>CM042965.1:13000000-13485314 GCA_023678885.1 Pogostemon cablin | reverse complement strand
GGTAGTGCCTACAACTGGTACCCGAGCAATCAAAAGAAGAATGATGTTGATGCAAGGAAGAGAAGAAAAATTGAAAATTGCAAGTGCAAAAGAAGAATTGGAGGAGAATATGAAGTCGAATGAGAAATCAAGAACCTCCAAGGTAACTCTCTACTAGTGTCTTAAGTCACTATGACCAAATTTTCCTACCCTTTCCAAAGAGCCAACACACAAATTAATCCTCAAGTATAAGGATATCAATTGTAGTCGCGAAGATGACCAAGTTACAATATCGAACCCAAGGGATGGTTAAATATCAATTTTGTTATCTTCTAGTATATTTTAGACTATGTTTGGTAATTGTAAAGGTTTAATGGATAATAACTTCTAATCGAAATAGCAAAAAAAAAATAGTAAGAGTAGAGAAAAGTGAGTTGTGATCAATAAGAATAATAGGTAGTTCGTCGGGTCATCCAGTTTCACTAGCAATTCGTATTTTCATGTGATGGTGTCCAACTCTGCCCTATGGTTTGTGGACGCATAACTAAACCATGAATATCTACTCTATAGACACAAGTAAACATGCGTGTAACACGTGTGAATAACCTCGGAGCAAGAGATATACTTCACCCCACTTTCTAGGTACTATCATAATCAATTATCTTCTACGTCTAGAATCTAACCCGATTTGATCTCCCTTTTTAGGTACTATAAAGTTATACTCTTCATCCTATTCATCAACCCGAATTTAATTCAATTCATGAATATTCATATAAGACAGTTCTAATAATACTTCGGAATCCCTTCACTTAGAATTATAACAATAAACCCTGCTCAGTAGTGAACGCACTCAATCAATAATCATGTTATGTATTCAGACTCTACACAACGATCATTGATGCACAAAACGACTATGAGTATGGATTAAATATGCAATCTTATATAAAACAAACCACAAGTAGTGTTGTACGGAGTTTTACACACGAAATACGAATTACATCACGAAACTTTCATAACCCTAGAACTACCAAGGTGGTTCTAGCCCATGATTGATCTAGGAACAATCATGGTTAGACTGATCATTCTTACTTGAACCTTCAGCGAACCTCTGTCACAGCCCTCCGGATGGATCACCACCTCTACTCTTGTCTCTCTTATGATTGATGATCAAAAGCTCTCTTTATTCTCTGTATGAGCCTCCTTTTATACTTGTAATCACGTCTCTAGGGCTTGGAATGGGCTTTCTAAGTGATCTCACGCGTTTCGGCCTCGAAAATCCGGATAAGGTAAGTTCTCGCGTATAGGTTCGACCACGTCAAACAGGTCGAACAACTGGTCACAGGTCGAACCCCAGGTCGAACCCCGCTACTGGAAGAATTCTGCACAGGTTCGACCTTCTGGACAGGTCAAACCACTTAGGCCTTGGTCGAACCCCAGGTCGAACCTCATCACTGGACAACTCCCGCTCCCGATTCGACCAACTGGCAAGTCAAACTCAAACGTCGTGGTCGAATTCTCTTTCCTGCGAACTGGTTCGACCATGGTTCGACCTAATGGACAGGTCAAACCACTCGAGTCGTGGTCGAATCCTCTTCTGCAAGCTCAGCAATGTTGGTTCGACCTGCTGGAGAGGTCGAACCCTCCTCCAACCAGGTCGAACCCACCTAATTCTTGGGCGGTTCGCATGGCTTCGACTCCGTCTCTTCGATTCTTGGCTCTTTCACTCCGTTTTTGCTAAGAAAACACTCAAATAGCTCCACTAACACCTGATTCATGCTAACTCACAATATATATAGGTTTTCCACCTATTTTCACATCAAAACTCTCCAAAACTAGCACAAAATATAGCGCCAAACTTGTGAATTTACACACTCATCAAACCCCCAAACTTGCATGTTGCTCGTCCCGAGGCAACCAATTTAAACCACAGGAGTCGTGTATAATTCAACAAGATCTAGTACAACATATATTACACATGCCACTTCATTAAATCAAACAAGAATTACTTGCATCATATATTTCACTCATAAAAAATCAATCCAATCACACACCATTCGGAGTACTAAGTAATCTCGCTGACAAGATAAGTCTTTACTCTCTTTCGCTCGTGCGTGAGGCACTATAAGCTAGTATAAACACCCATATCAATTCATATTCACGCGTAACCATAAGCTTGGCAAAGGTCTCAAAAATCAACTTACATTAGATTAATACTAGGATCACAAAGGACTTGTTTCTAGGTTGTAATGTTGGCTCTTTGGAAAGGGTAGGAAAATTTGGTCATAGTGACTTAAGACACTAGTAGAGAGTTACCTTGGAGGTTCTTGATTTCTCATTCGGCTTCACATTCTCCTCCAATTCTTCTCTTGCACTTGCAATTCTCAATTTTCCTTCTCTTCCTTGCATCAACATCATTCTTCTTTTGATTGCTCGGGTACCAGTTGTAGGCACTACCCTTCTCGAACATCGTTCGGCTGCTTCTTAAAAACTTCAAGCCCCATGTATAAACAATTCGGGTACCAATTTCAGGCACTACCCCTAACAAGATTTAACTATGCACTTTTCTTACTAAACCTCATTCCATCTTCCTTTTCTTCTTCCACACTTATTCACATTACTCTCTCTACCAATGAATAGGGTATTTTCAAAGCTCAAACAAGGTAATTAAGGCTCTTATATTTGGCTTGCCAAAGAAAAAGCTTTTAAAAAGGCTCAAACAGGGCTACCAAAGATTTAATAAAATCATTAGGAAAGGTAAAATTTGGCTAAGTGACTCAATTAATCAAAAATGGCCTAAGATCATATCCTAATATTTCATCAATTGTAAGTTTCACACAAGACTCCAAGCCAAGTTCTAGAATACGTTCATACAAATGATTCTCTCAAAAATAAACTATCATGATTAATCATGATAAAGGCTCAAATCCTCACATAGGTAATCAATTCCTAATACTCCTCATAGCACATAATCAAAATCAATTCCTCATGAATTCCATATACTTAACAAATTATTCATGCTCTTTCCAATGAAAATAAACACGTAAACACATGAATGCACAGAATCAATAACCCATATACAAAACAATGATACAAGATCAACTATATCAAGTACATGTCACTCACACATGAATCACACCCCAATCTGTAAAAATAAAAAGAAGAATGGGAGATAAGATGACTCGGAGAAGCCAAAAGAAAACCTGAAACTACTCCCTAGGAGCATCATCATCGTCATCCTCATCCATCCTATTATCCACAGCTCGGCACAGACTGGTAATATGCATATCCATCATATCCACTCGACTACTCGCTCTACCAACACGCTCATCCAAGGCAGAGTACCTTTTGTTCAGCGTGGCGTAGTTGGTGTTAGCGAGCGCGAGCTGCTTGTTCGTCTCCTGCTGTGCAGCTACCACCGCGATCAGCTGCTCATGAATCAAGCGAAGCTGCTCCCGGGTACCTGGAACTGCTCGCCGCTGCTGCGGTACCGGAGCATGCTGAGGCGCATCATGCTGCTCTTCTTCCGGAATCTCCATCTCCGGCTGCTCATCTACCTGATCCTCCTCTTCAGGCTGCTGTGGCTGAGGTGGACAGAACTCTCCTTGATCAACGATCTGCTATAACTCAGCCATCCTCCTCTCAGCACACATCTACGCTACCGCTCTCCAATCACCACACGACTTCACTTCCATGGATAAGGCGGTATGTCCAAGAGAATTCATTAACTTATTCCTTGCTTCCCGAATAGTTGTCAAGTTGCTCACGTCGAAGGGGAACATAAATTCGAAAGGCTTGAGACCCCTCGTGAAAAACCAATCTCCATTTCTAAAATGGGCAAATCCTCCCTTCACGCACGTGCTCAGCATCAAATCGGGTTCTCCTTCTACTGGTGTAAAGCCGGTGAGATCCAAGTTGTAATGCTCAGCTACGATCGTCAATAACCCTCCTATATTCACCTTTTGAAATCCAATGGTCTTGAATCGATTCAGCTGCGCAATAAAATAAGCTCCAACATTGAACTTCACCCCGTTTAGCATACACCACAGGGCGTAAAGCTCTCCTCTAGACACAACACTCCCCTCCGAGTGGGCGAATAACGTGTTGCTCAGGACGCGGTCCATGTACCTCAAGACTGGATTCTTTATTGCGGAAGCACGAGCCTGTCTGGTCTTATAATCACGAATCTCCCCGGTGATCTCCCTCCAAAACCGTTTTGCACTGAATGCAGCATTTTCTAAACGAGGGATCTCTAAAGGCGTCTCAAACAGCTCATTGAAATCCACAGACGTCCATCTCCTACTCACTCCGCCAAGCTGAAACGTACACTGATATGGGTACCCAAGCGGGTTCTTCTCCATCTCAAATGAGCAAACTACTTCCGCTGTAACATGGAAGTACGTCGGCCTCTTCAACTCCATGAATCTTCGGATCCCTACTTGATCAAACATCCAAAATATATCATCCCCTATTCTCATTATCCTCATCGCTTCATCATCTTGGTATCGAGTGCGAGCTATCTTGTCTGAAACTTCTTCCCACTTCTCTTTGATCTCATTCCAATCTTGCATCTGAATCTTGAAGTTATCGGGTAAACGATCTTGTAGCCTCAGTTTCCTTGTCACTTTGTCCAAATTTGAAGGCCTGTCATGCCTCTTCTTCGATCTTTCCTCCTCTGCCTTTCCTTTATCTTTACTTGATCCTTGTCCCTTTCCTGAAAACAAATACTTCAATCCAACCAACAAGACAAGAAAGCAAGTATTTTACTAGCACATCACATACTCTACTTAAGACTTCAAGCATCAATGCATATTCACACAAACTATCATCTCAACATCACTTGCTTATTCAACATGCTCAAAACATCTTCAATCACACCTTCCTTAATCATCAAAACATAACCAACAATCATGCATTAATCAATTCAAGCAATTCAATCAAAAATTCAACATGTTTCTCTCAATGAACTACTTCAATTTCATCAATTTCAAACCAAATCAACATGCTCATTCTATGATATGTTCTATCCTTGATCAATCCACATAAAAATTCAAGTTCTATCAATAATCAAACAACCAAAAACCAAGAAACAAGAATTCATATGAACAAGTCACAATATCAACATTCACCATGAAATTCAACCATACTCAACATCAATCCTCTTATTCACATCGAATTTCTTACCTAAACCTTCAATCCTAGAGTAATTGAGTTGGAAAAACATACCTTTTGACTTGCCCATGGTGAACAACCGATCAAGAACACACAACAACCAAAAATCGCAATTTCAGCCCTAACTCGCGACGAAACCCGCCCAAATCCGCGACCGGATCGAAAATTCAAGGTGTAGTGTTGTGTAATCGGTATGAAATCAAGTGTAATTAAAGAATTTGTGCAAGGGTATAGAGGTTCGAAGAGGGTTCGGGGTTTGGTGTTTCGAAAAAGTGATCGAACCCCTCTGAAAAATCGAACTTAAATCACGTACCTGGCTTGGTTCGACCTCAGGTTCGACCTCCTGAACAGGTCGAACCATGGATGACGAGGTCGAACCTCTCTTCTGGAAAACAGAGTGCTTTAAACTGACTGGTTTGACCTTAGGTTCGACTTTCTGAACAGGTCGAACAACTATGGCTTAGGTCGAACCACCTCACTGGACAACTTTCGACGCCGGTTCGACCTCCTCTGCTTTTGTTCAATCTCTGGCACTGGTCGAACCACTCCTAGTGTTGGTCGAACCATCCTCCTGATTTTCAAAACTGAGTGTTCTTCATTCACTACACACTTCAAGCTTAACACAACTTCATTAGGTACAATCTAGAGCACAACTTCAAAAATTGTTCCACAAAACATCATTCATGAGTAACTCCATAAAAGAAAACACAACCAAAAACCACTGAACATTAGGCAAGTTGTAAAAAATTGTCACATCAAAATCGATTAAAATTTTAATATGGCCGCAAAAACCAACACCCCTAACAAACAATAAAAAGAAAAGATTATACTCTTAATGCTTCAATGAGGTAATAACATCACACCCCCCCAAACTTAGTAAAAACGTAAGTCGAAACTAAGTTTGAAAAGAGATGTAATTGCTGATTAGTAAGCATCTTAAATATAAAAAATTTCTTACTCACACAAAAGTAATAAAGCAATAAAACGGAAGAGTAAGCTCTCAACAAGCACTCATGTTTAACGTCGGAGAGTCACGACGGTACCAAATCAGATCAAGGTATCATCAAAAATGACACACGCCTCATCCGGCGACCTATAATGCTTCAACCGATGCCCATTCGCCGCGATAACGTCTCCATCTTTGTCAATAAGCTCAAAACTCCCCCCTCCTAAGGCTCGATGAATCATGAACGGTCCCGTCCACTTAGACTTCAACTTGCCTGCAAAAAGCTTCAAACGAGAGTTAAAAAGTAGTACCTCATCTCCTTACTTGAACTCCTTGTATGAGATCTTAGAATCATGCCACCTTTTCATTCTTTCCTTATAAATCTCTGAATTCTTGTAAGCACGACTTCTAAACTCATCCAATTGATTCATGTGAGTTATCCTCAACTCCTTCACATACTACTCTCAACCCATCAGGAATTATCATCGGCCCGCTAAGCATGCTCACCCGACCAGAATGTAGCATGCATAAAGTAAAAGAGGACATGTCAGACTCATCATTGTCCTTGGAGGGACACGTGGCAACACAACATCAAAGGGGGACCATCCACAAAACATCTCCACTATATGAATAGGCATCTGCAGCAAACAACAGAAGAGACTTAGTGGGCAATCCACTCCAACTTCATCTTCTTCACTTTACTTTATCTCTCTACTAACCCATAAGTATTTCTCTCTGGACTGTGTAATGTTCATTCATAGAACTTGGAAGGCAAATATCAATAATATGGAAATGGCTCCCAATTAACGGGGCGACGGAGGAAACTATTATGTTTGATGTGTCTGTTTTAGTGTCCGGTTAATTATTATTCAAAGCATGATTAATCTTAATCTAACCCGCTAAAAATGACCATCAATAGTTGGCGCCGTCTGTGGGAATCGACTCTCTTCAGTTCTTATAGTTTTCTCCATCGTCGCCACTATCACCAATCGAAGTTCATTTGTTTTCACCATTCTTATTCTTTTTGTTACTGAAAGAACCCAGAAAACCCAATACCCTCTTATTTCTCTTTCTAGAACTCAAAGGGAGATCTGGTCGCAAAACTCTGTTATTTGAAATATCCAACCATCTACTCCAAAAAAAATTTTTGTTTGTGGTGGGAGATCTAGAAGTTTGAGCCATCTTCCATGTAGACCTCTGCAAGGCCTTCTATTTCAACTTGCAGATGAAGAAGGAGAAGGAGGAAAATTGGTGTTGCAGTTGGTTAGCGCGTAACCCCTATTACCAAAAAAAGAAAACAAGATCGAGAACGAGAAAAGTTGGTGTTGCAGTTGGTTAGCGCGTAACCCTTGTTACAAAAAAAAACAAGAACCCGTAAAGAAGATGCAAAAAAGAACCAGATCTGGAAGAAATCGTGAAGCAGCGTGTGTCACTGAAAAATGAAGATGGCTGGGTTAGCTCAGTTTGTTATAACGTGCAAGAAGCTCCCCGGTTCAGCCAACAAGTTTGAGTTTCGATGGTGTTTGTGGGGTGGCCGCACTGATATTCGGAATGAAAGAAGAAATAGAGAAAAGGAACGTGTATTGCTATGAAAAGAAGAAGAAGACTGGATATAGCTCAACTAGTTAGAGCGTGTGTAGCTCAACACCAAAAGAAAATAGAACGAGATCCGAGATTCCAAAAAGAATGTGCTAACACGTATGTTGCAAGAAAGAAAAAAGAGGAAATTCAAATGCATCGGAGGAAGCCGAGGTCCTCCATATAAAAGGCTAAACTTCTCTACATGAAGAAGAGGAAGGACTCATCTTAAGAGATGACTCTGAGGTAATATTACCATCTCCAATCTTAAATTTGCAAAAATGGGAAAAAATTAAAAAAATAATGCAAAAAATGGAATAAAGGGAATGTCGCATGTTCTAGTATTTTCTCATGTCTTATGCTAAACTTGGAGCAGAAAGCATGTTTTACGTATGTGTTATGCTAAATTGGAAGTAGAAAGCAGTTTTATGTATGTGTGTTATGCTAAATCTATAGAGTATGAAGCATGTTTTACACATTCTTCATGTTTAATGCTAAACGTGAAAGAAGAGTTCGGCTTCAATTTATAGCTCAGTGGGTTAGAGCGTGTTTTTCGTATCAACGGTAATGGTTGGGGTTAGGCCAGAGAAAAAGAAAATCCAGAAAGAAAGGCGTTAAAAAAAGTTAGAGGTCAAGGACCGAAACCAAGATGAAGATAAAGGAATCCGAGGCCGAGGAGAATCGTAAGTTTGGGTTCAGCTAAGATCTGATTTGTAGCTCGATTGATCAGAGCGTGTTCTTCTCATCAATTGTTGGGAAGGAAAAGAAAAGCAGAATATAAGTCGAGGTCGAGGTGGTCCACCGATAAAAAAAGGAATAATGTCTAAGCTAGTAGAACTAATGCGGTGATGTGTAGCTTAGTTGGTTAGAGCATGTGCCTCTCATCAACTATAAAACTTGCAGTGCCGAGGCTGATGATATTTGAGAAGAGACTGACCATGTGATGTATAGCTCAGTGGGTTAAAGCGTGAAAGGTCGACCCATGTTACAGGGAAGAGGCCAACCCATATTGCAATGACGAGGTCGACCGCTCAGTCGGTCAGAGCGTGTGAAGAGAAAGGAAAGGAATGAAAGAAAAAAAGGCGTAAAAAGATCGTTGAAAAGGATTTGAAGATCAGTTTGTTGAAAATGATTGATAGATCAGTTGGTTAGAGCATGTTTTTCTCACCAGCTGTAAGCATGTCGGGTGAGGCCATGAGAGAATGAAATGGAAAATAAGAAATCTTTGAAATGCCTAGACCCATGTTGTAATACCGAGACCGAGTTTATTTGGGAAGAGGCTAACCCAGGTGATTGCTTGTTCACAATTTTTTATGTGTCCCCAAGTGTAGGGAATCAATCGTAGTTCCACGTGTGACCAAGTAAAAATAATATCGTATCCAAGGGATAATTATAGATCTACTATTTAATCTAATTATGATTATTCTAATTTAAGACAAATCTGGTTTTTAAAAGAGAATTACCTAAATTAACTATGCAGAAAATAATTACTAAAAATAATAAAATAGCAAATAATTAAATATGAAAAGTATTCAAGAGAGAAAATAGACAACAATAGGAAATCGAGTTAAATTGGTCAAATCAAATCACTAGACAATCAGTTAGAATCCCTGCAGTTCTTATGAAAGCAATCACTTAATTATGTTAAATCTCTTTAATAAAGTAAACTTAACACATAAATCTGGTTCAAATCTTCAGATGCAGAAGAATAATTCCTACTCCCTCTCTAGGTACTTCATGTAAAATTTCATTAAAGGCTAGTACACTAGACTCCCTTTATAGGTACTTAAGAATTAAACCTCAATTCCCACCTAATAATCTAAGAAACCAAATCCTCTAGAATGGTAATTAATAGATATATTAAGTGTCCTATATTAATTATTCTAATGAATAAAAGTTATATGTTTAGATCCCCTTTACCCATAATAAGTTGAAAAATATAATTCTTATATAACGCAAGCAATAAGCATAAGTATGCATAAGACAATGACATACACATGAATAAGAACAGATCATATAATACAAAACAATAAGTCTAAATTCAAAGCATCAATAAAGAAATAAGTAAACTGCAGGTATCCAACCTTAAATCTAGATCATCAATTTAAAACAATTTAACCTTCAAACCTAGCGCTATCAAAGAAGTACTAGCCCATGGTGTTACAAGTCACACACATGGTTAGGTATGAAAATATATTATTCAAAATTAACAAAGAAAGAGTAAGAAAAACCATAAATATGTCATGATTCTCCGTTCTTTCCTCTGTGATTCTGAACCTCCTCGTTCTCCTTCTCAAGTAAGCAATACTGATGAACTCTCCAGAATAGATGAATGGGACGGTGAATTATGAAAAGATGTGAAGAGTTTGGATTTGGAACACCCCAAAGACACTTTTTATAGTTAAGTACTGATCCTTCAAGAATTCTGACTTAAACGTGGGCTTTTTCACGTTAAAACACGAATGGGCCGAAAAAATGATGAAACGGCGAAAGGGGGCCTGGCAGACAAATGGCACAAGTCGTGCCACTTCCTACACGAGTTGTATGGGCGCCATGCTGTGCGGATTACTCAGCGCTTCTCGGCGGCACGACGCATGCATCTCGACAGCATCCGGTGCTCGTGCTCTGCAAGTCTCGGCGGGCACGCTCGGCGATCGTGCGGGCACCTCTCGGCAGCATGTGTGGCACGACCTGCCCTTCCTTGCAGCACGACTGGGCCTTCCCGGCCGACATGACTCGTGCCGACCCTTTTTCTCCCGACTCATCTCCCGACTTCATTTTCGACTTCCGTTTTTGATCTTTTTACCTCATTTTCCACCTAAAAATACGAAATAACACCTCACGCATATATAAAACATAAATTTATACAATTCAACCACAAGATGCTCAATTATGGATATAAATCCCACAAATTGGTACTAAATCGGACCTTAAAATATGTAGATTTTCACACTAATCAGTGATGTGTAGCTCAGTAGATTAGAGCGTGTTTTTCTCATAAACTGTCGGGATGAAATCCATAAGAGAAAGAAAAAGAAAATACCACGTGGCGAAAGATCCAGCGAAGACATACTTATGCAAAAAAATAGGTTGATATGCCGAGGCTGAGCGGATATGCCGAGGCCGAGATTGAACAGAACTTATGCAAAAAAATAATAAAAAAAGATCTGTGTTTAATACCGATAAGAAAGGAAATTGGTCAGTAAAAGGAGAAAAGAAGGAAGAGGAGAAATTAAGAAAAGAAAAGAGATAGCTGATTCGATTAAAGCGTGAAGTGTGGTTAGATACAGATTGGACAAGGAAGATGAGGCTCCACCCAGCTTGAGGTGTAGAAGCACGTTCCATCTATATGAGGTGTAGAAGCTGAGGCTCTACCCATATGAGATGTAGAAACGAAGACTCGACCTGGTTAAGGTGTAGAAACCAACGTTGCATCCAAATGAGGTGTCCTAGCTAATGTTACGCCCGAGGTATAGAAGTTGAGGCTTCACCCATGGTGTAAAGCTGATGCTCCATCCATCTGAAGGGAGATGTAAGGCGTGTAGTATGAATACATAAAGCATAGTCAGTTAGAGCGTTTGAGGTCTGGCCTTGCATGAAGAAAGAAATTGGTGAAGAAGTGAAGATGATAAAATAAAAAAGAGAAAGTTAGCTCAGTGGGTTAGAGCATGGATTGAACTTCATTCATCGAAGGTTCTAAACTTGGTTTCAATTTTGGTATTAACTGATTAGAGCAAGCGTACTCTATCGCGTAGTAGACCGTAGTGCAAAATTTAGAAATATCGAACCCAAGGGCGAAAGTGGGTAGCCATATTTGAAATATGTTTCACTCTAGTAGGACTAATCAATAAAGAGGGGGAGTTTAACACTACAATTAACAACTAGGGAAACAATTAAAGATAAAGGGATACAATGAATATGGAAGATGGATGAAGATGAACAATCTAAGAAGTATGCAAGATACGTAACATTCATGGAAAAGCTGGTATATATAGACTCACACTGACATGCATTGATGGTCTTCATGTTATGATATTAAGGGCAATCACTTATGTACCCCTAATCCCTATGGCCAAGGCAATTAGGTTCTCAACTCTTTTACAAGTTTAAATCTCCTATGATTGTCTCTTACTCTCAATTCCCATGAAGGTACTATGATCATAAGTTGGGTTCCCCTCACTAGTTCATCACTAATGTCCTATCATGAGGTTCTAAGTACTTGAAGGGTATGGCTTACCTCTCCTTACACTAAGTCACCTCATGCAATCAATGATTCAATTAAACCACAAAGCATAATATTGGAATGGTCATCCTAACACTATGAATAGAGATTTAATCACACAAATCATACATAAAATGAGAATAAGCATTCATGATAGAAAATATTCATAACAATCATTTTATCAAACATGTGGTGTGCAAAATATACATAATTCCTAACCAATCATATTGCTAGCCTCACATGAGGACTAGCCACTACAAATCATAATAAAATCAACATAATCCATGGCTTGCTCCAATTGAGCCAAGTAATGAAGAAAATAACAAAATAAAGGTAAGTTGGCTCCCCTTTGATGGTGAACTTCCTCCTCCTTGATCATGCTAAAATCTTCAATCAATGATGAATTCCCCTTCTTAGATTGGTGGATGGATGGATTAATGAGTGGATTTGAAGAGATCAAGTTGATTGGATGGATGAAGGGTATGGAGATGAATGCAATGGAGTTAGTGTGTGAAAATATGGTGTAAAATATGTGTGGAGCTGATCCCAACTGATTCCTCCTATATTTTACACTCAAAATAGACATTTATACCCCCTGAAAGCTTCTAGAACATGTTCTAATCATAAAATTGACTTCGGGCCAAGTTCGGGTTGGTGCAGCGTAGTCTCACCATTTTGCACATAACTTTCACATCCAAAATCCAATTTGGGTGATTCTTATGCTCACACGATTCTCTCTTCCTTGGCTTTATATGCATATAAAAAACTGACAAAAATTCCATCATTTGAAGGTGTAACAAGTCATGCAAAGTAGCACAATCATGCTAAATAGGAACGCTTGCGCGACGTCACCATTTTAATCATAACTTTCTCGTTTGGGCTTCAATTGAGGTGTTTCTTATACCAACATGATCCTCTATTCTTTGGATTTCCAACCATATATCACACTTATACTTTTGAGCTCCACAAAAGTACAAAAAAATTATACAAGTTAGATGTGTGTTTTTTAATATTTTGCTTTAACTCGTTCTCCCTCATTTCAACTCTGAATTGAGCTCCATTTTTTCGCACATCTTCCTTATCGCTTCTAGAATCTATTTTTATGTGAAAATCACACAAATTACAACAAAATACCAATTCTATGAATATTTATAAATATTGCACAATTTAAGGCACTTAATCATGAAAATTACACATTTATCATTTCAAAACACACATCTCCATATCTTCATAAAACACCACCAAATGATATACAATAGGAATAAAAACATGCAAAAATACATAATAAAAATACACTAAAATTTAGGTGAAAATGACACAGATCAGGTCCATATCGACATGAGAAAATATATTAGCTCAAAAGGTAGCCTTCGTTGATTAGAGCATTGCTATTAGCCATATTTGATATTAAACATAAGAGAAGAAGTCAGAAAGAATTTGACATAGCTCAATTGGTTAGAGCATGGCCAATAAAGATGCAGACTCCATGAGAAAAGTAAAGAAGGCTGACATCGAAACACCCAGCAACTAAACAACCGTGGTTGAAGTTGGTAGCCGAGATCAGTTGGTTAGAGAGTGAAAGAAAATAAATCAAGTCAATCATGGAATAAAAGGCAGAAACGAAGGAGAAAAAAGCAGGATGCATGAGACCGAGCAGGAGATGAAGAGTCCGAGGTCTCCATCGAGTTGAGGATGTAGAGACTGAGATTTCCACCCAACTGAAGATGTAGAGGCCGAGGCTCCCTCCTGTTGGATATGAAGACATAAGAAGAAATAAATAATAGATAACTATCGATTGTTATATAGCTCAGTGGGTTAGAGTATGTGGTGGATGAGATTCCACATGATAAATAAAGATTTCAGCTGGAGATGAAGAGTTCAAGGTCTCCATCCAGTTAAGGATGTAAAGACCGAGGTCTCCATCAGCTGAAGATGTAGAGGCCGAGGCTCCATCAGCTCGGGTATGAAGGACAAGTGTTTTCAAATAGAAGAAAGAAAGAAAATAATTCGACATTTGGTACTGTGAAAATCTAATTCTTACGAATATAAGAAGAACGGCGGATGAGATTAGCTCAGTGGGTTAGAGCGTGGATTAATAATTGCCGAAATCTAAGAAGTAAAAACCTCGTCATGCATAGAAAAAAAGTCGGTTGTTCAACCCAGAGGACGGATGTGTTCTGCCTTCTTACAACAAAGAGAAGGACACATACAAGAATATAAGGAAGAAAGGATGTAAGAAAATTCAACTTCAAAACCTTCGCAGGTCAGACATGTAACCTTAAGGAAAAAAATAAAAAATCTAGCTCAGTTGGTTAGAGCGTGAATTAAACCTCATCCCTCCAAAGTCGGATGCTCTGCCAATCCATCGGAGGTCATATATTATGTCTCTTACCTCGGAGGTCAGAAAAGGTCACCTAATCTTCAAGAAAGAAAGCATGTAGCTCAGTTGGTTAGAGCATGTATTGAAAGGGGAATCCAACCTCATCCATCCATTAGTGGTCGGATGTTCAACTTCTTACCTTGGTTAGAGGAGGTCACGTCCTTTTCAAGAAAGAAAGCTAGCCCAGTGGATTAGAGCGTGGATTAAAAGGAAAATCCAACCAACCTCATCCATCGAAGGTCGAACGTCTGATGTCTTACCTCGGAGGTGTAGTGTTCCGCCCTCGTGCCTCTCGTACCTCGGAGATTCAAGTTTTAACCTTCAAAAAAATGATTCCACCTAGATAGAGAAGGAGAGTCCGAGGTCTCCACCTGAGGATGTCGAGGCCGACTTCTCCATCAGCTGAAGATGTAGATACCGATCAACTCGGGTAGATGAAGACGTGTTTTCAAATGAGAGAAAGAAAGAAAAGATTTCGACATAGCTCGATTGGTAGAGCGTAAATGTTAACTGTAAGAATCCAATTCTTACATGATACCGAGGAAAATGCGTGTAAGGTGATGAGTGATATTTTCACCTAGATTTTAGTGTCTTTTTATATGTGTTTTCGTATATTTTTATCCGTATTTTATGTGTTATTTGGTTGTATTTTGTGTTTTCATGGAAATGTGTGTGAATGAGCTTAAACCTACTATTTTCACTTTTTATTTGATGCTAAATATGATAAGGAAGATGTAAGAAAAAGCGGATCTCAATTTAGAGTTGAAACGAGGGAGAACGAGCCAAAACAGTGAAGGAATCAGGGCAGCAGCAACACGACTGGCCGTGTTGGTGGCACGAGCCGTGTCGCAGTGCACGACTCGTGTAGCTAACACGGGCCTGTCCAGAATGGTCGTGCGGCAATATCTATTCATCCAACACGACCACCACTTGGCCGTGTTGCGGAGCTCGACTCGTGTTGCAGCACACGACCCGTGTAGCCAACACGGGCCTGTAAGCGATGGCCGTGCGGGAGCATCAGTTCACGCAACATGGGCACCTTATGGCCGTGTTGCGCCACACGACTCGTGTCGTGTCAGGGATCAGAAAAATTCAGAATCCTTCTAGAAGCTTGTCAAGGAGTATAAATACCCCTCCATTCAGATTTTATGAAAAAAGGGATCCGATTTCCACCCCTTCCACACACACCTCACACACCATTTCTTTCATTTTCCACCATCATCTTCATCCATTCTTCATCCACCCATCTACACTTGATCCCCTCCATCAAATCCACCATCCAAGTGATCAAGGAAGCAAGGGAGAGTGAGATCACAAGAAGAAGAAGGAGATCTCCATTGGAGCACTTCAAAGGGGGAATCTAATTCTAATTTTTGTGCATTTCTTTATAGATTGATCATGTTTTGTAAGGATCTTAATGTCTATGTTAATTTTCTTATGGATATGAGAGGCTAATCTCCTTTGTGAGATTAGCTCCATGATTGGTGTTGGATAATTTAGTTTTTATGCAAATTGATTTTAATCTTGAATGGGCTTTGTGTTATTTCTATCATTGATTGTTGATTGCTTGATGTATATGATGATTTGTGTGATTAATTGTCATGGGCATGTGATTAGATTGAGAAATCAATTATGTGTTTAGGATAGTTCATTGAATCATTTCATCATACACTTCATGTGCATTAATTTAGAATGAGATAGAGATATCCTTCTAGATTTAGAACCCTTTGATAGAACATTTGATTAGCTTAATCGAGAGGTTGGTTGATTAAATGAGGAGACCCAAACAATTAGTGAATTCATAGTACCTTAAAAGGGAATATTGCTTATGATTTAGTACCTAATTAGGGAACTCATAGAGTAATTAGTACCTAGTGGGAGGTGTTTGCTATTGTCTCGATCCTATGTGCGTTTGGGAGCCTTGTTGAGGGCCTACATCCTATCCATCTCGAGAGAGAGTTTAGGTGGAATTAGTGATCGCTTCTATGCCTTGTCCATGAGAGATTAGAATTAATTGCATAATTACTTAATTATCTATGCCATGATTGTTGTTAATCTCATCCTTGCATCATTTGGAACCATCTTATCTTTGCATTCATTTTATCTTTATTTCTTGCTTTAGCATAATTGCATTCATTTGCTCCTATCCTCTCTTCCGTCGTCCTTATAAAATCACGATAAACTTAAGATCGCTTAAACTCTAGTACCTTCCTCCCTGTGGTTCGATAATTTCTTTAATTGGTCATGCCCACTATATTATGGCTAATCATAAGGATAGCACAGTTGGCTAACACGTGAACTTCAACCTCCATCAAAAGAAGATTCAACTTCTTGTAGTTCAGTTGGTTAGAGCGTGAAATCAGAGTACGCGTAAGAAAGAAAGAAAAAATATGTTCAATTTAAGAGAATGATCCGACATCGGTGGGGAAGATAATCGAAATCTCTATGGAATAGAGAAGTCGAATACAAAAGAAGGAAATTCAGTCTGAATCAAGAAAGAAAGAAATCAATTCCTCCAATATATTCAAGAGGATAGTGGAGCAATTGGTTAGCGCGTAAACAGAGGAAAAGAAATGAGAATACGGGGCTAAGAAATGCACTCAAAATTAGAATCGATCGGCTCGGTTTCAATCTTCAAAGAGCTTGGGGCTTAGGAAAGAAATCAAAATTAGAATGATCGGCTCGGTTTCAATCTTCAAAGAAATAAAAGGTTGGATTTCTTACAGGGCAGTTGAGTATCACCTCTGCTAGAAGAAAGGGCTACAACATTTATTGGGAAAAGGTTTATTGGAATAGCTCAGTTGGTTAGAGCGTTAAAGAATAAAAGGAAAAATCTTATGATGAAAATTTTGATATCGGTATAAAAAATCTTATGGATGGAAAATTTTATGGTGAAAGGAAAGGAAAATCTTACCGGAATTTAGGGGAATTATATGTGATCGGATTTTATGGAAATTTTGGGGAATTTATAGAAAATTATGGTATCGGATTTTATGGAAAATTACGATATCGGATTTTATGAGAAATTGCGATATCGGAATTTATGAGAATTATGGTATCGGTATTTCTGAAAATTATAGTATTGGTATTTATGGAAAAATTATGGTATTGGAATGTATTTTGGTGTCGGTACTTGTGGAAAATTATGGCATTGAAATTGGTGGAATTATGATATCGGATTGTATGGGAATTATGGTATCGGTATTTGTGGAAAATTATGGTAACGGTATTTATGGAAAAATTATGGTATTGGAATGTATTTTTGTATTGGTACTTATGGAAAATTATGACATTGAAATTGGTGGAATTATGATATCGAATTTTATGGGAAATTGCTATATCGGAATTTATGGAAATTATGGTCTCGGTATTTGTGGAAAATTATGATATCGGTATTTATGGAAAAATTATGGTATTGGAATGTATTTTGGTATCGGTATTTATGAAAAATTATGGTATGGGAATTGGTGGAATTATGACATTGACTTTTATGGAAAATTATGATATTGAAATCGATGGAATTATGATATCGAATTTTATGGAAAATTATGGTATTGAAATTGGTGGAATTATGGTAATGATATGGAAAATTATGGTATTGAAATTGGTGGAATTATGATATCGGATTTTATGAAAAATTATGGTATTGAAATTGGTCGAATTATGGTATCGGTATGGAAAATTATGATACGGGAATTGGTGGAATTATGATATCGGATTTTATAGAAAATTATGGTATTGAAATTGGTGGAATTATGGTATCGGTATGATAAATTATGGTATTTGAATTTATTTTGGTATCGAATTTTGTGAAAAATTATGGTTGAATATGAGGTCGCATATTGATCCGAAAAATGCGGGGATGAGGATATGGTCTTATCCTCAGCCCATAAAAGGAAATGCGAATTACTATTCTGGGAGAAATGTCAAGTACCAATGAAAAGACAAGTTACAACTCGAAAAAAATGCCAAGTACCAATGAAAAAATGAGTCACTACTAAAAAACATATTCATCCTCACATCATAAGTATCATCATATCATCATAATTATCATATGCATCATCATACTCATCATTAACATCATCATTGGCATAAGAATCAATAAAAAGACAAGACAGGGCTTGCAAATATAACTCGTGGGCTCGCAATATGATTAATAAACATAGCTCGGGGCTCACAATGTGAATAATCTCTCTATGAGAGGAGAGAGTTCGGTTGGTTAGAGCGTTTTGCTCAAATACTCAAAGGGAGCAGTTAAAAACAAATGGGATTATATCGACAATCTCTCCATGAAGAGAAATAGCTCGGTCGGTCAGAGCGTTTAACTCAAATACTCAAGAAAAATGGTTGAAAATAAATGGGATTAGATCGGCATGATCTTTCCATGTCAAGTAAGTTGAAATTATGTCAAATTTATTACAACTAACTTAGTTTGCAAGATGGAAAGAAAAGGAAAAATATTTAGAACCTGTGTGTACACTTCGGGGGCTGAAGTTCCGAGTTCAACAAAAAAGTGGAAACAAAAACATCTCATGCAAATGCCGATGCTAAATTAGAGAAATTTTCTGGATGGAAAGCCAATGCAACTCCCTCAAGAGAAATAGCTCAGTCAGTTAAAACATAGAGGAAAATCAAACTGGTGACTGAAGGTTAAAGGCCGATCACACCGCAAAGAGAGTTTCAGAACCCGACACTCTGGGAACTCGGGAGCTGAAGATAAGACCAATCCTACATATCGGAGGCTGAAGAAGAAAAGTCAAATCAAATAACTCGGTGGATTAAAGTATGACATAATGTGTCAACCTCAATCGGACGCAAGGTTGAAATCGATGATTAGAAAAATGGAAATAGAAAGAAGAAAAGATTTCCTATCATTAAACATGTGTGACATTCACGTTGATGGATAAGCAGATAGAAGAGGGATCATTTAGCATCAGAGTTCTAAAGTTCTTACGATACTCTTTTTTCCTACATACGAGTTTTTCCCACTGGGTTTTCTCGTATGAGGTTTTAAAAGAGGTCGACGGAATTTTAGAGCTCAGGTTCGAGATTGCTCCTTGTAGTTTCATACAAGAAGCAACCTCGAGGACTAATGTTATGGGTGTTTATACCCCATATAAAGCTTGACTTATACGCGCGGTCCAACTTGGGAGATAACTTGAGGCTAAGGATAAGAGTGAGATTTGAATACACTCCCAAGAATATCAGTGCTGACTGGGCATAAGAAGAAGGCAAAAAACATAAGCCGACACCATGAATAAGGTCTCGGCTGACTGGGCATAAGGAGGCAGAACGCAGGAGACAAAAGTCGATACCGAGGATAAGGTCAAATCTCGACCTCGGCATCGACCCCGTACCATCGGTCTGCTACCCATCGGTATACTACTCTCAGCCCATCAGGAATTATCATCGGTCAGTTAAGCACGCTCACCAGACCAGAACGTAGCATGCATATAGTGGAAGGGGACATGTCAGACTCATCATTGTCCTTGGAGGGACACATGGCAATACAACATCAAAGAGGGACCATCCACAAAATAACTCCACTATAAGACAAGGCATCTGCAGCAAACAACAGAGGAGACTTGGTGGGCAATCCACTCCAACTTCATCTTCTTCAATTTACTTCATCTCTCTACCAACCCATATGTATTTTTCTCTGCATTGTGTAATGTTCCTTCATGGAACTTGGAAGGCAAATATCAATAATATGGAAAGGGCTCCAATTAACGGGGCGACGGAGGAAACTATTGTTTGATGTGTCCATTTTAGTGTCCGGTTAATTCCTATTCCAAGCATGATTAATCTTAATCTAACCCGCTAAAAACGACCATCAACAGTGTTTTATCAATTTTACTTAGGGTTGATACACCCCTACACACCCCACCTACCCTATCCATCCCACATACCCCCAATCTACCCTACCACCACCACCATGCAACGGCGGCTCCAGCGACTCTCCAGCGGCGGCAGCGCAGCGACTGCTATGGCGATAGTGGCTGCAGCAACGACTTCTCCGACAATGATGGCGGTGGCTCTGGTGATCGGCGACGCGCTGCCTCCGGTCACCGGCAGACGTCAAGCGGCGGCGGTAGTTCGGCGGGGTCTCTGACGGAGGGGTGGCGGAGGTCCGGTGGCCGGCAGTAGCTTGGTGGTGGAGGAGGGTTTTGGGAGTTGCAGGGTATAAGGGTTTTATCTAAGGGCGATAGAGTCAAGAAAATATAAATTTGGTAGATTTGATAACTTTTTAATAAAATTGGCGGAATTAATTTTCAACTTAAATTTTGTATAAAAATAAAATTCTCCC
This sequence comes from Pogostemon cablin, assembly GCA_023678885.1. Taxonomy (NCBI): domain Eukaryota; kingdom Viridiplantae; phylum Streptophyta; class Magnoliopsida; order Lamiales; family Lamiaceae; genus Pogostemon; species Pogostemon cablin. The sequence continues at coordinate 13,464,733 of CM042965.1, read as the reverse complement.
TATAAAATTTGTATCCATTTTTTATTCCATCTACTATATTTTAGTCCCCGTCCCATGTTAACGTTGACATTTGTTTTTTGTACTAAAATTAAGAGATATAATATTTTAATGTATAGTGAGGTTAGATAAAGGGTTAATTACGTAAAAAGTCTCCACCTTTACTTAAATTGCAAATTAGTCTAAACCTTTGAAATTTAACAAATAAGTATATCACATTTTCAAAGGATTGCAAATCAAGCCATCAATAGATTTTGACAAAATTTTACTGCCCAATTCCTACATTGAAAATAAAATAAAATGCTGCTTCCTCTCTTAATTTTCTCTCAACATTTCATCCTCTCAAACGCTAGCTCAGCCTCCAGCCGGAAAAGATCGATGGTCGAAAACCGCCGCATGCCTTCACCACTGTGCGCCACCGCTCGTCGCTGAAAGCCTCGATAACTGCCCAGCGAAGGTCGAGGCCTCTTCCAACAGGAGAAGACTCGTCGCTCACCATAGAAAGGAGTTCAGCGCCGTCGACCACCACCACCGTGTGCAGCCGGCCCGCGTTGCCTCAATACGGTCACAAATGCCGAGCCGTCCGGAGCCCTTCACGCTACCACTGACGTGCACCGTCTATGTCTTGTCAGATCTGCGGCTTCACTTAACCCTTCTTTAGTACCTGGTTTTGGTGAAGACTATTAAAGGGATTTTCACAATCTGATAACATGAGTTTTTTTTTTTTCGTTTTTTTTTTAATATCGCGTTCAAGATGGTCTCTTACACTCTGTTTGTGTTCGAAATATCATTATTACTGAGTAAACGGCCAGGTTGATTGTGTTCAAGAAAATCACTCGACCAATCAATTCCCACATAGCATTTGTTCTTAATTTTAGGATGGTATGTTAGAATTCACTCTTGATTGTATGCCTTCAGGGTAATCAATGGCAGATATACCTCTCAAGTCTCGGAAAATTTGCCAGGGGAGCAACCTGAAGACGCGTCTCAAGAGAAGAAAGAGACCCGTGAGGAGATGCTTTCACGACACAGGTACTTCAATTCGTTTATATGAAATTGTATGGCTTTGTGATAACAAGTGCTATTATAAGTCTTTGAAGTTCGCGTTGGGTTGCAGAAAAGAGACTCGTGAGCTGCAGAACAAGGAAGTTGCACTGAAGAAGGCAGCAGCTAAAGGCAGCAAGGCTGAACAGAAAGCTAAAAAGAAACAGGTCGATGAAGAGATATCTCAGCTTTCGGCGAAGCTTAAGGAAACCAAGCTGAGGAATTGGCATCCTTGGGTTTTACCAGCAGTGAAGGGAATCAAAAAGGAAATCTTGATAACCTTGTGAAGGCAATTGCCGGAGTTTCAGTCACCAATCAACCTGAGCACCCTAAACTCAGTAAGAGCGCGAAAAAGCATAAGAAAAAAGCTCAACAGGAAGCTGATAGGGAGCAGAGCAAGATTGTAAGTGATCGAATGATTGAGGATGAGAGGTTAGAACAGAAACTTGAACCTCTTGGATTTACCATTAATGAAATAAAGCCCGATGGTCACTGTCTTTACCTTGCTGTTGAGGATCAGTTGGCCACCCATTCTAGAGGCACTTCTTATACTTACCAAGAGATTCGACAAATGGTGGCTGCTTATATGCGGGAACATTCTTCAGATTTTCTACCATTTTTCCTCTACGAGAGTGTGGGAGATGGAGAGTCGGAGGACTCCCTTACAGAAAGGTTTGAGAAGTATTGTAAAGAAGTAGAATCAACGGCAGCTTGGGGAGGACAGTTAGAACTTGGTGCTCTGACCCACTGCCTGAAGAAACATATCATGATATTTTCTGGTTCTTTTCCTGATGTGGAGATGGGGAAGGAATACAAATCTGGAAATGAATCCAATTCATATAATTCAACCGTCAGGCTGTCTTATCACAGGCATGCTTTTGGGCTTGGCGAGGATTATAATTCGGTCGTACCCATTGCAGGTCAATAATTGTCTTGTATGTTTTAACAGCCTAAGAAATATTTATTTATGTGATGTGTTTTACTATGATCACCAATGACCATGGAGTTGAATGTTATAGCTGAAGCTGGTTTAATTGTCATGATTTTGGGAATGCTAGGTTTTTCTCTTCTTACAGATTTTTGAGGATGGTAGTTTGTGATTATATCCATCTACGTTACATAAAAAGTAATTCCTTAGACATGCATGCATTGTCTTGTAAATGGCAGTGAGTGGTTGATGGAGTAAAAGATGAAACCTGATGATTTGTGTCCCATTTTGAAGATGAAAACTGTTGAAGTTGTGATATGGGTTTTTGCCTTCATAATATCTAGCAGTTCATTTTCTATTAGTGCTAGAATGAGAATAGAATCTAAATAAAATATATTTTCTTTCTAGTTTCTTGGCTTCTTTCTTTGTTAGACACATCACTCACTCTAATGTTTATTTGGCTGTTTGGAATTTAGAAAGACTGATTCTTTATTCGGACGATGCTAGGACTCAATCCTACAAATGATCTCGGATAAAGAATTAAGATCATAAGAATCTAATGCGTTAAATGCTGTAATTGTAGCTAGAACTTTTTCTGTAGAAGCATCTTTCTAGTAATTTCTGATTTTAGAATATCTTAGCTGTATGAAAAAAAAGATCTAACTGATGATAACTTTGTCTACTTTTTATTGAGCTCTTTTCTAGATCTTATGCAGATTGATTTAAATAAATATGCCTATCTATCCCGGCAATCAAGTAGAATGTTAACCACTAAATTGATGATTTCTCAGAATATCACAGTTGAAAAAGCTCTTTACCCTTGTGGTTCTTCACATTCAATTCCTAGCCACTTTTCTTGATTTTTAAATCAAGATTATGCTAGATAGAGTTATGTTCCGTAAATGTTGAATCTTGTGAAGCTCAACTCATTTACAGTCAATCTAAAAACATATGCTAAAATTCCTCATTTGACTTGTTTATTCTTAGCTGATGAATGCTAATGGCATATGGAATATAGAGAAAGAGGAGAAAAGAATACTGCACTAGATATTGATTTATCTCTTTCCTACCAGTTCTGACAATGTGACCTTTGACGACCACTTGGGTTCTGACTTCTATTTGTATAATGTCACAGATGCCATTTTGGATAGATGATAGCCAAGATCAAATGGGGTGGCAATCAGGTTGATTCGAGTACTCGGAGTTGATCATATGGGTTTGTGACTGTTCCTGTTTTATTATAGAAAATATCGTTGAACTCAATCATATACTATTAAGTGGCCCTTGTTGGGGATATTGAGAGTGAGTAATGAGAATGAAATGATATTTTCTGCCAGTCATCCAAGGATCCTTTGAAGGGGTCGGAGGGAGTATGTTTTTGGAAAGTTTAGAAAGATGACACGATATACTTGACTCGATACTTTTTATTTGTATCATGTAAATATCTTAGGCATTCTTAAACTTTATACTTAAGTGTGGGAAAAAAAGAAAATTTTAAAACCCTGATGGGCACAGTAGAAAATCACCCTAAATGCAATTTCTTAATCTCTGTGCACATTCTCTGTAAATAAAGTTGGGAAGATGCAACCATTACAAAGAAAGACAAACAACAAATTGAGAACAGAATAAGAAAAGGAGATTTATTGATGTGGAGTAGAAACGATATTGATGAGGTGATTGATGACAACATGGACACTCACACATGTCAATAAAAGGGAATCTGATCAGGACGATAAGGGGTACGAAATGCATGAGAATAATATCCTAATGAATTTAGTTGAGCAATCGAAGAGAATATTAATTTATGCAAGAAGATGGCGTTGTTCGAGAATCACATATACGGGCATACGTACGGAGAAGAGAGGAGAGGGTGTTGTTGATTGAATTGTTGGTATTTGGGCAGCCTCAAGAGTCATATGTAACTCGTTGATAATATTAATATGCTTCACTACCTTATTTCGTTTTCTGTTTTGTTCTAATATTCGAATCTTATTTGCTGGATGGACAAAAGGTGGCTGGCTTAGATAAACCTTTGTGATTGATATTTGATACGTACATCTTCGGAACATCTCTTGATTCCAGTTGTCAAACCACACTCCATTGTGAATTTGAGGGGTGATCTACCCACATTGGTTTTATCCGGAGAGATCAATCGTGAATGAGCTCAAATGGTAAAAATAAAAATACCCTATCGGTTTTATTTTTATATTGGGTGTGTGAGATCATTTTACATTTTTTAACATAATTATCACTCTCAATATAAAAATATTATCACTTTTCATTTATATTATAAATTGTTCATGAAATGATATTATTATTTTTCATTAATTTTGTATCATTTTTTATTATAGAAGTTATCACTTTTTACCCGTCTCACTGAGCTCTTACATGAGACAGTCTCACACAAATCTTTGCCTTTTATATTTTCTCCGTCCCAATATTTTATACACTTTTTTGTTATCACATTTTATTTACAAAATACAAAGAAAGAAAATATGTATATAATATCAGGACATAAAGAATATTTTTTTTCTATAAGAAAATCACTTCCCATATATCTCAAGAAATTCAAGGTGACACAATTGATACAATTTCGCACAAGAGTGTGTCTTAGTAAACCGAGTTCACATGAATTAACATGTAAATTTTATTTTTTAAAATTACTCTTTAATATAAATTACTTTTTGAAGTATAATAATTTTTATATAGAAGAGTAATAATTTATATTTCTAGAGTACTTTTTCATTAATTTTTATATAGAAGAGTAATAATTAATCATGTCTCTAAATAAAATTTTTTCATATATTAAAGAGTAATCGAAAAATCAAGGTTTACAAAGATTTGAAGAGTAATTTTTTAATTTTGAAGAGTAACAATTTATGTGTTAAAAAGTACTCCCCCCGTCCGGCAACAAGAGTTACATTTTACTAATTAGGCATCCCGCTACAAAAGTTACATTTCATTTTTTAGTAGTCCGGACCATATAAATCATTCACTTTATCTTTATGGGGTCCACACACAATACTAATACAACTACCCACTTTACATTAAATTATTATATCTCTCAACCAACTACTTCTTAATGTCCTTGCTAACAATAAACGTAACTCTTTTTGTGGAACGGATGGAATAGTTTTTTAATGTACTAAACAATAATAATGTTTACATACAAATTGTATATATATAGTTAGTTTATACAAGCGTTTGTGTTCTTACAATACTTATATATTTCAAGAAACTCTTTGAGATACAATTTCAACAACTTGTCCTTGTTTAAAAAAGAGAAGTGATTACTCTGAATTTATTGAAGTCCTAGTACATCACTTCAAATCATGCTGCAATTTAGAGTAATTCATAATAGCATATGTAAAATCCAACTGCTACAATATTTTTTAAAAAAAATTAATATGCACGTGTATATTTTGTTTAAATAATGTGTATGTATACATTTTGTTTAAATAACTAAAAAAAATATTAAAAATAAAGAATATATTATAATATTACATTTTTTATAAAAAAAAATGGAAAAAACGATTAGAAATGAAGTATTGAATTAACTACATTTTTATATTGAATGTGTTGTAAAATGAAGCGGAAGGTTGGCTACATATAATCTGCTCCACCAATATCTGCCCCTCAAATATACCATCACACTTGGTTTCATAAAAAATGAACTTTAATAAATTATGGATCAAGTGGAGTAATATTTTAAATAAAATATTTTTTAATTTTACTTTAGTTTTTATTATACAAAATCAAAATGAATTTGATACACTAAAACAAACCTGCACTGTCCGACTCTCACCAAATCATGAGTAAATCAACACAACCCGCCAACCCAGCTTACTAGTTTTTCTTTGTTTTAAAGCTGAATATCTGGCTAAATGATAATGGCTCCAACAAGTGTTTCATACTTGAACTGTATTCAGAGGCATTTGGGGTATAGTGTGTGACCAACATATTAACGATTTCCTAATTTGATTAGTAAGGATGTACACAGCACTTCCATGCAGCTGATTGAATGGAAATGTTTGCCTTTAATCTTATGACACAATACGTATAATAGTACTCTTCTATGTTATTATTAGTGAAATAGAGGATGTAGAGTGGTGCCAAACCACACAAAAATGAAGCAACAATATTTTTCATATGACTTGACTACCACAGACTTATCGCATTTAGATTACATATATGTCATAAAGGAAATATAGAAGCCAATATTCCAAAAGCCAACAATATTTTTTTTTTTTAAAAATATTCCAGCATATCATAAAGGTGAAATCAACCCTTTTATCCTCCCAACCCCCACCTTCAGTTTTCTGCATATCTAATTCCACTACAACTTGCCACTGATGAAACATCAGACACAATCCAGTCAACCCACCTCTATATATAGAGCTCCCAAAAAGCTCAAGTTTCTCAAGATCCAACACTTTTCAACACACTTACAAATTAAGTATCCCTATTCTGACAAAACATGGGATTGGTGAAGGAATTAGGGACCGGGAATCCGGTTGTGATTTTCAGCAAAACCAGCTGCTGCATGTCACATGCAATTGTCCAGCTGATACGAGGGTTTGGGGCAAACCCTATGGTGTATGAGCTTGATCATCACCCTGATGGGGTTCAAATGGAGGAGGAGTTGATGGGGCTAGGGTGTAGCCCGAGCTTGCCTGGGGTGTTCATAGGGAAGGAGTTTATTGGTGGTTCTAATGAGGTTATAAGCCTCAATATCAAAGGGAAGCTCAAACCTTTGCTCATCAAGGCTAATGCTATATGGATGTAGAGGAACAATAATAAATATAACTAGTTAAGTTTTGAGCATTTAGAATTATACAGAGGCTCTTTAGTATTTTATGGGAGCAGCTTAGTCATGTGTTAAAATTATGTGTTGTACTGCAGTTTTATGTGCTGACTGCAGAGACTCAATTTTATGAACACTGATCTTCTAGAAAACTATCGTCAATTCCAAGGAAGAGATATAAATCCAAGCATCTTGAGTTTTAAAAAAAATACTATATAAATCTATCACTTAATAAGAGTGTCATCTCCTGTATTATTTATTTGAAACTTGTGTTATAGCCGTAGGTTCTCATGAACATTCACAGCTCATAACAAACTGGAAGGAACAAAATCAGGTTGAAGGAAAAATCTGAAAAGATAATGTTACATGGATCAGTGTCAGTGTGAACTACCAACCTCGATCGTTATGATTGGTTATAGCCGGCCATACATCTCAAGCATGTCCCTAAGTCTCATTGCTTCAGATGTCAAGCTATCAAATGCCGTTGACTGGGGTACTCTCCAACTCCAGTTCCCATACTGCCAATAATAACATTAAAAGAAATCAAGAATAACTCTCAAGATGTTTTCTAAGATTAATTGTCACAAGTGTGTGTTCATGTGTCATGTCATCTGCATTCTGGTTTTATTTCAGAATTTCAAATCTCTTGGATTGAAACATTTTCTAAAATGCAACAAAAGTTCGTAAAACAATTTCCAGCTCTCGTACATTTATGTCCACAACTTCTATTAACTGTTTTTCAGATATAAAGTCACCGGACAGATATTCCAAATATTTCTTTGCATAAACATGACTTACAAAGATATGTACTAAAAATAAACCATCTGAGCATGCAAATCAATGATAAATCAGAAACAAATTCATCCCATCTGCCTACAAAGTCATCTTAAACATTTTCTGTTCTTTTTGCATAAATGTGACATGCAAAAAATCATCCAAGTACACGAACAAACAAAAAGGAATTCAACAGTTATGTAACTGGTCTGCCAATGAAGTAATCTAGAAAGTTTTCGACAGAATCACAAGATAAGAAAGTCGATAGTATTATCATAAACCAGTAAGCAAAACAATAAAGCCACGAGTACAATATATAGACAGATATGTGGGGGAGCAGCTTCACCAATATAAGCTAGACATAATCATGCAGAGTTAATTATAAAATAAAAAATAAAAAAACCATAAATAACTTTTTAGTATTAGCCTCTCCAAATTCTGAAACTAGAATAGATGGAAAGTTTTGGATATGGTGTCATCACCCTGTCTTTTAAATTTTCTCTCTGTCAGTAGATGCACAAGGATCTCAAACAAAGCTGGTGACTGCCAACATCAAACATGGACATGCATGGAGAGTTATTCACCTGAGTTGCTGGAGTATTCATCCGGGCTGAACTTCCCAAACTAAGAATATCCTGCATTGGTATGATAGCAGTTTGTGCAACTGAGGAAAGTACACCCTGTATTAGCCCCCACGAGATATCGTCTTCATCGATATTGCCGAGATATTTAATCACCTAAAAAAAAGGAATTTCCAATACATATGAAAAAATCACATTCAATGACATTAAATTCTTCACAACCATATTTAAAACCTTTAATTGAGGGGGATTTAACCATACTCACATTAAGTTTCTCTTCTTGTGGCAAGACATCCCACCATCCTTGAATCTGAATACATAAAAATTGTAAAAACTGGTAAGTCCTTCCATCAACCTCCACCCCCCATGGTAACCCCACCCAAAGGAATTACAGGAAAATAAAAGGACAATTTATATTGGTAGCCTAAACTTTTGACCCAATGATTAAGTATAACCTATTTGTGACTATAATACCCAAAACTAACCCAATTTAATTTATATCCATCAAAAAGAAATTTTTTCATTAAAAGTAAAATCTTCCCCTTAATAAAAAATAGTTATTTTGGATAAATGTAATGTTAAATATTCAAGATATTTCATGTTAAAAAGACGAATTAAGGAAATATTACGTATTGGGAATTCTTTGGGAGTAAACTTGTATGTAAGCAAAAATTTTAGTAAAAATATCCCTATCCCAGAAAGGAAGAAAGAGTATCAGGAACTGGAAAGATATTCAAGCTACAAAAACAGCATGAAAGTAAATTTTGAAACTACTGCTGCAGCTAATAATGTTTTGCCATCATAACATCAAAAGTGCTCCCCACCACAGAAAAGAAGACAACGGTCCAAGGAAAATTATTCAGTTAAATGCAAATGCCAGAATCTTAGATGGCATAGGCACTGAAGGAACTATAACCTACCGTGTCATTGTCATGAGTGCCAGTGTAGACTACTTGGTTTTCTTCATGATTATGGGGTAAATGAGGATTTTCAGCATCACTTCCAAAGCCTGGATAGGGACCAAAAAATTAGATCAAGCACTCAAGTATCCATAATAAATGTGACTAAAATAAATAACTAGATACCAAACTGGAGGACTGCCATTCCTGGTACCCCAATGGACTGCCTAAGCTGCACCACATCTTTAGTAATTACACCCTGGGGCCAAATACGCAAAATGAGACCTTAGAGAAAAAGATAAAATTATAGCAGAGTCAAGTGCTATTATACAGTGAGATAGGGGATGGAGAGGGGGGCACTCAGTTTTCAGAGCGGAACTCGATGATCCACCACTCATTTTTAACACTCTCACATGGTATGTGTGTGTGAAATATTAGGGATGGATGTAAACCCAGTGAGATGCAATGTGTAGAATTTTGGGGAACCAGATTGCAGTTTATCCAAGCAACACCCATCACAGTATGGTCCTTTACAGTAGAGGAATTTGCCTTATTTGCTGAAACATACCAAGTCTTCAGCTATGATATTGATATCTCCCACAGCTCTAAAGATGGCATCAAAAAGAGATTTTCCAGGTCCCACCTACTGTCAATTAGAGCATCATTTAGGGAATGATCTATACATTGTTAACCAAAGATAATGGCAAAATGAGAGTTGAGAAATCTGACCTTCCATCGCCCAACCATAGCAACTTTTGCTTCTGCACGCAAAGAGTTGAAAATTATTGTTCCCAAAACAACAGCATTGAGTAAATTTTTCCATATGAAAGTTCTCACCAGAAGGTACTGCCCAAAAGCCAGCAAATCCTCTGAAGTGATCTATCCGAAATTCATCGAATAAGTTCTGAGCACGTCTTAGACGCTGTATCCACCATGAAAAACCATCTTTTTCCATCGCTTTCCAGTCATACAAAGGACTTTTATTGAAGCAAAAGACCATCAATATGACATCATAAGAAATTAAAAAAGAAATTTAAAGAATGCACATAGCATTGCTAAGGTTTAACATGTGTTACAGACCATGTTTGATTTACATCAAGTAATACATATGAGATCAAACAATCATGCAATCAAGACAAGTTAAGTCAAACAAGTTGGGCTATGAAAATGAACTGCCACACAGCATCACTGTTTCATAGCCCTGGTGATTTTGATTCACGTGCCAACCTTTTGCCCAGAAATTTTTTTCGTGAACTGAATTTTAAGTTATGAACTGTACTGGAATTCAATATTATCAATATTAAAGTTATCTACCTAGTACACTCTGCTCAGCAAGCATCAACGGGCATAGGACCAACGTATCCAGATCAATGCACAGAAAAGGTTTGGCAGGAATAAAATCAAAATCATTTTCGATGAACCAAAAATGATGAAATGTGGCTAATTCAACGCATTAAAAATAGGCATAATATGGTTATAGTGATAACAGTGAGTTTAGAAGATGATATTGAGTATGTTCAAAAGCTCAAGAATTGTGTTAACCTGTTCCAAAGCTGACCAGTTTCACTGAAGGCATCCGGGGGAACACCACTAACAAGAAGAGGAAAGCCACTACGGTTCTGAACAATGAATGCTAAGTTGAAATTATACCGAAGCTTTGAAGTATAGAATAATAAATTCCGAGTATGAATAAAGGAGACTCGCTCACCAGCAAAAACTGTTTCTTATTAGCCCATACATCTGCACTATGATAACCAACATATATAGGCATGTCTCCCATTATACTGATTCCCTTTGCCCAAGCATAATCATGAACTTTCTGCCATTGCCTTTGGAACAAGAACTGTTGGGCAATGAATATATCTATCTGCACAAAAAGAGTGTGATTTGAAAATTGAAGAAGCACAAATCCAAATAGGTAAAAGAGATAAACCGAACTTACAAATTCTCTTTTGCTTTGATAAATTTCTTCCAGAGCACAAAGATGGCGATTTTTCAATGATTCAGGCCACTCATACCAACTAAATGTATTCACAGTGTCATCAATGGCAGCAAAGTATGCAGCATCTTCAAGCCAACCTGCACAATTACACAGCTTAGAGCTGCAGACTCCAAGATACACCAAATAAGGGAGACAATTATTTTACCCAAGAATTAGCAGTCACTTTTAAACAGTAAAGAGTAGCATTGAAGCAATGAGTCTATGACCAGTCCTTTGAGATAAGTAAACTAGCAACCCTATAGAAAACCTCGATATCTAGAGAAGGTTGATTGAAACCTTACATTAACCAAATATGAAATATTCCACGGGCCTAATTATGACTCAAGGAGGATTGCAAGGAAATAAGCTATAAGCTTACTTTCTGAACAGGAACAGAGAGTATTTAAATAAACAGAGATAGAGAGTATTTAACTAAACTAGCACCATATCACTAGACACTGAAAATATTAATTTCTGATTCATCTTGGTCTTGTAGAGCATATATCATCAACTTCTGATTATTTACCTTTAAAAATGGATAAAGTTTTTAAAACGTACTCATTAAACCCACTAGTGAGTAATCAAAATACAATCATCTAACCTGATATATTTAACCTGAGTAATCAAATACAATCATCTAACCTGATATATTTACCTGAGTAATCAAACACAATCATCTAACCTGATATATTTACCTGAGTAATCAAACACAATCATCTAACCTGATATATTTACCCGAGTAATCAAACACAATCATCTAACCTGATATATTTGGATCCCTACGGAACTCTTGAAGTTGATCCTTTAGCTCTCCCTCACTTGTAATAAGCCTCTTTGCCGCCTATATCAATAATAAAAACGAGTCCACTCATAAAAAATGATCTTCTGGGTTAATTATTAAAGCAGCAAAGAAGATGATATAAGTTTTATTTAATTGCAATGTAATGGAGAAAGGACAAAAAGAATATTGCATGCTTTTCAATTGGTTAATCACAAGGGTATATCCAGATATAAGATCAGAAAATTAGGGGTAGCAATGGGATGCTCTATGGTGGGTATGGAGATGAGTTTGTGGGGTAGAATCTATAAAAACAATACGACCCAATTGACTGGGTTTAAACCAGTCCTGTTAATTCAAGCTCCAGGTTTGAACCCGAACCATTTCCATAACGAAACTAAAGAATTATAACCATCAATAACTAGAAGCAGAAATAAGCACCCACTAAATAAAAATAGGATTTACAATTAAATTATTTATCATTTCTTGTATACTTTATCTTTTCAATCATCTAACTCTAAAAAATCCTAAAGTTGTTAGTAAGCCATGGGAATGTAAAATAAAAATGCACATTAATGTACATAAGGCGTACAGCAATTATGTAAAAAACTGAAAAGCATTTGTCAAGGGATATCAATTATATAAGCTTAATTCTTGAAGGCAATTGCCAGATCAACTCAAGGTTTGATCACACATGTTAAAAATTACAGTAGATAGTCATGAATACGCAGATCAACTTTCCCAGAAAGCTTTCACAAAGAAACAACTTGAACTGACATGGATAATCATTTACAGAACTAATTCTTAGAATCTAAAATAACAGTAACTGAAAGAAGAGGGTCCATATTTTACCTCAGCTACCAAAGGATCCTTAACTTCAGCAACAGCTGTGAAATTCACAAGATCCATATCTCTGCATGTATCTCATAGAATTTAATAAAAATCATCCCACACTGAAACCAAAGTTAAACAAACTTATTTCTCACAATGGTTTTGGTAACTCTTCCTTTGATAGTAGACCATCTTTCACAAGTTCTTCAAGAGAAATCAAAAGTGTATTGCCACAGTTAGCATCCTGAAAAACCTCATTTAAATGCTAAGACGCGATACAGAGCAAGAAGTTCTAAAATCTTTAAATATAACTAGCATTGGGAATCATATTAGCCACATTGAACAATAATTAAGTCATGATTTAGATGCAGTTTTTTTGTACTCCTCATTTAACTGTTCTATTATAAAAAGCAATGCATGAAGAAAATTATGGAACCTGTCCTGAGTAGGGAGATCCCTCTTCATTAGCCCTCCTCCCGGGAGGAACAAGAGGAAGAACCTGCCAAAAAAAAAAAAAAATTGCATCAATCTATCAAAGTATTTCAGAAACCCATTCATTTACAAAATAATCCATTTCACATGCCAACACCAAAACTACTGGCAACATGAATATTGGTACAGAGCAAACAGTTGGTATTCGTTCTTCAATTTTGAACCATCCTATATAGTATGACTTAAATTCTCCTTCGCTGGATAGCTTTCTTAAAGTAATAGGTAAAGTTTGCAGAAACCAGTCTGCTCTACGCCTCTATCTATTATCATTAAAAAGAGAAATAAGAAAAATAATTATTTTCCAACCCAAAAGCTCTACTTCAGCACAAATAGAAATAGTCAGCTACGGTACACGTATACAGACATACAGTACCGTACAGAGGAGGAAAATCGTGCGCAAAGTATAACAAAGAGAATCAAAAGATATTACATAAGCAAAGAATATTCCCCACATAACAAAACACAAATTTCAACATCACAGGCTTAAACGATGAATTCAAATGTTGAACCTGCCAAAGAGAGCAACCGGCATGGTGAAGCCAGTCAAGAAAGTGAAAGGCTTGGGGACCGAGATCGCCGATGCCATAAGGGCCGGGAAACGAAGTGGGATGCAGCAGGACCCCTGCTCTCCTCCGCTCCTTGGCGTCGCGTTTGGGGAGCCAACTCTCGTACTCCAGCGGCAGGTCCTCACCGACATATAAGGAACCCCCATTTTTAAAGTGAGCCCTAATGCGATTGGGTGATGAGGGGTTGGAAAACAGGGGGTTTGGAGGAAAAGAGATAAGTGAGAGAGAAGTGGAAATCGCCATTTCAATGGTTGGATGAATGCAGTAGAGGCATTAGCGTGTGTGGAATTGGTGTTAGGTTCAGAGAAAATAATGGCAGGGGTGTTATGGAGACGACAGTGGCGGAGGATAGGGAGGGAGCATGTGAAGCAGTAATATTTTGGATATTTTCTTGCTGGCTTATTACAGCCTAAATTGCAGGCGGGGCTAAGGTTACCACTTTTAGGAAATTAGGAGTGATCACATGCTTCTAAAGTATAGTTTCAACCAATGATTTCATAACCGGACGGAGATCAAACCGGTGACCTTAACGGTTCGAGGTTCAACCGCTGGTCCAATAGAAAAAAACAAAAATCATATATTTTTTAATAATATTATTTTTAAAAAAATAGTTAAAGGCATAAATTGAATTTTGGGCAATTTACCAACTATTATTGAAGCCCAAAGAGGAGCCCATTCAAATATCCTGATCACGTGACTTCAATAAAGGGTTCAAAAAGTAAAAACATAAATTATTAGTTCTCTCCCCAAGTCTGATTGAAATTTTTTGAAAGGAACGAGACACTCTCTCTAAGATTTCAGTCCCCTACAAAAGAGCTCCTTCCCAATTCCAATGACGAAGGCTGTTCCACGTCGTCGGCTCCTGCCCAGAAATTGCATCGCCCGGAATTCACGTTGCCACCTCACGACTAGTAGGATTGTGCCCCATACGAATCGCACGCTTTTGCCGGATCGCGACGGCCATCGGAAATTGCAGATCTGCTGCGCGCTGGTGTTGCGACGGCCTCCGAAGATTATAGATCTTGTGGTTTGGCATCAGAGAACGCATATTCATAGAAAAAAAAAAAGGTGTAACAGGCGGTTTCCGGTTCGACCGGTCCAGCCGATTTTTTGGGTTTTGGCTGGTTCGAACGGTTTATTCCGGTTATTCTTCAAAAGCGGTTTTAAGCGGGTTGTCGGACCGGTTATGAAAACAGTGGTTTCAACTTGCTTTCAACTAAAGTAATGGAGAGTTAAAACATATCATTCATTATTTATTTAAATAAATTTTATAATTTAAAAAATAAAAAAAATCTGTATTTTAAAATATTTTAAATCAAGTTTTAAGATTTTTTTTAAAATAATATTTTATTAAAACATAAATACCTTTGAATTAATTCTTGTTTTAAATGAAAATAAATAAATAAAAACTAAATCAAATTACTTCAATTGAAAATTTAATTAATTAAATAACATTATTTAGTATCACATCATCGTCTCTCTCTACGCCAGCTCATTCATCTGAAAATGGAAGAAATAAAGGGGTGCACGAACCACAATTAAATGGAAAAACATTCATTGTTAAATATTAAATATAACTCGTATTTGAAAATTAAATGCTCATATATTCTGATCTTTCATGATGTTGGTAAGACAGTTTTTATTCATTACCCGTATCATATATAATATAGTACGGCATTTTCGATCCGTTACCCATATCATATGTTTGGGTACGTAGGACACCTTTCGGTTCGTTATCCGTATCATATAATTTGGTAGGGGCACTTTTCGATCCGTTATCTGTATCATGTAATTTGGCATGGCACCTTTCGATCTGTTACCCGTATCATAACTTATAATTCATAAACTCATTCATTTTATAGCATAGATCATTACTTAAATCAAAATGTGTTAAGGAAATACAATTAATGTTAATTAGTAACTTTTCGAATTCAACACATTCGCCGCCAGCCAGTCGGTCAAGCCGTGCCGTGAGCAGTGGCCTTGGACTTAGGCTTAGCCCATATAATATTTTGGGCAACATTTGGCCCAACTAGTTCTCGAGTCCAATCGGATGAGAATCACATAAGGCTTGGCACTCTTAGTAGATGAGTTTATTGGACTTAGCAAAGTCAAATGTCACGTGTGTAAATTGGCTCCTCAATTATCATGAGTCAAGGGAAAGAGTTTTGCAATTCCACAATCGACGTTTGTCTAACTTTAATGTCATAAGTCGTTGGAGGTATATAAATATGGCTAATCCCATGCATCTCCACACACCAATATTTATTGAGGGAGGCTCATGTGCATCCGGGCGCACGGAGCACATTCAGTGCGTCTTTGCAATTACCGTGCCCCTTTGCAATTTAAACTCCTAGCAATACATAGGTTTAAATAAAATATAAAGAGAGAGAGATGTGTTCACATGGGGACACGGAGTATCTCTCCGTGTCCCAGGGGCGCAGGAGCTTTGCCATATTTATTTGCATTTTGAGTAGTCGCATCTGAACACATCACATAGTTCAATTCAGTCTCAGTGATCAATCTAAAGTCTGTTAGAGCTCCTACATTGTGGTGGTTACTCATGTTGGAGAGGAAATTGTCTTGTCTTTGGGGATATTACGCGTTTGAATTATAGCACTGCTGAAAGGTATTTGTCTTGCAAAAAAAGGTACAACAACCTTCACTCGATTTTGTTTATTACTAATCATTCTTCTATTCGAGTATTCTAGACAAGTGCTAGTCCTAAAATTTTGGGAAGATTTCAACTTTGGAACAAAATGAAGACTACAGATTCTGCACGACGAAAGATTCACATTTCTATACAACAAAATAATAATCTTCACAACCGGAGTTTGAAAACTTTCTATATTGGAATTATTGTTTCAATTGCAATTTTATTATTTCTCATTATTCCTTAAATTTCCCAACTTTATAGTCGTAACATTTAATTATTAAAAAAAAAAGAGAGAGAGGGGGCTTTTATGCATGGCTGGATTTGCCATTCACCTTAATGAACCACCAACACTATTAAACAATTATTGAATTTTGAATATGATTGCTGCTCTCCCATCCCAAAAAGTTAACACATTTACCTATATGAATATTTCAATATAGATCGCTACTCCCTCCATCCCAAAAAAATTAATACTTTTACCTTATATCTATCATAAGGTAAATACTCCCTCCGTCCCGTCCTTATGGTTACGTTTGCTTTTTGCACGGGGATTAATGAATATAGTATTTTAATGTGTATTGAGGTGAGAGAAATTATATTTTAATGTAAAGTGAGTAGGTGTATTAGTGTGATGTGTGGGTCCATGAAGAGAGAGGTAATTAATTTGTGTGGGTCCCATATGCTAAAAAGAGAAAATAACCATTAGGATGGGACGTCAAAAAAAAAAATGTAACCATTAAGATACGGCGAACTTCTCTAAAAAAAAGTGAGGTAATATTATTTATGAAGTAATGTTTTAGGAAATAAGCCATCTTCCACCAAAGGAGAATCTAATTATATCCTCAAATACTTTATATACTAGCCTTCTAATGAATTTATCCTACAATTCAGAATTCTAAAGAGTAATTATCAAGATCCAATCCTCAGAAATGCAAACAGATAAGCAATATATATATGTGTAAAAGAATTACATTTTCCCCTCAACTCAACTCATAATTTAACTCTAGTAAAATAACCACTAAACTTGATTGAAAACCTATATATCAAACATAGAGTAACAGAACTTTAAACTAATACTAAATATTTTTAAGTTGACTCCATCAATTAAACATGATCATTACTCTAAAAGTACTGAAAAAGAAAAAAAAATGTGAATAAAAAAACAGCATGATATCAAATTTGGAAAAAGCTGGGATATTCATCAGCTTCTTGAAGGACCTTTAATTAATGATGCTGAGCAGGTGGGGGTTTTGGTTTGCCTGCAACTGGTGCACCCCTTGCCATCACTTGAATTTTTTTCTGTTAATTACATGAAATAAAACAAAATTTTGCTAAATAAATGTATCATATAAGAGTTAATCTCTTATAAACCGGGTTTACATCGTAAACCCTGTAATCCCCCTTAATTTAAACACCCTATCAATATATAGAATATATATAGGATTGGAAGGAGGACCACATGGTTTACACCGTAAACTCGGTTTACACTTGTGTTTGTGTCATATAATGCTGGAAAAGAAAGAGTGGCTGGCTAGGTATTGTATACCTCAACTCTGATTGTAGGTTCTCCATCAATTTTCTTTGCTGAAACATAGAGAGATAATCAATTTTTATGTATAACTACAAGGAAGATGAAAGAAAAAATCAAAGAGAAAAGAAAGATGTGAAATGAGTGGATGGCATCTAGAGCTCTTACCACCTCTGCTGCCACAAGATCTAACTGATTCTAACACAAAAACCAACCTCTTTTTCATGTTTTTGACAATTTTCACCATTTTTTTTTGTTGGGTTTTGCGGGGTGTGGTGGAGTACTAAGTTATGAGGTAGCTAGCTCTTTGAGAATTGAATGTATAGTTGTTAGGTGAGGAGGTGGTTTTATAGTATTCAACTTGGGAAACTCATAACCATGTGCTCACTCTTCTTTTTCATATTATAAAATGAAGTATAATTATTATGATCAATGTTTGTTTAAATGATGAATGTTGTTTTCCACCCAATTCTTACAATGTGGACTTTTTTACAGTATTACCACATGTTACATGCACACACACTGTTTTTATTAGTTTACTATATGTGTAACCGCTACCATGATCAATAAATGTATACTCCCTCCTAGACATGCATATTTTAATCGGAACCGCCGGTTCGGAACCGGAAACCGGCGGTTCCAACCGGAACCGGAACCGGCAGTTCTGGAACCGGTGAAAACCAAACCGAAACCGGCTATATATCGGTTCGGTTCCGGTTCTTCATTTCGTGAAATCGGAACCGACGGTTCCGGTTAAAACCGGCGGTTCCCGGTTGGAACCGGCAGTTTTTCAATTTTTTTTATTTTTTTTTTACGTTTTTAGGTTGAAAAGCAAAAAAAAATCGAAACTGGCGGTTCCAAACCAAAATCGTCCTACCCTCGGTTCGGTTCCGGTTCCACATTTTTCGGAACCGGAACCGGCGGTTCGGAACCGGAACCACCGGTTTGGAACCGCCATGCATGTCTACTCCCTCCGTCCCAGAAAAGATGGCACATTTTCCATTTTTGATTATCCCACAAAAGTTTGTACATTCCAAAAAAAAGCAAAAAGTCAAATACAATCACCCTTCTCTACCTAACACACTTAACATACTTCATCATTTATTTATTACCAAAAAAATCATAATACCCCTAAAAGTCACTCTTTTATTAATTTTTGTGCCATAAAAGGGAATGCAATTTTTACTGTGACGGATGGAGTATTTATCTTTTATAAGAAATAATTTACATGAATATTTTGTTGAAAAGTCTGTATGGAGCCATCTCATGACGACAACACCGTTTCTTTTTCCTTTTTTTTTCCCTGACTTTCATTAAAGATTATATCACATTTTATCAATTTTATGAAATAAAATAATTGGTTCACTTTTTTTTCTTTTCTTTCTTTCTTTTTTTTTTTTTTTTTTTTGATACCGAGGTTCCGGGCTTACGCCCGACTAGTTCTCGAGGAAACAGTCCCACAGGTTCCTAATATCTTTAACTACTGATTTACATGAATATTTTGTTGAAAAGTCCGTATGGAGCCATCTCATGACGACAACACCGTTTCTTTTTCCTTTTTTTTTCCCTGACTTTCATTAAAGATTATATCACATTTTATCAATTTTATGAAATAAAATAATTGGTTCACTTTTTTTTCTTTTCTTTCTTTTTTTTTTTTTTTTTTGATACCGAGGTTCCGGGCTTACGCCCGACTAGTTCTCGAGGAAACAGTCCCACAGGTTCCTAATATCTTTAACTACTGCTGAGTTTCACGATCCTTGCTCCATGCTGACCCTTCCCCTAGCTCAGCCGCCCTTCCCCTAGCTCAGCCGCAGGTTCCCACTGAGTTTCAGTGAGCCTCCCACACTCCATGCTGACCCTTCCCCTACTTTTTCCTTTTTTTTTCCCTGACTTTCATTAAAGATTATATCACATTTTATCAATTTTATGAAATAAAATAATTGGTTCACTTTTTTTTCTTTTCTTTCTTTTTTTTTTTGATACCGAGGTTCCGGGCTTACGCCCGACTAGTTCTCGAGGAAACAGTCCCACAGGTTCCTAATATCTTTAACTACTGCTGAGTTTCACGATCCTTGCTCCATGCTGACCCTTCCCCTAGCTCAGCCGCCCTTCCCCTAGCTCAGCCGCAGGTTCCCACTGAGTTTCAGTGAGCCTCCCACACTCCATGCTGACCCTTCCCCTACTTTTTCCTTTTTTTTTCCCTGACTTTCATTAAAGATTATATCACATTTTATCAATTTTATGAAATAAAATAATTGGTTCACTTTTTTTTCTTTTCTTTCTTTTTTTTTTTGATACCGAGGTTCCGGGCTTACGCCCGACTAGTTCTCGAGGAAACAGTCCCACAGGTTCCTAATATCTTTAACTACTGCTGAGTTTCAGCTGACCCTTCCCCTAGCTCAGCCGCAGGTTCCCACTGAGTTTCAGTTCCTAATATCTTTAACTACTGCTGAGTTTCAGCTGACCCTTCCCCTAGCTCAGCCGCAGGTTCCCACTGAGTTTCAGTGAGCCTCCCACACTGCCGCTTGTAGCCCTCAATATTAATTGTTCCACCATTGCGCTCCGGGGGGCTTGAACCCCTGACCTTTCAATCAGGGGCACCTCAATGTTGACCCCTCAACCACTGGGCCAACATATCATTGGTATTCTTTTCTTTCTTTTAGTGCATGTTATGGATATAATGATCGGTTCACTTCTTCTTTTTCTTTTTTTAATCTTATCTTGGCAATTAAAATTTTATTTCTTATTTTAACGATCAATTTTTTATTAATATATATAAAGATTTTTCGTGTTAAGATAATTAAATTAATATTTTTTCATAATTTTTTCTATTAAAATAATATTAAAGAATTTTATTTTATTTTTACTTGTAAGTAAAAATAAATAAAAAATGTGAAAAAATAAATGAATTGATTTATTATTAAATTATTAAAAAAATTAATTTTAAATATAATACACTGTAAAGTTCACATTGTGTTAATTGTAAGTAGAGATACTCTTATATACTAAACTTTACACTTTTTATTTTCATCCATCCCATATTAAATTATATTATTAAAAAAACACATCACATCTATTTCTAAATTTAAAAATACATCTTAATTATAAATTTACAATTTTCACTAACACAAATTATATAATTTATTTATTCTTAATCTAACACAAATTTTCACTAACACAAATTATATAATTTACTATTCAAAATTAATAAAATTAATAAAATTAGTCAAAAAGTAATTATTCTTAATCTCCGTATTTACAGTAACGTTGCATGTAAATATGGAATGGAGAGAGTATTATTTAAAAAAAAAAAGAAAAAAACTAACATCACCCTTAAATTAATCACATGTTGAGATTATGGAGTATTATTCTTTTAGAAGTCAATAAGTTTAATAAAAAAATGTTTTGTAATATCCATAAAAAAGCAATTGTTCTTAGGTACGAGGTGGAATCACCATCTCATATGTCCTTACACTCCGATCCGACATAGTGGTGGAGATGTTAATCATGGTGACTCAATTGATAAATATGGGCTAGATTATGCCCACTGCAAACAAGGAACCCTCTTATCTTGAGAGGTTGCTCTCACAATGCGACTGTGAGATTCAATTTTTTATTATAAATACAAGATGTCACCCTTATAATCAATTAAGTTGTCCGCGGCTAAAACAATTGTTCTTGTTTAATAGGAGGGGGAGTAATATACAACGTGCTTGCTAGAATAATCCAAAAATATTATTAGCTAATATTTTAATAAAAATTATTAACGAATAAATTAATTCGTGTAGCACGCACAATTATAAGGATTAATTACTAATATGTACACACTTTGTACCCCTAATTACTACTAGATACATTGATTTAAAATAATTATTATTTAATATAAAATATTAAAGTAAAATACTAATTATAACCCTAAATCCATACACTTTTAAACCACAAACCCTAAATCTCACCCACCGCCGGACCACCACCGCCACCGTCGGACCGCCGGAACTGCCGCCGCTGGAAAATCCGTACCGCCTCCGGAGCTGCGCCGGACCACCGCACTTTTTGCTGCACACACTTATTTTTTACTGCACACACTTTTATTACTGCACGCGAACTCTTACTGCACACAATATTTATGTGCAGTACATTGTAGGGGTAAAATTGGAATATCACTATATATTTTTGTAGTTAGTAGTAATAGTTTTGTATGTTTGTATCTCATAATAATTAATGATTTTTTTGTATACGTAGTAATCCTCCTAATTATAATAAGTAGATTGTGAGACTTATTCTCTCCATTTTATACATTTCATAGAATAGAGAAGATCGTCAATCGTCATTATATCTTTTTTAATTTAACAAAGACTAAAAAAATAAGAGAAAGACATAATAAATGTAGGATTGTCAATTGTGTTGAAAAGTCAAGTACTCAAATATACAATTCCAATTTTCTTGTAATCCTTTATTTTTTATTTTGAGAAAAAGAAGGTTGGTGAAACGATACCACACTGACAATCACCTATCTCAAATTCTCAATTTACTAAAGTGTCGGGTACAAATATCTGTACAATAATTACTATTCCCTCATTCTCATAATATTTTTCTCACTTTCCTTATTTGTTTGTCAAACAAAACTTTTCACACCACAAAAAAAGAAACACCACTTTATCCAACAACCTCAAAAGTTACTTTTTTATTTTTCTCATTTGTTTGTCCCACAAAACCTTTCACACCCCCAAAAAAGGAAACATCACTTTATCCAACAACCTCAAAAGTTACTTTAATTTCAAATTTGCAACTCATTTTTCACACACATATCATTATTTTATACTTTTTTATTACCTAAAAATACTACAATACTCTCCAAACTCAATAAAGTTGATCAAAAAGTGCAATTTTTCTTAAACAACGTGGAACAGTAAAGATGAAAAGTTTTTCGGGAAGGAGGGAGTAGCTTATAATTTATCCTACAATTGTAGAATAATATTCATAAATTATTATTTTAATTAAGGATTTAAATAATTATATTTTATGGTTGATGTAATATTATATATATTTGTAATTCATGAACTATTTTAATCATAAGATTAAGGCTTATTTGTTTATAATTTTTGCAATTATATTAAGTATAAATGTAATAAGAAAAAATTATTTTTATTTATAAGTAAGTATATTTTATGCCACACATACAAAATATAAGTGGAAAAAAAAATTAAGGTCTTTTTATTTGGAGAATTGCATGCCTACAATAACAGGAGGAAAAAAAACATGCGAGATGAAAATTGAATTGAAAAGTTAACCGGACAAGAAAAAAAAAAACATTAAAAAGATAAATAACTGATGAGAGGAGAATGATGAAGATATGATGTGTATCTAGAATATTTAATATAATGATGATGTATATTTATTAATTTTCTTGTATTTATGTTTATTATTAGTGTGTCATATCTTTTTATCACTAATAATGAGAGTTTTCTCTTTATATCTTCTACAATATTCTTAATTATACTTGAATTTTTTCAATATTCTTTAGGAGTCAACCGATTATAGGATTTGTTCTACGCATTTTTATCTTTGATACATTCCTGCTATACCAATTGGTAAGCTAATTTGCGATTCTCGATGTTAGATTCGAGATTTAAAGTGGTTTATGATACCGTTTATAATGATCAATCATCGTATGAAGATGATGTTCGCATATCAATCAACAAAATATTTTGTCTGGTATCCAATGCCATATCATTTGATGGATATGACGGACCACCAAAGAAGACTTGGATGAATTTGTTGATAGTGATTATGATCTCATCGATCTTCGATAACTAAAATGTTGGAGTTTCTATAGTGGCTATGATGTTACCACCAATCTTTGATGAAAAAGATGAAATTATATATATATATATATATATTGGCTATGATAGTCTACCAATTTTTGATGAGGAGTACCATGCAATTTCTCACGGTACTTATGGTGAGCCTATTTTGAATAAAGAGATGATCAAAGTTGTTGAATGATGAGTTTGATCAAAAATATTTATTTATTTATTTTTGGATTTTATCATTAGCAATTATATTGAATATGAATGTTCTCTTTTCATTATTATTTAGAGTAACTATAAATGTTTTGATTTCTTTAATTATATTTAGGTTTTTCTTTATTGTAATAGATTTTGTTATCTTCTATTAATAGATGATCTTATTAATTTATTAGAGGATTTGAATTTGATTTTAGAAATTGAGCTATTATTTTCTATTGTGTTTTATTTATATTCTTCCGGCCCTCGAATCAACGAATGTAACACATTTATTCGCGCTATTTTGATATTATGTGTAGAATAACATATTAGCATTTGGTTTTTTCGATGGTATCATCAACTAGTTATGATCCTCGATGATGGCTTTGAGGTATTAATAGATATATAATACGATTCATGATGGGTAATCGAATGAAGACGATAATCTTTCTATATTTGATCTACTTTACTCATTAAATTTTGAATTGGATAAGTTTGATCATGGTGGCTAAGAAGGCCTACCCAATTTTTTACATGATCTACTTTCCTCATTCAATTTTGAATTGGATAAGTTTGTTCATGGTGGCTAAGAAGGCCTACCCAATTTTTTACAGGGAGATGACCAAAGTTGTTGGTATGATGCACTTGATCTAGAAGATTTGTTTAATCCAAAAGAATAATATTTTTTGAATATTATAATTAACAATAATACTAAATATGAACGTGATCATCTTCTGGATTCAAAGATATTCATACATGTCTACAGTTATTTTGTTCGTGATACGATCTTGCATGATTTGAGCACAAATCATCTTGCAGGAGAATGATAAAGATATGATAGGTATAAAAAAAATTAATAAAATGATCATGTATTTATTTGTTTCCTTTTATAAATTATCTTGTATTTATTTGTTTCCTTTTATTTATGCTTATCATTAATATGTCAGATTTTTTATCACTTATATATAAACAGGTGATCTTGTTATCGTTTTAGAGGAGTTGAATTTGATAAATGAAAATGAATGTTTTTAAAAAAATAAAAAAAAATCTTTTACATAACTCTTTAGAAGAATCAACGTACGAGTTGTCTATTTTTCATTCTCTTTATATATTAAAACAAAATAAGTTTTCAAAATTAGATTTGAAAAGTGTGAAGTGTCATGATTAGATTAATTAAGTATTTATGATTTTTGTGAATTTGTGAAGTGTCAAAGTATTATTGATTGATTAATTATAAAGAGGTCATGGGTTCAAAACTCAAAATAAGCCTTCTTTCATTTTTTTTGTTCCTTCAAATAAAAATTTTAAATTGAGGTGGGCTTAAAATTTAATAAGAAATTAAAATTTATCCATACCAATTATCTTTCATAAGCCCAATTTTCACATAATCAATTTTTCTTTCAATTTTAATATGAATGGGATATAATTTTTTTTAATATATTGATTTAAAGTTTTCATTAGACATATAATTGTATATATTTATAAAACATAGTATTGAATTTTTAAGAAGCATAATAATAATTATATAAATGAGTAAAACTATATTAATTGAATTAAAAAGATATTTAATTAAGTTAATATTATTTATTAATTTTTTTATATTAAATAAATTAAAAAATATCAATTCTATTATCTCACGTAACTTTGTGTAGCATTCAGGGTTCATATGGAGTAATATTTAGAGAGAGGACTAGAATTGACGTGGGTATAATAACATTGTCATATTTTTAATTACTTTGAATTTGATTTTAATGTATATATAAATTATATTGAACTTATTTAATTTGTTATTAAGTCTATTTAATTTATTTATTTTAATGTCATGAACTACCACCAACTTTTCGTTACACATAATTATGATTAAATATATTGTGATTATTTATTTTTGTTTTATATGTTACCTCACTTGAAAAGTAAAGTTTTAAATTATAAAAATTTAATAAATACTCATATTATTATTAGAGTGAATAGATATCATAAGTTAAATGAAGAATTTAAAATTGCTTCAAACTTGAGCCTCAATTCTACTTTGTAGAGTAAGAATACTTTTGGATAAAATCAAGATGCAATATTTGCTGATTTACATTATTATTTGTTTATGTGTATATATTGTTATTAATTCTTCATACTTAATATTTATTACATTCTTAAACTTAGTAAATTTGTGTTTCTTGGGTAATTTATCTTAATTTATTTTTCTTTCTGATCTTTGGATTTGATTTGAGATGTGAGTGTCTGATTTGTAAGGGGGAGCTAGTGTTTTTCTATAATCTTATTTATTTATTATTTTTCCTCGAAAGTAATATTTTACACGGCCAAATATACACACATACATATTTTAATGGCGCATACCAATCCTTAAATTATTTTTATTATAGTACAATGAATTAAATTACTCAATTAAGAGTTTTATACATCCTAATTACAGTAAGTTATGATTCTAATAAGTAACAGATGTTCCGATGCTCTTTTATAAAAATAAAAAATGTAAAAAAACTTTCTTTATCATAAATTAATATGAATGATTTCTGTTAAAAAAATATAGATTTTAAAATAATAAATAAATAATAAAATACAATTACTGCGTCGCATGCAGGCACTGTCCTAGTATATTCTTTAAATATCAACAGAGTATAGGATTTGTTATACATTTTCTTATCTTTGACATGCTCTTGCATCAATAACTCGAATAGCAATTTTGCCTAAGTTATGTATGATAAATGATATAAATAAAATATGTAAGGGTTTATTTATATGACGTATTTTCATTAATTGTAGAGTGTGAAACTTAATTGTATTAAAACAAAGAAATGATCAAGACTCAAAATTACTAGTTTAGGGTGGCAATTTAGACATGACGCAATAACATAATATGA
The DNA here is from genome assembly GCA_023678885.1 of Pogostemon cablin. NCBI lineage: Eukaryota > Viridiplantae > Streptophyta > Magnoliopsida > Lamiales > Lamiaceae > Pogostemon > Pogostemon cablin. Next base: position 13,437,990 of record CM042965.1, on the reverse strand, counting down.
AGGAAAAAAAAAGAGTTAGCACATAGACTCAATGTGTTCATTGTTATTGTGTCAATATGAGAAAGATATACATAAAATTTTTGTGCCATATTGTGTTCGTGTAACCCATTAAGAATAGGGATGACAATGGGTAGGGTAGGGTACGGGTATGACAAAACCACATACTACTTTATACCCTATCTTTCCTACCCATACCCTACCCTATTACCCTAAAATAAAACTTCGGGTAAGGTACTATATATCCATTGGGTATATGGATAATCCGTGGATAAACGGATACCTGCAATCTTGGTAGATTTTGCGGATAATCCACGGTTATCCGAACCCACCCGACCCTACTTGCCCCAATTTTTTTTTAAAATTATAATCCACCAAAAATTAGTTATAATACATCAATAAATAACCTAAAATAAAACAAGCAAATTAGAAAATAAAGTCAATAACAAAAACGTCTAAGTCCATGTGCGTTAACAAAAAAAAACATCATAAATTCATAGTTAGTCAAATAAAATCATAAAACAAACATCATAATCCAACAATTAATTGCTTTCATAGTTTGTGACATTTTAAAATAAAGTGATAACATTTTTAATAAAAATTGATAACTTATTATAAAAATGGAAAGCATAATATGGTTTCTCCGCGAAACTGTCTCAAACAAGAAAGTTCATTTCTTAAATAGCTATTACTACTTTTTATCAAAGATATTAATATTATTTTTTATTAAAAATGTTATTTCCTTTTATTTATACACATAGATTATTCGTAAAATAATTCACCGAACCACTATTATTTTTATTAATTCGAATATCATTTTTTTGTTAAAATATTAAAAAAATAATTATAATTCTCAATTAATGTAAATAAGTATTATTATATTATTTTTAAATAAATATAATTATAAATAACACATAATATTATACCATAGAACAAGATTTATTATAATTCTTAATGGCAAAAACTTGTGTGCGCCCGGGTACACGGGAGCACTTTCCGTGTGCCTTTAGAATTTTGTGTTAAATTGTATACCATTTAGTATAAAGATGTGTACCCTTTATTTTATGCAGAAAAATAAAAAAAAATTAATGAAAAGTATATACCCTTTAGAACAAAATGGTATATCCTTATTAATTAAAGTGTATACCCTTTACAACAAAATAATGTAACATTATCCATAATACTAAATTCTAAAGGCGCATAGTGTGCACCCTAGATCACGCAAGCCTCACTCATTCTTAATTACTAATATTTATATTAGGACAAGAATATAAATTTAAAATATTAAACATATTATAATAAATAATATACATCATAAATTTTACATCAATAATATTATTTTACATCATAATTGAGAAGTAATTGCCTAAAATAACTTTTTGTAAAAACATATATGGCAACATTAAGTGCATTCTTAAAAATTGGTTAGTCTTTATTTAATTCTTTCTATTTATTTACTTTTTAATTTAATGATTAATATTTATCAACATTTAATTACATTTAATTATGACAAATTTCTATGTGTGAAGCATTAATAATTAAATATATTAATTTCTTTATTCTACATTATAAAATAGATATTAAATTAAGCAATTTAAAACATATACTAATAGATAAATAGATTATTAGTTTTATTAAATTCGAAATAAAAGGAAATAATCTATATTTTATCAAAATAAAGTGTGTAAATTAATATTTAATTGATTTATATTTTACTTAAAGTCAAAATAAAATTTTAAAAAATATTAGTTAAAACAATTAAATTAAATATATAATATATTTCATAATAAATTAAGAAATAATGTAATAATATTAATTATTTAAAAAAAATCCATAATATTAATTTTAATTTTGTATAATTCATTTAATATAATATGAATAATGTACGGGCGTAAATAATCAAAATATATAATTTATTTTATATTTATTAAATAACATATTATTTTGAAAAAAATATTACATACAGCGTAACACGCGGGTTATAATATATACTACTCCCTCCGTCCCGGAAGTATTGACACATTTTTTTTGGGCACGGAGATTAAGGAGTATAATAATTTAATATAAAGTGAAGTGAGAGAAATAATATTTAATGTGTAGTGGGTAGTTGTATTAGTGGTGAGTGTGATGGGTGTGTGGGTCCATGTAAATAAATAAATTGTTTTTGTATGGGTCCCATGTTCTTAAAAAGGAAATATGTCAATTTCTGTGGGACAACCCAAAAAGGAAAGTGTGTCAATATCTTTGGGAAGGAGGGAGTAGTATATATATATTTGGATAAAATTCGGGTCGGGTACAGGTAAAAATAAGAGAACACGTGCCCTATCCTTACCCGTATAGTTTCCTTTCGGGATCGAGTACTATTCGACCCGTTACCCAAATCTACCCGAATTTCTCATACTCGATACGTGAGTACCCGTCGAGTAACTGACCCGACGGGTAAAATTGTCATCCCCACTTAAGTAATTATAGTGTAACATATACACATGCGCTTGTCGTATAATTTCGTGTCTTTACAAATCGTGTTAAATTTTATTTTAAATTAAATTTGATTTTATTATTTGTGTCATACTGTGCTTATTTTTATTATTAGACCATTTTTTTTCTTTCCTTATCGCGTTGCTACCTTTTCGTGTCATAGCAATTATATATGTGTTCATCGTTGTGTCGAAGTAAGTAAATCTTTATCGTATCGTGTTTGTATCTTTACCTATGCAGGAGAAATAAAGAGAGAAGAGGGGGGTGGGGTAAAGGGGATTGGGATGGCGTTGTCATGCATGCAAGAGAATAGAATTGAGAGAGAAGAGATGAGAGAGAGAGAGGGGTACAGTTACATTCAACGTTCTGATTTGTAGCTTCATTAGCTTTGCAGCTGCACCTCATCATAATCAATGCAACAATAATAAACCATGCTATCCTCTCACCCTGCATTCTTCTTTCTTAATTAACAATTAATTGTTTAATAAGATAATATGATACTCCTAATTATTATTACTCTTATACATTATATTATCCATATTATATATACATAGGATGTATCATTGGTGGAGTGTGAGGCAGGAAGAAAACAGACAGCCCACGTTTATTGGGGCTCCCATCAAATGTTTGTGTCTCTTAATCTCACAAAACAGATTCTTTTTGTGAACTTCCTTAATTTATCAACAAGAAATATTATCCCCCAAGCTAGTTATGAGTTAAACTATATAACCACTTTTTTTTTTAATTTTCATTTAATTTCATTACATTTTTCACTTATAACCAAACGATCGAACACCAACAGAGTTGTCCTACATGGCATTGGAGAGTGAGTTTTGACCAATCATGCTTGCCAAATCAATTACAATGTATAACATTACATTTTTACAAATTCCACACCACCCTCTCCTTTAAAAATAAATGTAAAATACACAATTTAAAATATAAAATACTTAACAAAAAACGTTTATTAAGTTTGGGAATAAAATAAAGACTAATTTACATAATACACCTTATTCTCAATTACAATCAAGAAACTCATTTTCAAAAATACCATTACCTGTTCTCATTTATACAATACTAGTAATAATAATAAATTGTTCATGAAATAGTTAATTTAGTTGATTAGTACTTTTTATTATAATATTATCACTTTTTATATGTGTCACGAAATTTACTTATGAGGAGACTCGTGCGATGAACTCTGTTTTGAATAAATCCAGCTCTTTATTTGAAAAATATAAAAATAATTATACTTTTAAACAGTGACGGACCCAGGAAAATAATATTGGGGTGAGATACATAAGTAATTAATAATATATTTACAATTTAAATCATAAATAAAAGTAAAGTAAATAAAAAATGCATAAGTTAAATAAGTAATACAATTTACAATTGATTTTGTTGAGTTTTCATTTTTTTGGAAACAATCTAGAATGTCATCATCAGAAATTTTCTTAAATACATATTTCTCAATAAAAGTAACTAAACAATCATCTAATAATTGATCATCCACACTATTACACAATCTAATTTTGACATAAATCATTCCAGAAAATATTATTTTCATTTGCGGTTGTAACGGGGAGAATTAACATCAACTTGATAAACAAATAAAATGTAGGACAAGTCACATGCTTCTTTGTCTTGACAAGTAGCATTGATAGGGCATCAAGATCATGCAAATCCCGAAATCTAATATTTCTTTGCATATTTTCAATGAATACATCAAGTTGACAATCAATTGCCATCAAATCAATACTAACAAACTAAGAAAGATAAAACATGGCAAGCTTAAGTACTTTATCTTTGTCAAAAAAAAAAGAGAGAATCCATTAGGGCTTAACGAAGCCATACATATAACCAACTCCATATGAACCTCATTAAACCTCTTATTGAAATCTCTAAGTTGTAAATCAATCATTGCTATCAAAATCTCAGCTCGAAAATGGTGATGATTTGTTTCTTGCTCAACAAAACATTTTGATATCACTCGTGGAATATATCGATCATCCATATTGGGAACAAGAATATCATTCTTGGTGCAAAATAGAGTGACCTTACTCAAGAGAGTTTCTCATCTAGTATCTCTTGTTTTTTTGCAACAATTCTTTGGTCTACAAAACAAGAGACATAATGTTGATAATATCTTGATCTTTTCATTGCAAAACAAGACACATATCATTAGTATATCTAAATACATTCATCATCAAGTATGCCATAAAAACAAAATCAAATGACTCCAATGAGTAAAATATAGATTGAGTTTTAGTCCTATCTTCCGAACTTGAAGTAGTTTTCCTAATAATCTCAAGTACTTGGATAATCGTAGGAAATAAATGGATAATATTCAAAAGAGTTTTTTAATGAGATCCCCAACCAATATCTCCCGGACTCTTCAAGTCAAATTCTTGATTCAAATCCGTTCCACTTTCAAGCTCTTCGATTTCTAAGGCCTCATCAGCCTTTTTAATTTGACATTCTGTAATCATTTCTCTTCGCTTGTAAGAAACTCTAACCACATTCAACAACTTTGTAAGTGTTTCGAAAAGTCAACTACAATCATTGTTATTTTTTACAACGACAACAAGTGTTACTTAAAGTTGATGGGGAAGACAATGAACATAATAAACAGATGGGGAATATTTCATAGTTAAAGTTTTAAGATCATAATTTTAGATGGACTAAGTAAATATAACAAGTAGAGACATAATTGCACTTTTAAATGACAAGAAGTAGTATCTCCTACATGTACAAGTCCAAGAAATCGCTTCATTACACTTCCCGATTTATCATCAATATAACGCAATCAAAGAGCTAATTGTTCCTTTTGAGACACATCACTTGACTCATCGGCCAAAATACCAAAAGAATCATCACCAAGCTCTTTAATGAACTTAGTTGTCTCATCAGCACAACAATTGATAATATCTTTTTAAATTTTGGGAAATATCATTTGGCAATTACTCGAAGCATTTTCAAACGTAGCCTTTCAAACACCCTTATTGTGTTCTCCCAATCATTTCAAAAGCTCAAGAAAATTCCCGTATTATTTGATTCTTCATGTTCATTATGCCTTCAACATGCCAACCCTTGGCGCAAAAGAAACTTAAACAAGAAAGTGAAACTTTCAAATGGGTTTCATGCTCCCCTCCAAGCACATCACTTGCATTATCAAACACATATGCTATGGATTAGTTATTTATTTTTTTAGTCTCTTAAATTCACATATTTCTCGTAAGAAAGATTACAAGAACTTCTAATCCCACCAACATATTTTTCAAATCTATTCGGTTTATTTCATGCCCTAAATCCTCCATTTACAAAGGCATCTCCCTCAACACTAATATCAACGTCATTCTTGAAAAAGTAACAAACAAAACAAAATGTCGCAACTTTCTCAATACTATACTCAAGACAATCAAAAATTTTAAACCAAATAGAACTAAATCGGCGCATATCTCCATGTTCCCTTAGAGAAAAGTCGTGAGTTTTTTGTTGACAAGGCCCTTTAAGAATGTATGCTCTTCTCCGCATTTCGTTACTTTGAAAAATAATCCATTATATTTATTCTTTTTTTGGGATCATGAGGAAGAAGTTCAACATCGTATATCAATTCTTCCCCCTCGGATGGTATATTAGTAGCACTTGAACTACATAAGTCATCTTTCATGTTTTCTTGGATATGGGGAGAATGAAGTATTGGATTTGAAGAAAACTCTTCATTACAAGGAGAATTTTCTTTATCAATTGGCTTAGAATAAAGTATTCCTTGATATTTCATTTTTCCAAACATGAATTGTCGAAGATCGGGTTGTTTTCCTGTTTTCTTGAATTTATTTGATTTAGATTTGTCATTCGTCATTTTCTATTAAAATAATAGTAATACTTAGAATAATTAATAATTATCATTCTTAAATTCAATTTTACAATAAATTAAAAAAGGAAAAAAAAGTAAAACCTCACAATATTAATGAATAATAATACAATTATAATTAATTTTCTTTAACTTTTATAATAAAAATAATAAAAATTTTAATTTATTAACTATCAAACACAAATTAAATTTACAAATACATTATCAATTTATCATCATAATTAATATTTGACTCAAATAATAATATATAATATTCCACGATTTAAGTAAATAAATTTACTTAGGAATTGAGGAGCACCATCCAATTAATTATTTTAAAAGAGAAGGATTTGAAGATTAATAAATTGAATGTGGTTTTGAAAGGCATAAATGAATAATGGGGAGGGAGTTTTAGTTTGGGGAAATGCAGTGGAACTGTGGAATTAAATGGGAGGGAAGAAAGGATGACTCCCCCATAAGTTTTCACCATTAGTTAGGGCACTATTGTAAATATGTGAGCCAGGTACAAATTTTTTTATTCTATTTGTCCCACAAAATTTTTCATATTTTTTTTCATTTGTTTGTTCCACAAAACTCTTCATGCTTTAAAAAATGAAATATCACTTTGTTCAACAACCTTAAAAGTTACTTTAATTTCAATTTTGTCACTCATTTTTTACATAAATATCATTATTTTATACTCCCTCTGTCCCACAACAAGAGTGTTAAAACTTTTTTGTACGTAGATCAGGGGATATTAATATTTAATGGGTAGTTGGGGGTAGTTGAGGTGAGAGAAATAATATTTTAATGTATAGTGGGTATGTGTATTAATATGGTATGTGGGTCCCATAGAAATATATTAAGTGTTTTGTGTGGTCCCATTTACTAAAAGGGAAACGCACCTCTTGTGTTGGACGGACGAAAATAATAAAATACACTTCTTATTGTGGGATGGAGGGAGTACCTTATATTATCTAAAAATATTACAATACCCTCTAAAATCAATAAAGTTGATAAATAAACAACAACTTCTTTTAAATAATATGGAACAATAAATGTTGAAGCGTTTTGGGGACGGATGGATGATTTTAGTAGTAATATAAAATCACACAATCCACGGGAAATTATGTGAAACCTTGCCTATTATAGTTTACTTTTTGTGATGGTGAATGCAGCTAACACAACTATTTTATTTCTTTGTAGTTTCTTAATATCTTTACGAGAAACCGCTATTACAAGTTTATAATAACAACTACTCCCTCCGTCCCATAGAAGTTGACATACTTTCCTTTTTGATTTGTCCCACTAAAGTTGACACATTTCTTTTTTAATACATGACCCACACAAAAAATAATTAATCTATTCTCATGGGCCCCACATATCACCTCTAATACAACTACCCACTACATATTAAATATTATTTCTCTCACTTCACTTTCATCCACTTTACATTAAATTATTATACTCCTTAATCTCCGTGCCCAAAAAAAATTATACCAACTACTATGGGACGGAGGGAGTATCTATTACGCACCACATTAATTTGGTCTACAAATAAACTAGGTGCAAGAAATTATAAAACATGAAACTGAATTAAACCCGACCCGTATACGATTGAACTACACCCTAACAAAATAAATACTCAAATCGGGTCCCATATTAACCCTCCCTCCATCCGGACTCAACATGTAGAGCGTCTCCGAATCCTTGGACCCCACCACTCTCTCAAACTGCCACCGCATGTACGCCATCTCTCCGTCGCCTCCCTCCGCCGCCGGGGGCAGCACCCCGTCCCCATGGACAGTGGCGGACGCACTGAGGGGTTAGGGGGCACTGGGCCCCCTGAACTTCTAAAAATTACTAGTATAAATATAGAAATTTTCTTGAAATACTTTTGTGTCCAAGTGGTGAAGTGAGGATGTTTTAGTTTTAAAGGTCTTCGATTCATGCAGCACTGTTATTTTTTTCTCCTCTTTTATTTATTTATTTTCCCTCTAAATAACATATTTATTTAATAATTTTAATGACTTTAGTTTCAAAATTGTTACTTTTACATAATACAATTAAAAATACTAAAACATCTTTAGAAAATTATTTTTTTCTCCTCTTTTATTTATTTATTTTCCCTCTAAATAACATATTTATTTAATAATTTTAATGACTTTAGTTTCAAAATTGTTACTCTTACATAATACAATTAAAAATACTAAAACATCTTTAGAAAATTATTTTTTTCTCCTCTTTTATTTATTTATTTTCCCTCTAAATAACATATTTATTTAATAATTTTAATGACTTTAGTTTCAAAATTGTTACTCTTACATAATACAATTAAAAATACTAAAACATCTTTAGAAAAATGTTAATAAAAGTTGGTAAATAAAATAATTCTTCTTAAAATTTGTAGAACAAAAAACACGAACTATTGAATGAGAAAAGTTGGCCCCCCTCGACGGAAATCCTACGTCCGCCACTGCCCATGGACACCGCCTTCAGCACCTCCATCACGTGCAGATCCTCCTCCGTCGAATCCCGCCGCACACTGTTCCCGTTCTTCTTCCCGTTGGCGAACATCGTCCACACCGGCTCCTCCAGCAGATCACGGCACCGGTCCTTCTCCGGCCGCTTCTCGCATTCGAACGCAATCCTCAACATCCCCACCTTCAATTCCTTCTGCAGCGCGTGCGTCTGCATCGCTAGCTCCACCACCACCATCGGCAGAGTTTTCGGATTCTCCTGAATTGACAGGCTGGCGCGACCTTTCGGGTACCCGAATAGCGTGCCGGTGACTTTGGTGGCGCCGCCGGATTTTCCGTCCGGGAGGAGGCCGCCAGGGAGGGAGGGGAGCTTGCAGACGGGGGTTATGATGGGGAGTGATCGGAAAACGTTGCGGAAGGCGCGGATTACTATTATGGGTTTGTGTTTTTTCTTGGAGAAGGGGAGTATGAGGGTGGGGGAGGAGGGTGCGGCGGCGGAATTTGGTGGAGGATCTCCCATCACCGGATTAGCAGTGTAGGAGATTTTCGACCATGAGAAGAAGAATGCAGGGTGGTTTGTGTTGTGTGTGAGAGAGAAAGCGATGAAGACAGAGAATTTGGGTTGGATTGTTTGATTGGATGTAATAAAATTTCAAGAATGGTGATATCCGGTGGATTTCGTTGGAAATGATGCCCATTGGTCGTGTACTACAGGGATGACAACAATTTTTATTTTCCATGTTAATCGAACTAATAATACTACTACTACTAATTAATAATAATAATAATTATTATTACTTACGTGATAAACACACAAGAAACTCACAAAACATTCAAGAATAAAAAACACATAAAATAATAGAACTTGAAATATAAAACTTGCAAGAAGATATATAGTGGTTCGGTTATGAATAACCTACATCCACTTTGGGGAGAAGAACTTTTATTATCACTCAATGCTTACAACTCAGATTGGATTGACCTCAATCTGCAACAAGAAGAAAGAAAACGAAGCTGCAAAACTGTCAAAACTCAAAGTGAAGAAGTGTTGTGATCAAGCTACTTTGAGACCTTATATCTTGCTACTCCCTTAACATATTGATCCAGTTAAACCTCCACTAGATAGTCCTCACTTAGTAGTTGAGATGTAGCCATCTAGCCGATTCCAAGTAGCTTGATAAACCGCTCCAAAGTTGGCTGCTCAACACTGCACCAGTTTGGCAGTTTTCACCAGTTGTGTTGTTTGAGTTGTTGTAACAACTCCAACTGCTTCCATCTTGCATGCAACACATTATGATCATTCTTTAGCCTCCAATGAACATAATCACATGCGAAACACCCCATGCATGCATCTATTGTTATTAATCTCCACCTTAGATGTATGCATGCTCAAACTTGAGCCCTTCTCCCCATTTTGTTGCTTTTAAGGAGCAGCAACCTGTATGTCTGGAAACATACCAACTAAAGTCTTGCACATCTCAAATTTTGTTGCTGGCAATGCTTTAGTAAGTCCATCAGCTGGATTCACAACTGTATCAATCTTCCTTACTTCAACAAATCCACTATCCACCATATCTCTCACAAAGTATAGCTTAACATCAATGTGTTTGGTCCTTTCATGATATCCCTGATGTTTAGCTAAGTGTATTGCACTTTGATTGTTACAATACACCACTATAGTATCCTGATATTCCCCCAATTCTTTCAGCAAACCAACAAGCCATACTCCTTCTTTAATTGCTTCTGTCAAAGCAATAAACTCAGCTTCTGTAGTTGATAATGCCACTACAGACTGATGGCTTGCCTTCCATCTCACTGATGTACCATACATATTAAACACATACCCTGTAAGAGACTTCCTAGAATCCAAATTTGCTACAAAATCATCAACATATCCAATGACAGCTCCTGATTTTGCTTCCCCCTTTGGAAATTTTAAACCAACTTGTTCAGTTCCCTTGACATACCTCAATCCCCATTTGACTGCCTCCCAATGCTGCTTCCCTGGACAACTTAAGAATCTACTAATCAAGCTCATTACATAAGCAAGATCAGGCCTACTACAAACCATAGCATACATAAGACTGCCCACTGAACTTGCATATGGAATCCTGCTCATTTCAGCTATTTCTCTGTCTGATTTAGCTCCACCAAGTAGAGACAGACTTAACCCTTGCTTGACAGGTGTTGTAACAGGCTTGCATTGATCCATATTGTACCTTTTGAGTACTTTAACAAGGTAAGATTGTTGTTTCAACACAAGTATTCCAGCTGGTATGTCTCTGCTTATTTCCATACCTAGTATCATTTTAGCTTCACCAAGATCCTTCATCTCAAACTCTAATTTGAGTAATCCCTTTACTACATCAATGCCTTGAGTGCTCTTGCAAGCAATCAAGATATCATCCACATAGAGTAGTAAGTATGTGTAACAGCTGTTTTCCTCCTTGATGTATACACAACTGTCATAGAGACTTCTTTGAAATCCATTGGCAACTATATACTCATCAAATCTCAAGTACCACTGTCTAGGACTTTGTTTAAGTCCATACAGAGACTTGAGTAGTAAACAGGCCTTTCTATCAGCCCTCTCAACTGTAACACCCTCTGGTATCTTCATGTAGATACTTTCTTCCATCTTCCCATGTAGAAATGCAGTAGTTACATCCATCTGATGAAGCTCAAGATCATATTGAGTCACTAGTGTTAGTAATACTCTGATTGAACAATGTTTAACTACAGGTGAGAAGATCTCATTGTAATCCATCCCTTCCTTCTGTGAAAAACCCCTAGCTACTAGCCTAGCCTTGTATCTGACTCCACCTTCAGCTGCGGGTGCAGGTTTTCTCTTGAAAATCCACTTACATCCAACTAACTTCTGAGATTTTGGCTTGTCAACAATTCTCCATGTTCCATTCTTATTCAGAGACAATAATTCTTCTTCCATGGCTATTAGCCACTTATTACTATCTTGACTTGCCAATGCCTCAGTGTAGTTTCTTAGTTCATAAGCTTCAATTTCAGTTACTGTATATAGTGCAAATGACACTATATCAGCTTCCACATACCTTGCAGGTGGCACTATAGTCCTTTTCTGTCTGTCTCTTGCAAGTTGATAGGTATTAGGTTGTTCTTTGACTCTTGATACTCCATCTGTATCTCTGTTAGTAGAGTTCTCTTCACTTTTACCTGATCTGTTCATGTTTTGAGGCTCCACCTCAAGCTCAGACTCTCTTCTCTGATCATCCTTGATCAATGGCATCTTATCTTCAATAAAAACAACATCTATACTGACCAAGAGTCTGTTCTCTTCATAACACTACAGTTTATACCCCTTTACACCTTTTGGATAACCAATCATAATACATTTAAGTGCTTTAGGTTCCAATTTATCCTGTTTCACATGGTAATAGGCTTGACAGCCTATAACTCTAAGGTGTGAGTAGCTTGGAACCTTACCTGACCAGACTTCTTCTGGAGTTTTAAAATTCAGAGCTGTAGCAGGACATAAGTTGATCAAGTAAGCTGCAGTTGCAGCTAATTCTCCCCAAAATATCTTACTTAAGCCTGTACTGTTCAACATGCATCTAATTCTTTGCAAAAGTGTCTGATTCATTCTTTCTGCAATGCTATTTTGTTGTGGAGTTCCAGGGACAGTTTTGTGTCTCTTAATCCCCTTTTCCTTGCAGTATGAATTGAACTCTTCAGACACAAATTCCAATCCATTGTCTGTCCTCAAGTACTTCAAATTACTCCCAGTGTTATTTTCTGTTTCTGTTAACCAAGTCTTGAATGTAGAAAATGCTTCATCCTTGGTTCTCAGAACCCACAGCTTCCTTGAGTAGTCATCAATTATGGTCATTATGTATCTTCCTCCACCTCTGGTTATAGTTTTTGAAGGTCTCCAGAGGTCTGAATGAACATAATCCATCCTTCCTTTGGTTGTATGCTCTGATTCACCAAACGTAAGTCTCTTGGACTTACCAAGGGTGCAATGCTCACACTGTCTGATATGATCATTTGCATTGAACTTGATCAGCTATTGTTTAGCCAATTCTTGCATTCCTCTTTCACTAACATGTCCCAGCCTACCATGCCATAGCTTGACATCATCTTACTGATCAGTATTGTGTATCTGTCCTACAACAACACTCCCATTCAGAAAGTACAAGTCAGATCTCCTAGTTCCCTTCATGACTATCCTATCATCCTCCAAAGTTGGCTGCTCAACACTGCACCAGTTTGGCAGTTTTCACCAGTTGTGTTGTTTGAGTTGTTGTAACAACTCCAACTGCTTCCAGCTTGCATGCAACACATTATGATCATTCTTCAGCCTCCAATGAACATAATCCACGTGTGAAACACCCCATGCATGCATCTATTGTTATCAATTACAATAATGAGTTTCGCTGGATGAATAGAAAATGATAACGTTTAAATAAAAATTAATAGCGGTATAATACATCGGCACAACACGAGAAAATTTTTACTGATCGTTCTTCTTTAAAAATTTTAAAGATTTGAAAAGGCCACGACACAACATATTGGCACAGGACGAGAAAAGCAACAACGGCACAACGCAACCCAATATGAATCTAGGTTAGTAAAACTTACAATTTATTTTTCATAAATTAAATTTAGGGTTTTTGTGAAAATAAAAATGTCAGTACTTATGTTGGGATGATGTTATTTTGGTGTTTGATTAGATGTATAAGAATTTTTACATCACCTGACGTGTTTAGAATATTGATTAACACACATATTGTGAATATTTTGGTAAAAATCTAAACTTTGAGGTAAAAAAATCACAATTTGCGAGAGTCACGTGACAGGTTGCGCGTAAGGTCGCACGCACCTTCAGTAAGTAGTCACTTGTAAGTCGCACGAATGGTTGTGTGAACAGTCGCTAGTGGGTCGCGTAGTTAGTTGCGTGCATGGTCGCATGAATGGTCATGTGCATGATTGCTTGACTAGTCGCTGAGTAGTCGCACGAGTGCATGGTCGCTTAGTTAGTCGCGTGTATGGTCGCTTGATTAGTCGCGTGTATGGTCGCTTGAGTATTCGGGTATGTAGTCGCTTGATTAGTCACGTGAATAGTTGCACACGTATATGGTCGCTTGGTTAGTCGCGTTTATGGTGGCATGTGTAGTAACATGCATATTTACTTGAGTAGTCATGCATGGTCGCCTGAATAGTCACGTACGTGCATAGTCACTTGATTAGTCGCGTGCATGGTCGCATATGTAGCCGCATAAATGGTCGCTTGATTAGTCGTGTGCACATGATTTGTCAAGCATATAAACAATGAGGCTGCACGTAAAATAATGTATATATAATTTTTAATGTTTTTTTAATATTAAATATATATTTAAAATTTCAGATAAGATTCCTATTCTATGCCTTTGGGATGGAAAATGGCTACTTGATTCCAGTTAATGGAAATATGATGGAGAGGAAACCAAGTCAAAAATTGTGTGGGCAGATATAGACACAAATTATGAACAATTATTAGACAAAATATTTGATGTGACCAAAGTTAACAAAGAAAATCATGACATTAAGATGTCATATTGGTTTGGCTATAAATCAAATGGAATCGTGCCTCCTTGTCCGGTAAATGATTTATATGACGTGCAACTGTTATTGATGATTAATAAGAAAGATCCATTGTCATTGCCCTTGTGTTTGGAAATTATTATGGCAAGTAGAACTTCAGTGGTTTCTCCTAATCAGATTTTGACTAATTCATCAAGGAACACAATTCTACATGATTGGTGGTGGCATTCAGTTTGAATGGGATGCACCCAACAATTTTTTTGTGAGTGAGCATGATTTCTTTGAATCCGAAGAAGAAGATCATGACCAAAATGAAAGGATTAATCTTGATGGGCCTATTGATGAGCACATTGAAGTTGATGTCATTCCACCACCATCCTCGCAACCTTGTTCATGGATACCTCCAGAAATGTTTAATCGTGCAAGGTCAAAAATACCTATTGAAGAGCAAGGTGGGGCTAGGTCAAGAAAAATGGCAAAGACAGTGTCTATGTCTTCCAATACGAACGCTAGCAGCTTTGGAGAATCTTCTAAGGGTGCTGCATCCAGTTTGTGGATTGGACAAACTTTTTTGGACAATGATGCACTTGTAAAACGTCTGAGAACTTATTCAATGCCACAGAATAGAGAATTCAAAGTGTTGAAATCAGACAAAGGACGATTAACTATGTGTTGTGTTGACCTAAAATGTAAATGGAGGTTACGAGGTAGTTGTATAAAACATACTACTACATGGGAGATTCGAAAATACAAAAGCGAGCATACTTGTTCAGTTGACATCCTTAATGAAAGTCATCGTCAAGCAACTAGTAAAACAGTTGGCAGTGTAGTTAAATTTAGGTTTGAGAATCCAACTTATTGTTATCCACCAACTGCAATAATTTTTTAGTTCAAGAATTATTATAGTATCAAGATATCATATGGTAAGGCATGAAGGTCAAGAGAAGGTGCCCTTACATTAGTGAGTGGATCATTAGAGGAGTCTTATGCTAAGCTTCCAAGATGGTTGTATTGGTTCAAACATTGCAATCCAGGGACAGTTACAGATATTGAAACTGATGGTCAAAATCATTTCAAGTACTGTTTCATTTCTCTTGGTGCCTCTATACGTGGTTTCTTGTCAAATATTCATCCGGTTATTACAATTGATGGGACATTTCTGAAGGAAAAGTATCGTAAAACATTATTTATTGCATCAACATTGGATGGAAACAACCAAATTTATCCAATTGCATAAGGAATTGGAGACTCTGAAAATGATGCTTATTGGCACTGGTTCCTATCCAGACTCCACGTACTCTGCAATTGGAGATGTTCCTGAGTTGGTTTTTGTCTCTGATAGACACAAGTCTATTGAAAAAGCAGTGAGTACAATCTTTCCTCATTCATTTCATGGTATTTGTATACATCATCTCAAACAAAATATGACAGCCAAGTTTAAAACTGTTAAAGTTGAGAGAATACTTACATATGCTGCATATACTTATAGAGATATTGAATATGGAGGTATAATATGGAGACCTCAAATATTGCTAAGAGCATGAATAGACTTCTTCGAAAGGTGAGAGAGTATCCACCAGTCGCAGTATTAGAAGGTTGTATGTACAAGCTGAACAAATGGTTTGTGAAAAGATCTGTGGCTGCATCCAATATGCATACTAATTTGACGAAATGGGCTGAAAAAGAGCTCCAAAAGAGAAAACAAGATGCTAGATTTATGGATGTTATACATGTGGACAGTAGTATATACTACATTCGTGATGGTGAGCTACAAAGGCAGGTTAACCTGAGAACTAGAGAATGTGGCTGTAAGATTTTTCAACTTGAAAAACTCCCTTGTGAACACGCATTAGCTATTGGTTTGAATCGTAATTTTTCTCCATCTGAGTTATCATCAAAATTTTATAGCACAAATGGACTTATATTGTCATATGCTGAACCTATGTTTCCCGTTGGGAATGAAGAAGAATAAAATATCCCGAACCACATTATGGACATTATTGTCCTTCCACTAAGAATGCGTGTCTCAGCAGGTTGGCTGAGGAAATAACGAATATTATCTCAAGAAGAAGAGGTGGTGAAAAGATCTTGCTCGCATTGCCATCAGACTGGACATAATCGAAAAACATGCAAAAATTCCATACCTTTACATCCACCATTATAGACTTTGTATGGACTTAGTATGTTTACATCTATTTTGTAATTTATATGTTCAGTTTGTATTGACAATTTAATTTGAGACTTTAAAGTTTATTATGTTTGTTTACTTCATAATATTACTTATATAGAGTCACGTGTGTGCTTGAAATGCACTTTAGTTACAAGATAGATCGAATAGTGTGTCACATAAAGATCGCGTACGTGGTCGCACAAATGGTCACATGGTCGCATATAGGATCGCACAAATGATCGCGTATAGGTTGCACAAATGATCACACAAATGGTCGCATGGTCACATAATTGTTTGCATATAGGGTCGCATAAATGGTCGCGTATAGGGTTGCACAAATAGTCACACAAATGGTGGCATGGTCGCATATAGGGTCACATAAAGGGTGGCACAAATGGTCGCGTACAGGGTTGCATAGTTGGTTGCACATATGGTCACGTACAAGGTCGCGTACAGGGTTGCACAAATGGTCACACAAATGGTGGCATGGTCGCATATAGGGTCGCATACAGGGTCGCACAAATGGTCGCGTACAGGGTCGCACATATGGTAGCGTACAGGATCGCATAGTTGGTCGCACATATGGTCGTGTACAGGGTCGCATATTTGGTGGTCACACATAGGTCGCGTACAGGGTCGCACAGTTGGTCGCATGGTGTTGTGCGACCTTTCTTGAGACTGTTTGTGTGATTTTTCATGCTTCATGTGTAACAAAAAAATGTGACTAAATTGCTTATAATAGAAAATCCCAAGATGATCGACAACTAATTTTTGCCCTAAATTGCCTTTCTTCATCTACTTGTAATTCCATATCTGCTAATAAAAAAATTGAATGGTAAAATTAAATAGATATGTATCATGACATAATTGAATATTGAGATTAATCCAAATCATGTATTACCTATGACAATGATAATTTGATAATCATTTCAAGAATTTGCTGCTGAAAGTGGTAATGTATTTTACAAGTGTAGTGTTATAAGGAAAGTATGGTATCATCATTTCATAAATAGAATAAGAGGAGAATAAGTACTTACTTAACATCGTGATACACTATAAAAAGCACGTTTAGGATAAAAGATGTAGCAAACAAGAAAAACTAAAATTTGCCAAACTTTCTAGCAGGATTGCATTTCATATTTTATATTTTATGCATATACAAATGGAACTTCATAAATGGTATTTGCATTGTTTATTATCTTAATAATCCCAATAAAAATACTTTTAATCACATCATTACTGAAATTTTTTTTTCCTTACAACATTCTCGTGATATTAATTTAATTACCATTAGCTCCATTTAAGCCACTGTATATATACATTTATAGATACCATGCACCATGGTTTTGAGTCCACCTCCCCCCACCCACACACTACTTCTTCCCGAATTCTTGTCAAAGATAACCTGCACCAACCAATTTCACATCAAAACACCAACCCCCAACTGTGCATTTACAGATTATACCCAAACCAAAACAACAGCAGTTTTAATTTATAAAAGTTAACCTACTCTATACAACTGATTCATGTATTAGCATTAGCTCCAAGATTAAAAAGAAACATTAACATTCACTTCACAACGCGATTAACTACCTCATTATCCAATCCCAGCCCCAGAAAATGTTCAGCATACATTTGGGCTATTTAATAATAAAATCAAGGAAATGAAAAGCTATGATTCAGAAGCACAAAATTAACTACCTCGATCATCTCAACATTTTCAGCTTGTTCAAACAAACCAAAAAGACCAGAACTGTCAACATTGAAAGGCAAATTCCCCAAAACTTCAGGCATGAAATTCAAACCTGTCTCGTAGAATCGATGCAATGTTCAACAATTTGGGATGGGCAGCAACTTCTCCTTTAGGGCTTCGCTTCATGCAGTTGAGAGAGAGGGGATAAGCTAATGGAATTTTAGGGCTTTTACATCTAATTTCTCCTTCTCCTTCTCCTTTAGGGCTTTTATGTCATGCAGTTGAGAGAGAGAGTAAGCGAACGGTGGTGACCTACGAACATCGATGAACAACGATGCTGGTGTTGTGTTCAACTTCTTCAGTTCTCTAGGGACTGCTTCATTCGCCTATGGTTGCCACAATGTCACGATGGAGATTCAAGCACCCATTCCTTCCACACAGTGAGAAGAGAGAATGTGGTAGAATGAAGAAGAGAGAATGTGTGCGTTCTCACTCTTTGCACAGACCGGTTAAATGATTGTAGGGGGTATTTAGGTCACAAAAAAATATAAAGTGGCAAATTTAAAAAAAATAGAGTGGGTGGTATTTTTTTAAAAAAATTATTGAAAGTAGCATTATTGGAAATTTTCCTAAAAAGTAAATGATACCCTAACAAGCAAATGTAGCAGTATTATTATTGTCATCATATTTTATTCTAATCACCCTAAAAATTTTATCTAGCTCTAGTCTATTTACTAGATTGGACATCATACGTAACACAAATGGGCTTGTACGTAGTTATAGTTTGTGAAAACATTGGGCCTCATACTCTTGTCCAGATCAACCCACTTGACAATTGGAAGGAACCATTGACCCAAATGAGATTGCGCTAGCCCATTGGATTTAGGATCATCACTCATTTGTTTATTTCCAATTAAGTTGTTTATTACTCCAACATTTATTTTTGTTTTTTTGCGTAAATTAAATTTTGGACAGGGGTTTTACAAATGTTAAATACGATTACTTCTATTAACCAAAATTAAATATCGTCCCGAAAAATGGGGCCGCTGGCCGACCGAATTTTTTTTAAATATATTTTATTCTTAATTTTTTGAGACCTTAAGGTTGCAGTAATTATACTAGTTTGTCACTGATAAAATCAACCAACGGTACAATTCATATATGATCAGTCGCATTCAAAATAATGTCAAAAAAAGTATTTTAGTTTTGTATGCAAAGAGTCACGCCTTTTATTAATTACTCATACTTACTTTTTTTCATCCTAATTTTTTTTTAACAATTTTCTTTTTGTGTTGTTTGGGATATTCATGCAAGTTTGTTAACAATAAAAATGCAATAAATAGTTAATTTAATTTTTACACTTTATTAATAAATTAAGAAATTTTACTTTTTCTCTTTAAATTATTCAACTTTTATATATATATATATATAATTTTTTATATTACATTATATTTTAAAAAATATTTCTTAATTCACGTGCTCATATGTGTGCAAAAGCAAAGTTTTTCGGTGTTTATTTGAGACGATTTGTGTAACATACTAAAATATGAATAAAAAATAATGTTTTTTTATAAGAAAACCAATAAATATATTTATTGGTTGTTATAATATGTATTTTTATGATACTTTCATTATTAATAAACATACTCTACTTCTATAGTAATCAGGGCAATTCATTTTACATATACATATCTGTCTCGGTGTGCAAAATACCAAAAGTCAATATATTTCACATATATCTATCTCAGAGTGCAAAATACCAAATACGAAGAGAATATTGTATTAGGAGCAATATTTTTACAAGAAAAATACAGAGGATCGATGACGAAATTTGGTATTGGTGGTTGCTCAAAAAGGTTGAAAAGGAGGCGCCACTATAAATTTTCCTGATTTTCCTAAAAATTTTGAGAAGCTGCCAAAAAATGTTATTTCTGGCATTCACTGCGGCTGTACTGAGCTAAGGTTCGGACATCCTGCGAAAATAGTCCCTGATGCTTTAGAATCTATCGCTTCTGAACCTGCCGGTAAACTCTTCTTCTTCCTTTTTCCTTTTTTTCTTATTTTTTCCAATAACTTCTATATGCTGCCCATGCAACCACAAATCGTTGGTACATTATTTGAATTATCTGTTGGCGTTCAATTGTTTGGTTAACATGAACCGTTAGGGTTTCATGCATTTTTAAATCAGCAAAAGCAAGAAGATTGAAAAATATTACCTTTCACCAGGGTATGTTGAAGAAGAACAGCTATAGAAAACACCCTCTTGATCTTATTCCCAAGTTCAATCTTGACGTCATGTGGGTGATGATCTACAAAATCCTCTCAATTTGCTCTCCTCCCTTATTTCTCACGTGTTTAGGCGTTAGATTTAGGTTTCGAAAAGTTGAGATGACTTATTTTCGGGCTACAACAGGGACCAAGAGGAGAAATTAGAGTCGAGCCTCCGTTGGGCTTAAGTATCCAAGTTTAGCCCAAAACTTATACTTAAGTCCAATAATAATAATATAGTCTACTAAAATATTATTAATGCACTGCCGCTCTAATCCCATAATTACGTTATGGACTCCTTATTATGAGTCTGTTAGTCTCCTCATGTTTAAGATATACAATGCCCATTAATTAATTAAGTTACTAACAACTCCATTAATTAATATCTCATCCAAGAGTAGTACCACTCAACCTTGTTATCATGCCGGAATAAATCCACTGAACTTAGACTCAATTTTGGTTTAAATTGATTAAGGTAAGCGAACCTTATCGTTTGTAGTGAGTGACCAAGTTTAAATATCGAACAAAGGGAGATTTAAATCAAGAGTGTATCCGTGTTTTTTTTCAACCATGCTTTAGAGGAGTGATCGGATTTTGAGTTTTGAAAATTGAAAAGAGCAATTAAACTACCAATAATCTAAGCAAGAACCAAATAAAAGCAAATAACAATTAAGATGATCAAATAAAGTATCAAGTAACCAAATTAAATGAGATGGATGAGAAACAATCTAAAGAAGAGCAAGGCTAACCACATTCAAGATCAAGGGCACAACATGGCTTGTTAAACTCAAATGACAAATATCAATAATCATTGGAATAGAAGCAATCACAAATAATCCCCTAATCCCTAGGCCAAGGAAATTAGGTTCTAAACTCATTACAAGTTTTAAGCACATACGATTGAATCTCACTATCAATTCCCTTAAGGTACTATGATAGCAAAATTAGTCTTCTCACTCAATTAATAAACCAAATATGATAAACCAATTAAGTGTTCTCACATGAATGTTCTAAGTATATAAAGATGCTACCACATACTTCATACACTGACACACAAAATCCACATTATAACATGAATCAATCAAACCCCTAATCATAATATTGGATTGGTCCTCCTAATACCATAAATAGATAATTCAACCACACACATCATAATACAAATAAAGTAAATCAAAGATCATGTAAGAAATTCTAAAATCAGATCAATTAAACCATTAAAAATTCAACAAATCCATATATCCCTAATCCATCATGTGGCTAGCCTCAAAAGAGGTCTAACCAATAACAAACATCATCAAAACATCATTATAATGCTTAACAACATCCATTGTTGCAGTTAAAACTAAGAAAATGCAAAGTAAAGGTAAGATCTCCCCTATATTGAAACTTGGTTTGAAACTCTCCTTCAAGATGCAATCCTTCCTTCTTGTGCCTCAATCTCCTTTAGAAATGTGATTAGAGAATGAAAGATATGAAGTTTTATGGGTAAAGGTGTGAAAATGGTGGAAAAATGGTGGAAAATAAAGTGAAAAATGGATGGAGATGGTAGTGTGTGTGAAAAATAGTGTGGAGTGTGTGTCTTTCACGAAAATAGAGGCTAGGGCTGATTCTCCAATCCTAACTTGGAGAAAAAGCAGCCAAAAAGTGAATTAAAACTGATTTTCTTCACAGGTGGCCACTTTCACAAAAATTCGACCGAATTTTTGTGAGTATTGTCGAATTTTTTTGTAATTCTGTAGAAATATTCGATCGAATTTTATGCTCATGGTCGAATTTTTCTGTCAGTGTGCTCAACCTCCGTTGCTCTGTTTTCCCCTGTTTTTCATTATTATTCGCCCGAATTTTTGAGCAAGATCGAATTTTTGTGACAGTTTCATCCTGCTTCACTGTTTTGGTTCGTTCTCCCTCGTTTTAACTCCGATTTGAGTTCCGTTTTTTCCTACATCTTTCTCTTCACTTCTAGAATATATTTATGCCTGAAAATTATACAAAATAAACTAAAGTACCAATTCTCTAAATATTTACAAATGTCGCACAATTTAAGGCACTTAATCATGAAAATCACAAATTTATCATTTCAAAGCACAAATATCCATATGAACATAAAACACCACCAAAAGATATACAAGAAGAATAAAAATAAAAGAAAATATAATAATAATAAGATACTAAAATTTAGGTGAAAATGACACCCGTCAATCCCCCAACGAAAATGAGAAAACGAGAGGGGGAATTTTCACCTAGAGAAAAACCTAACGAACATAAGCAATAACACATCGATAGTAATAAGAACCACAACTTATGCTAAGTCATCCTACAACATTAAACTTATAACATGCAAAAAATATTAACAAGTTCAATCACAAGAGAATAAAGTGTAATATAGTCCCTTTTTGATCCAAGCCTTACATCGGATATCAATTTCACTCAACCCTCTAAAATTTAGGTAAAAAAACACTCATCAATCGATTGGCTTGACTCACTATAAGCTTGCTCATGGACTATATTCACAATCCTCCAAAGTTTCAATCAATGATCAGAAAGGTCTTTAATTAGGGATGTAATGATATGCTCTTTGGTAGGGTAGGAAGAATATGGTTAATAGTGACTGATCACGTGTAAGTAATCGAAGAGGTAGCTACTTTCTTCAACTTCTTCACTTTTCCTTCTTCCTTGCTTATCTTTGTAAATCTCAAGCACTATTCATTAACTTTCCTTGGATTGAACTTCTTTTGATGCATGCTTCCTTCTTTTGACTTTTGTTTGCCTTGAGCATCTTGATGTTGCTTTGCTTATTCTCGAGTTTTAAGGTTGCATGTGCATTCTTGTTTTTACTCTTTTTATCCTTTTTCTTGCTCGTTTACCATTTTATTTTCTTCTTTTTTATGTCTTATCAATCCTTTTTAGCCACCATCTCCTCAATTACTCACACAAAAGGGTCAATATATAAGGCTCATGTGGGTAATAAAGGTTTGTAATGTGCTAAATTCACAAGAAATAGGCTTATAGACTCAAAGTGGTTGACTAGGGATGATGTAAAAGGTAAGAAAATATATGGCAATGACTTCACATAACAAGGATGACCTTAAATCATATCATTAATCTCCACTAATCGGGCTCGTTCCTATAGTCCTTGAGCAAGTACTAGCTTATCTAATACAACCGATCCACTCATGAAAAAATTTACCATGTATGCACGGTTGAAGTTCAAATACTCACTAGCTTATACTCGGATCTTAAGAAACTTATTACTCCACATTCACTTCAAAATTGAACAAGTTAAGCAAAACATGTCACAATTTGAAAGTGTAGAGATTTTTAATCATAATTTGTTATCACTTATCACAATATGTCATTACTCACATTCAAAAATAACTCACAACATCCCAAAAACAAACCACCAAACATCCCAAGATAAAAATGAAAATACACAAAACATATAAGAAAGACACACCAAACAAGAAACAATAACATAACATGCAAAAACAACAATCACCACAATCAATAGAAAATGAAGCACACATTCATATCATCCATAATCAATTAACCTCACAATCATTCCATCCTTGATTGAAAATAAAATCCTAGATTACGAAAGTAAATCTCCCACAAACATAACACATGAAGTAGTATGCTAATCCAACACAATTCAAATTAATATCAATTCATGTCAAGCAAATAGAAGTGATGAAATGTAGAGTACTCCCTCAATAGACATTTGGTAGTGGAAAGCGTTAGCTCCAAGCTCCATTCATGCTTCCAATACCCTTCATTCATGCTCAAAAGCTCACCAAACATCATTAGCTCAACAATTTCATTAAAAATATGGATTATCATGAAAATTACACATTTATCACTTCAAAGCACAAATCTCCATACGAACATAAAACACCACCAAAAGATATACAAGAAGAATAAAAATAAAAAAATACATAATAAAAAGACACTAAAGGCTAGGTGAAAATGACACCAATCATCCACCTGCAGGATTTACATGGTAATTGATGAGTGATATTTTCACCTAGATTTTAGTGTATTTTTATGTCTGTTTTCGTAGTATTTTATCTGTATTTTATGTATAATTTGGTTGTGTTATGTGTTTTCATGGAAATATGTGAGAATGAGCTTAAATGTATGTAAAACAGACAAAAAAGAGAGAATTCGGCAAAGACAACATTTTCTAGCATTTGGCAACATTTGAGAAAGACAACACTATTCAGAAAAGTGTTGTCTATTCAGAAGTGCAAAAAATATCTAGAGAGCTGCAAAATTGCATAAAAACATGGGCAGATGCAGGAAAACACGCCTGCACGCCCGTGTTTTCTTGCACTTGGGTGAAAAATCGCGTGTTGGGTTGAAAAAATCGCACTTACAAGAAAACACGGGCAGATATAAGAAAACACGATCGTTTTTTCTTGCAAAAGTGTCAAAAATTCCAGAACCTTCTAGAAGCTTCCCAAGGGGTATAAATACCCAATTGTTCAACATTTGAGGAGATTTTTCGGTGGTTTTGCCTTGCACACATACATCATACACTATTTCCTCCATTTTACACCATCATCTTCATCCATTCTTCATCCATACCATCTACCATCATCCCACCATCAAAACCTTTATCCAATTGAGGAAAAGAAGCAAGGAAGAGAGGAAAATTGCAAGGGAAAGAAGGAGATCACCATTGAAGCACTTCAAGGGAGTTTTCATCCATACTTTGTAGTGAAACCTTATTGTTTTTCATGTTTTGTAAGGATCTTAATGTCTATGTTGATTTTCTTTTGAATATGGTAGGCTAATCTCCCTTGTGAGATTAACAACATGAGAGTTGTTGGATAATTTTTGGATTTGTGTATTTGAATTCATATGTTGATTGGGTAAATGGATTTTCTATCACTGATGTTTAAGATCTTGAGGTTTATGATGATTTGTGTGTTTAGTTGTTCTAAATATGTGATTAGATTGAGAAATCAATTATGTGCTTAGGATAATTGAGTGAATCATTTCATCAAACACTTCATGTGCATTATAAATTTTAAAGAGATTGAGAAATCCTTTGAAATTTAGATCCCTTTGATAGAAAATGCTATTGGTTTGATCGAGAGGGTGATTAATTATGTGAAGTGACTCTCATTTCAAGCTTAGTACCTAGTTGGAATTGTTTGAGTGAGAACCAATCCGTTGAGCTAATTGATATTCATATCTTATCCATCTCGAGAGGGAGTTTAGGTGAACTTAGTGTTGACCCTTAGTCTTATACCAATGATCATATGAATTTGATGCATTTATCCTAGAATTTTCACTTCTTAATTATTGTTGATCTCACTTTTACTTAACTTGGAAAATCACTTTTCATCCATCTATCTTGTTTGTTGATCATTGGTTGCTTCATTATTTTGATTGATTTTATTTACTTGTTTGATCACCAACCCCTTTGATGATTCGTCTCTATAAAATTACAAGAAATATCAGATCGCTTAAGCACTAGTACCTACCTCCCTGTGGTTCGATAAATTATTTTAATTGGTCATCCCTACTATAATATGGCTAATCAAATGGCGTTGTTACCGAGGAGGCAACGGTTGCTAGTAGTTTGAAGAAGGATCGTTTCGAGTGATCTTACTATAGACATTTTTATTTTCTTTATTTACTTGTATTTG
The DNA here is from genome assembly GCA_023678885.1 of Pogostemon cablin. Lineage (NCBI taxonomy): Eukaryota > Viridiplantae > Streptophyta > Magnoliopsida > Lamiales > Lamiaceae > Pogostemon > Pogostemon cablin. The sequence continues at coordinate 13,411,841 of CM042965.1, read as the reverse complement.
CTTTTGAAAATCTTGTTCTAACTTTTCTTATTTGATGGTGTATGCAAACAAGGTCAAAAGGGAAACAAGGTGAAGTTATTGATGTAGAGATTGAGCATACTTGTCGAAGAAGAAGAAAGGAGAACAAAATCAAAAAGAGTGATTTAATGGAGAATTTTCAAGGAGATAATCGTGTGGAGATAGAGCATGATGGGGAAGGAGGACAATATGTGAACGTGCAAGACAACGCACCTCAATTCAATGGCAATCCTCCTCAACATGCCTATCAAAATTTTAGAGCTATGAACAATCAACAATTACTTCAACAAATGGTGCAACAAGCTCTAATGCAACAAGACTTCCCACGTGCTTATGCACCTCCTCAACAAGCTTACGTGCCACCAACACCACCTCCAGTGCAACATAGAATTCATAATGATCAAAGGGTGATTCGAGATTTCTTTATTCCGAGAGCGATGCCATATATGATGGGACCACCAATCACGCCAACAACTTTGAAATTAAAGCGGGCTTGATTTCTATGGTGAGAGACCTACAATTTGGTGGAACTCCAATTGAGGATCCGAATACACACTTAGCTAAATTCATTAAGATTGCTAATACGGTGAAGATGAATGGGGTGAGTGAGGATTGTATACGGATGAGGTTGTTCCTGTTTTTATTGAGGGATCGTGCTCGAACATGGCTATCTACCATTATTCCCGGTACGTACAACACATGGGATAAACTTGCACAAATATTCTTGAACAAGTATTTTCTGCCTTCTAAGACGCTTCAAATGAAGAGCTTGATTACTCAATTCAAGCAAATGCCTCAAGAGAGTTCTTATGAAGTGTGGGAAATGTTTAAGGATATGCTTCGCAAGTGTCCACAACATGGTTTCCCAGAGAATCAACAAGTTGGATTTTTCTATCATGGATTAGTAAATGGTCAAAGAGTGCTTGTTGATGCTTCGGCAGGTGGATCCGTACTTGGTGTGACTCCGGAAAGAGCTATAAGGATTTTTGATGAGATTGCCACAAATGTCTATTAATGGCCATCGGAGAGAGTTAGTGGATGTTATGGGTTTGAGAATTTTGATCAAGGGCAACAATTTAGTGTGAAGAGTGTTAGTGTTGATCAAAGTACACCAAGCATGGAAAAGATAGTGGCGGAGGTTATGAAAGAAATGAGCTTGAACTAATGTGTGAATAATCAAGGATCTAATATGGTTGAGGTGCTACAAGTCGATCAAGGTGTGCCACCTCTGAATATTATGAGTGGAGAACAATGGGCCAACTCTATGCCACGTGTGGAAGATGTGTCATACATGCAAGGAAGAAACTACCAAGGGAATTACCAAAATAATTTCCAAGGTAGTTTCAATCAAAGTCAAGGGAACTATCCACCAAGGCAAGGAGGCTTTAATAGTCAAGGTAGTAGAAGCCCTACCCACAACAACAAAGGCAAGGGAACTTCTTCTACTCTAATCCGAGCAATATGGTTGCTTATCCGCCGGGGTATCAATCGGGAGCCAAGGCACCAAACAATAAGGGAAGAACATCGATTGATGAGCTACTTGAACAATTGAATGAATCTAACAAAGCTCGAGAAGCATCGGACCAAGCTCGAGATGAAGCATTGAAAAAAGCCGAAGAAGCAAATGAAAAGAGGTTTAAAACTTTAGAGTATAATGTTGGACAAATTGCAAGTGCTTTGAGTACTCAACAAAAAAGAAAGTTTCCAGCCACAACCGATGTTAATCCGAAGGCTCAATGTTTGTTGGTTGATATGAAAGAGGAACGAAAGGTTGAAGAAGGGTTGGTGGAAAGCAAGGTTGTTGGAGAAATTGAAGAAGTAAGTAAAGAAGAATAGCAAAAGCCTAAACGGGTACCAAAGTGGAAAATGGTGCAAGAGAAAAAGAAAGTGGAGGAAAAATTCAAAGAAGAGGAGTACAAATGTGACTATTGGGGTATTCCGATCACTCCATTCCGTATTCCCTATCCACAAATATTTGTAAAGGAGGAAAAGAAAAAGGAATTTGAGGAACATGTGAAAAATCTTAAGAAAAAGTATGAGGAGAAAAAAAAGAAGAGCTACTCAAAACAAATGAATCGATGCAAAAAGGGGGACCTACAAAAGTTGGTGATCCGGGAAAGTTCATAATCCCTTGTGATTTTGAAGGGAAGGGTACCCTTGATGCATTGTGTGACTTGGGGGCAAGCGTCAACATGATGTCTTATGCCACATTCAAAGACTTTGAAATTGGAGAGATAAAGTCTACTATTATCCGTCTTGAAGTAGTAAATGGAGAAGTTGTGAAGCCAATAGGGATTGTTGAAGACTTGGAGGTGAACGTGAAAGGGCTATCTTTCCCAGTCGACTTCATGGTGTTAGAAGTGAAGGCGGACCCTCGAGTTCCACTCATTTTAGGAAGACCATTTCTAACGACGGGAAGAGCGAAAATTGATGTTGGTAGAGAAGAGTTATCCTTGAGCTCAAAAGAAAAAAATGTTACATTCTTGTGCAATAAGGAAAAAGGAGGCAAGTCTCATTTGAAGCCTCCGGATGATCTTATGGATCATGAATCTATTCTCTTTGACAACTTAAACTCATTTCTTCATGATTATATGAAAATGTCAAATTCTAACTTATCTTCTTGTGATGTTGATAGGAAGAAAGCTCCGGATTTTGATTAGAAAATAGACAAAGGAGAAAGACAAAGTCCACTAGATTCACTTCTTGATGATGACTTGGTGCTTGTAAGCAAGAATGGTGAAGTAGAGCATGTGGACAAGAAGAGGGCTAAGCAAATGTTCAAAGTGAGGATGCAAGGAGAGAGTGTGAAGGACCAACATTTAGTCCAATGATCATAAAATTCCGTCTGGCTTGAAGACATTAAACTTAGCGCTAAATGAGAGACAACCCATTCTTTTTATCTTTTAATGCTGTTGTTGTTTGTATTTTGGCCTTGTAGGTGGATTTTGCTTCTGAGAAAATTCACATTGAAGGAAAGAGAAGTGCTTCATGATTCAAGTTGACATGTCTCACCACATGTTGCAAACTTAATTTTCGACTCTTGTCTCGAGTTAAGTTTGGGGGGCTAGTGCGTGGTGGACATTGCTCAATTCGTTGGATGCGTTTACTTCTCCACAAGAAGATCATCAATGGAAACTACAAGGGTAAGTCCCACCACTTTTTTTGCAAACTTAAGTCTCAACTTGTTTCGATTTAAGTTTGGGGGGAGAGTGTGCGGTGTGACTCACCACTTGAAAGTAATTCTTGTAAAATTGAGTCAACTTTAAAATTTTTTTCATGAGTTTGGGATGAATTTTGGTCCGATTAGTTGTGTTGAGGTGCATGATGATCCATATTTTCAATGAAATTGTTGAGCTAATGGCTTTGTTGAGCATGTATGAAGGGTATTTGAAGCATGATTGGAGCTTGGAGCTAACACTTTCCTTACCAAATGCCAATTGAGGGAGTACTCCACACCTTATCACTTCTAGTTGCTTGACATATTTTGATTTGGATTGATGTGATTACCATGTTACTTCATTTGTTATGTTTGTGGGAGGTTTACTTTTGTAATTTAGGATTTCATTTTCAATCAAAGATTGGGATGATTGTGAGCTTAATTTTCATGGATGATATAGAATATGTGTTTCATTGTCTATTGATGGGTGATTTTTGTTTTTGCATGTTATGTACTTTTGTTTTGTTTCTTATTTGTTGAGTCCTTATTTGGTGTTTTGTGTGTTTTCTTATTTTTGTTTAGGGTTGATTTGGTGGTTTGTTTTGGGATGTTGTGAGTTATTTTTGAAAATGAGTGATGACATGTTGTGATGATAAGTGATGACAAGTTATGATTAAGAATTTCTACACTTTTGAATTATGACATTTTATATTTAACTTGTTCAATTTTGAGATGAATGTGGTGTAATAAGTTCCTTAAGGTCCGAGCACAAGCTTGTGAGCGTTTGAGCCTCAACCGTGCATACATGATATTTTTTTCATGAGTGGATTGGTTGTTTTTTATAAGCTAGAACTTGCTCAAAGACTATAGGAATGTGCCCCATTAGTGGAGATTAGTGATATGATCTAAGACCATCCTTGTTATTATAGTCATTGCCATATATTTTCCTACCATGAACATCATCCCTAGTCAACCACTTTGAGCCTTTAAGCATATTTCTTGTGATTTTAGCATATTACAAGCCATGATTACCCACTTAAGCCTTACATATTTACCCTTTTGTGTAAGTGATTGAGGAGATGGTGGCTAGAAAGGTTTGATAAGAAAGCAAAAGAATAAAGGAAATGGTAAACAAGTAAAAGAAAAGGGATGAAAGAGCACAAACAAGAGTGAACATGCAACCTCAAAACAAGAAAATGGAGCAAAGCAACAATAATATGCTCAAGAATTTAAAAGTTCGAAGAAGGAAGCATGCATTGAAAGAAGCTCAATTCAAGGAAAGTTGATTGGTAGTGCTTGTGATCAATTAAGAAAAGAAAGGAAGAAAGAAAATGTTAAGGAATGGAAGAAAGTAGCTACCTCTTCGATTACTTACACTTGATTAGTCACTAATATCCATATTCTTCCTACCCTACCAAAGAGCCTATCATTACATCCTAATTAAAGACATTTTTGGTCATTAATTGAAACTTTGATGGTTTGTGAATGTAGTCCACGAGCAAGCTTATAGTGAGTCGAGCCAATCGATTGATGAGTGGTGTTACCTTACTTGAAAGAGTGTTGAGTGAAATTGATAACCTATGTGAGGCTTGGACCAAAAAGGATTATATTACACTTTATTCTCTTGTGATTAAACTTGTTAATTCTTTATGTCATGAGTTTAATGTTGTAGGATGATGACTTATCATAAATTGTGATTCTTATTGTTATTGATGTTTTATTACTTATGTTTGTTTAGTTTTTTCCTAGGTGAAAATCTCACCCCTTTTTTTATCATTTTCGTTGTTCGAGGACGAACAACACTTTAAATTCGGGGGTGTGATGAGTGATATTTTAACCTAAATTTTAGTATCTTTTTATCTCTATTTTCGTAGTATTTTATCTGTATTTTATGTATAATTTGGTTGTATTATGTGTTTTCATGAAAATGTGTGAGAATGAGCTTAAACATATGTAAAATAGGCAAAAAAAGGAGAAAATTCGGCAAAGACAATATTTTCCAGCATTTGGCAACATTTGAGAAAGACAACAGAAAAGACAACACTATTCAGAAAAGTGTTGTCTATTCAGAAGTACAAAAAATGTCCAGAGAGCTGCAAAATTGCATAAAAACACGAGCAGATGTAGGAAAACACGCCCGTGTTTTCTTGCACTTGGGTGAAAAATTACGTTTTGGGCTGAAAAATTCGAACTTACAAGAAAACACGGGCAGATACAAGAAAACACGACCGTGTTTTCTTGCAAAAGTGTCAAAAATTCCAAAATCTTCTAGAAGCTTCCCAAGGGGTATAAATACCCAATTGTTCAACATTTGAGGAGATTTTTTCGGTGGTTTTGCCCTGCACACACACATCACACACCCTTTCCTCCATTTTACACAATCATCTTTATCCATTCTTCATCCATACCATCTACCATCATCCCACCATCAAAACCTTCATCCAATTGAGGAAAAGAAGTAAGGAAGAGAGGAGAATTGCAAGGAAAGGAAGGAGATCACCATTGAAGCACTTCAAGGGAGTTTTCATCCATACTTTATAGTGAAACCTTATTGTTTATCATGTTTTGTAAGGATCTTAATGTCTATGTTGATTTCCTTTTGAATATGGTAGGCTAATCTCACAAGATAAGAGTTGTTGGATAATTTTTGGATTTGTGTATTTGAATTCATATGTTGATTGGGTAAATGGATTTTCTATTACTGATGTTTAAGATCTTGAGATTTATGATGATTTGTGTGTTTAGTTGTTCTAAATATGTGATTAGATTGAGAAATCAATTATGTGCTTAGGATAATTGAGTGAATCATTTCATCAAACACTTCATGTGCATTATAAATTTTAAAAAGATTGAGAAATCCTTTGGAATTTAGAACCCTTTGATAGAACATGTGATTGGTTTGATCGAGAGGGTGATTAATTGTGTGAAGGGACTCTAATTTCAAGCTTAGTACCTAGTTGAAATTATTTGAGTGAGAACCAATCCGTTGAGCTAATTGAGATTCATATCCTATCCATCTCGAGATGGAGCTTAGGTGAACTTAGTATTGGCCCTTAGTCTTATACCCATTATCATATGAATTTGATGCATTTATCCTAGAATTTCTACTTCTTAATTGTTGTTGATCTCACTTTTACTTAACTTGGAAAGCCACTTTTCATCCATCTATCTTGTTTGTTGATCATTGCTTGCTTAAATGCTTTGATTGATTTTATTTAATTGTTTGATCACCAACCCCTTTGATGATTTGTCTCCATAAAATTACAAGAAACGTGAGATCGCTTAAGCACTAGTACCTACCTCCCCGTGGTTTGATAAATTATTTTAATTGGTCATCCCTACTACAATATGGCTAATCAATAATCCTTATGAGCTCCTCAAGGGGACATCATCAACCTATTTAATAGGACACGGATTCCTTATACAATTAACAGCACACCATAGAGATAACACTATTTCCCAACTCACCGAACTTGTTGATTTAATTACATGTAAATCTCACCCATTGATGAATCAATGAAATACATGCTGACTTACGTGTCGAGATTATTGTATAGGGATTAAGAGCACGAACATCTATAATAACTAAGAACAAGTTCTCTCGTTGCCATTGTATATCACTACCTTGCTGTGTTTTCTTGTGTATCTATGAATGCTCCCTCGTTGCTTTATTTGGTTTGAAAATGCCACTTATGAATAATATCCTGTAACATGATTTATGATGATTGGCATGACTTGTAAGATACTACCTTACCTGTGATTGAAGTACTAATAATGGTTGTACGAATATTGAAGTGTAACTGCAAGAGGATATACATAAAGAATAGAGTAGGCTGATATATTCTATTTGCAGCAAAGTTAATATCTTAATAAATTATCCAAGAGGTGCATCATTTGGCTGGGCTTGTGTCCAATTATTGCTGCACTTTTAATTCTTTCTTCACAAAAATTGGATAGTTGCGATATCAAGTGTAACCCGAGTTATTTTTCTTGTATTCTTCAGGTAGAGACTTGGAAAGCCTTCAAAGCAATATGCTCCTTGGTTCGAGCAAGTCTTGAAAACTATTAAGGTTGCAATCAGTATCATTACTTTATTAAAGGAGCAGAGTCGGGCGTCAAGAATTTCTTTCACAGATGTGATCAAGAGAGTCTCAGATTTTGATAAATAGCACCCTGCTTTTATATCATCTAACCTCCAAGTCGTGGAAAGATATGTTGTCGTACATGGTCAGATTATTTTGCTGCATTTTTCAGAGTATCCTGATGATAGCATAAAGAAATGATCTTTTCTGACTGGCCTCACCCAGAAAATGGAAGAGAAGCACATGGAGTAAAGTTCAATGCGAGATGATTTTGGCATTTTTATCCTTTGCTGACTATTACCGTCCGAAGTTTTTCCTTCTTGAGAATGTCCGGACCTTTGTGTCGTTCAACCAAGGGCAGACCTTCCGCTTAACCTTAGCTTCACTTCTTGAGATGGGATATCAGGTACCTGCTGTTGTTCTCACTATCAGACTGAAATTCTGATCTGCTTTTCCTTGATGATTTTTTCTATCTGGTTCCTTTATGGTAGGTGAGATTTGGCATCCTTGAAGCTGGTGCATATGGGGTTCCTCAGTCTAGCAAAAGAGCATTCATATGGGCGGCATCTCCCGAAGAGCTGCTTTCGGAGTGGCCAGAGCCAATGCATGTCTTTGCAGCACCTGAGCTGAAAATCTCATTGTCAAAAAATTTGCAATATTCCGCAGTCAAGAGTACTTGAAAGGGAGCTCCATTTCGTTCACTAACAGTCAGAGATACAATTGGAGATCTCCCACCTGTGGGCAATGGTGCATCTCAAACAAGCTTAGAGGTATAAATAATGACTACCGTTTAACATATAATTATTGGTTAGCTGAGCTCTTGCATGCTACTAATCAGTTTTCAAACAATTTTAGCTCATTTTTGGTGCTTGGTACATATTATGCTGTTGTCCATTAATGCAGTATCAAAGTGAACCTATATCATGGTTCCACAAGACAATCCGAGGTAGCATGGACGTATTAATTGATCATGTGTCAAAAGAAATGAATGAGCTTAATCTAATCAGGTGCCAGAGAATTCCCAAGCGTCCTGGAGCTGACTGGCGGAGATGAGAAACCATATTGGGATGGATTGTGTGTGTGTGTTGTCTACTTGAATCTCCCGTCCTAAGTTTGTCGTTGTATCAAATTACAGGTGAAATTATCTAATGGACAAATGGCTGATCTGATCCCTTGGTGCTTGCCAAATACTGCAAAAAGGCACAATCAGTGGAAGGGACTGTTTGGCAGGTTGGATTGGATGGAAATTTTCCAACTTCCATTACAGACACCCAACCGATGGGTAAAGTGGGAATGTGCTTTCATCCCAATCAGGACAGGATTGTGATAGTTCGAGAGTGTGCAAGTTCTCAAGTAAGTACCGTTCATTCTATAAATTTTTTTTGTTGTTGGATATATGCATTAGGATCTATCTCCCTTTTCAAGAATTAAGGTTCATCTACTTTTTTTTGTTTCCTGTGGCAGAGCTTCATTCTTCTTTATGGGTGGGTGGGTAGAGGGTAGAGGGCATAGCTGCATATATAGCAAACTAAGATAACATATTCTGGAATCTAGTTAGAAGTTAGAACACAATACATAACCTTACTTGAATACATGGCCATCATGGTAACTTGCAATGCCGGCTATTGGCGGTTTTAGAACCTTAGACGAGACGAGAAAAGTGTGCTGCCTTAATCTGGAACGCTATATGGATATCGGGCTTAGAATTAATGAGATATAGTCAGCTTAATTCTTACACTCCCTCAAGTGCAAGTGACATAATATGCAGCTGTTCAATTAAGACAAGAGTTTTGCACTCGTTTTGCAGGGTTTCAGGGATAGCTACAAATTTTCAAGAACAGTTATACACAAGCACAGACAGATAGGAAATGCAGTTCCTCCTCCACTAGCGTATGCGCTCGGAAGAAAACTCAAGGAAGCAATTGAGAAGAAAGGCTCGGCGTAGCTGCCATCTGCCTCCATTTTTGTACTAGAAACACGAGAATCTTCATGACCCAATTCTCATCAAAACTGTGAATATGAGAGCAATTATATTACCTTTTTGTCTAAAATAGTTGTATTATAGTATTTCAGTACACAGAAAGGGGATCCATTTGGAGCAAGGAAACTGATCCACATTTATAGGGGAGTCAATTAAAGGCACTTGTAATCACCAGTGATTTTTTCACCCCTCAAATGATATGTTTCATTTACTAGTCAAAAGGCTATTTAGGGTCTCTATGGTAATTGACCAACTCTACTAGGGAGTTGTTCCATTAAGGAGGCTTAAAACCCTCCTAAAGGGGATACGACACTTCTTAAATGAGATAAAAAAAACAAAAAAATAAAGCTCAAACAGTGGAGTATGAGAAGAAAATTAGTACTCCCTCCGTCCCCCAAAGTATTTCACACTTTCCTTTTCCATCCGTCCCACAAAGTATTTCACACTTCACTTTTACTAAAAATGGTAATGAATACACTATAATAATACCTACTTTTTACACATATCCCAACAAAATACTCACTTTTTCACACATTCCAATAACTTTACACACCTTTTTCATTAAATTAACTAAAATATTTTTTCTCTTTCTTACTTTATACTTAAAAAAATAAATTTTTCTTAAACTCCGCGCACACAAATACGTGAAATACATCGGGGGACGGAGGGAGTACATCAAAAGATTAATGAATACATTGAATAAAACAATTTATATTAGTTAGATTCACCTATGAGACTTTCAAGAACTCAACAATAAGAGGAAACACACTGTACTTGGCACAAATACATGAGATCAAAACACAACATAAATACAGATCTAAAAAGATTTCGTGAAATCATCTCAAACTTATTATTTTTCACATGGGGCTCCTAATTTGGAGGGTTCCATAATATGACTGGATTAAAAGAAGACAAATATAGAGTGACAAGTCAATTAAGCTTTGTGGTTTAATATTAAATTATAAAAGTGCGTCAGACTCTAGGTAAAAATAGTATATGAATGAGAAGGGTGAAAATACAATAAAGCTAGAAGAACTAATTCTAAATCACAAGATGAAAATTTAGGCATAAATAATGTATAAACCATTTGATTTGCCGTGCGTTAACTTGGATATAAATTGAAGGAAATATGAAGTTATGTTGGTAAAACTATTTCACAAGTCATTTTTAGGTAGAATTAAACTACATATATATAAAAGGATAATAATTTTTGCGTTGCAGTAAATATTCCGTCAAAAAATACACTTTTTTCCAACTATAAAAAATTAATAATAATCGCATGCATGCAGATGATGAAGAGACTTTATTTAACTTGCATGGAAAGTTATTTTAGTTATCCAGTCGAAATCGATCTAATACATCAGAAGCAAATAATATTTTGTTTTAGTATACATTTTTGCTTCTTCAATAATAATTAATAAATATCCCACATTTATAAATGTGAAACATTTAACATTACTCTTTTAAGTAAAAGTCGAAATACTCTTTTAACAAAAATAAATTAAATGATTTTTTAAAACACCACCATGGTTATTGTATTGTATATAATGGTGTACCCCACCATTAGGGGCCCCCACCGCCCCTTCCCTGGGGATTGGTGGAAGAGGTAAATCGCAGGATGTTTTGTATATATGTAATTCCAATATGAAGCAGAAGCGCTTGTGCATATGAAACAGAAATAATTGGGCATGTAAGAAGTGGGAGGAGTGAGTTAAATTTATTTTTTTGCCCTATGTAAAACTTTAATTTTTGTCCTAAAAAGATAAGTGGTTCAATTTTACCCTATAACTAATGAATTGTTTTAATTTTTGCCCAATTTTCACTGGAAAATGCAAATTTCACCGGAATCCGCCACGCCATACTTCAATTTGGGGGTTTCCGGTTGGTCAATCCGACGTGGCAATTTTGACTTTTTTAGCCAATTAATCAGCCACGTCATATCCACCTATTTATTAATTATTTTTTTCATTTCCCAATCAGCATAATATTTAATTAAATTAGAAATATAAAATAAAAAAGAAAAATCAATAAAATAAATTAAAACCTGTAAAATAAATTTAAAAAAGAGAGGATTAAACGCACGATAACGATGAACAGAGCAGAACGTAGCACACCGTGGGGAAGGAATGTTCGCGGCGAGGAGAGAAAAAGCTGTTATGCGACATTCATCGCCGCAAAATCGCCACCCAATCATCCGCCGCCGAGTGATTAGCCATTTTATAGTCGGGATGACCAATTAAAGAATTTATCGAACCACAGGGAGGAATATACTAGGGTTTAAGAGATCTCGTGTTTGTCATGATATTATAGAGACGATCATTGATGAGAGTGGAAATTCATGTACTTTTGAGTCCTATTTGATACCTCTTTGCGTGTATATTTGACATTATTTGCACAGATCTTTATACTTTGAATTATTATCGACTAAAAGGTGCATAAAAGATATTTTGTTGTATTTTGATAGGAAAAAGGATCAAGAACGCGAAGTTTGAATAAAGGATGAATTCGTGCTCCTTGCAATCAAACAGACATCCAACTTCTATAATTTTTCTATATTTGTGTGAAGGGTCAAAGTGGTCATGTGAGATATGGTTGGAAAGCCACGGAAAAGAGGAACGCGTGACCATGAAAATCACCTCAATTTGGATCCGAATGAAGAAGTTATGATCAAAACGGTGAGGTCGCGCATCTACTTACGGGAATTTTGAAAAGTGACGAAATTTTGGCTCATTGATTCACGTGGGACCACCACCACATAGACATGCACCCGGTTCGGAACCGCCAGTTCCGATTCCGAACTGGCGGTTCCGATTCCGAACCGACGGTTCCGGTTCCAAGGTAGGGGGAACCGAAACCGAACCGGGTAGATTTCGGTTCCGGAACCGACGGTTCCGGTTTCGATTTTAATTTTTTTTTGGGTTTTAAGCGTAAAAAGTAAAAAAAATAAAAAAACTGGCGGTTCGAACCGAAATCATCGGTTCGAAACCGGAACCGCCGGTTCGGAACCGGAATCGCCGGTTTTTTTCCCAAATATGAGGAATCGGAACCGAACCTTCCTTAGCCGGTTCCGTTTTTTTTGGCCGGTTCCAGAACCGGCGGTTCCAGTTCCGGTTAAAATCGACGGTTCCCCAGTTCGAACGGCCGGTTCCGGTTTTTTTGTGCATGTCTACCACCACATACTCTTACTGACTTGATCAAAGGAATTTCACACCAGGCAAATTAATTCTTGGAATTGTGGGCCCGACACAAATGAGTTATGAACAACCCAATATGCCACGTTTATGTTATGGGAAAGGAATTCAATTTATAAATTGGAATTCTTTGTGGGCCACACTAATTAATGCAAAAAATGGGTATTAAGCCATATGAAGCCCATTGCCATGCAGAGCTCAATTCAACGTGAGATGCCCAAATCCACATGAACCCCAAAGCCGTGAGAAAGCCCATTCCAGCGCTGAAAATAAAAGAGAGCCGTGAACATCAAAAATTGGGGACAGAACATGTTGGGCCCTTTGGACTTGTTGGCCTGGTCTTCTCTTCACCAAAGTGGTTTTCCCCCAATTTAGTTGCTGCACTGATGTAGTACATCCATAAAAACAAGAACAGACGCCTCACCCCACTACTTCACTCTGTTATGCCGTGCTGTTTCTCCTCCGATCCGTTCGGAGGCTGGAGGCCAGAGGCTGAGTGAGGAGCAAGGGTATGAGGGTGTTAGTGGGTTCCTTTGGTGGGTTTGTTCCATTGTGTTTCATGGGCTCTAAGTGAGCCAAAACCTAGGATTCTGAGCACCACGTTCCACCACCTCCGGCGTAGCTCCGGCGACATCAACCGGAGAGACCACGAGGACGACCGCATCCACCCAACAGTGGTATCAGAGCTTGGTCTGATCGGTCGTCAGTCGTCCTCCACCGCTGTCCGTCACTGTTCGCTGCTGTCAGCTGCCACGATAGCAAAGGAGAGGAGTCGCGATCTGTAGCCGCCGGGAACGCGACGCCAAGGTCGACGACTGACACGCCGGCGAGTCCAGCCTGGTGTCGCAGCCGCTGATCTGCTCACCCGCCATCCATCGGCACTGCCAGCCGGAATCGCGATCCGTCCACCGACCGAAGTCGCTCAACACCGCCGCTCATAGCCGCTAGGGTTCCGGTCAGACCCACTGCCCACCGCCAGAAATGCATCGCCCGTCCATCGCAATGCAGAAAAACTCGCCGCCGCTGCTGTCCGTTCAGAATGCCATCGCCGTCGCACGCTAGGGTTCCGACAGCCACCACTCTCATTTGCTGGCTGCCGCTGAAGCTGTCCGCCAAAGCCAGAGCTGCTGACCGCTGCTGAATGCCGGAGCTGTGTTGTCCGCTGCATCCAGTTGCTGACTGCCGACCGTCAGCTTCTTTCCGGCACCGGTCAGAACCGACGTCCACCGTCCGTCGGTGATTCAGGGAGTTTCTTCGATTCTTAAACTTTGTGTTTTCTCATTTTTTTCTGATTTGTTCAGTAATGTTATATCTTTGTGATACCTTGAGGCGGTTGGTCTTCCTTTGTGCTTTGTGCTTTGTGATGCTCTGAGGCGGCTGGTCCTCTTGTGTGGTGATTTCTGTGCTATAGAATTAGGGATTTTTTGTGATTTGTGGCCTGGTTGGTCAATTTCTTGTTATCTCTAGTTTTATTTGCTTGAAATCTTTTGTGGTTATATCTGTGTGATATTTTTTCTGGTTTGCTTTCGCTGCTTATCTGATTTTCTGAAATTTTTTGCTCCTTTGCTATGTGTGTGAATTGAGTTTGTTTCCAGGCCTAAGATAGCATTTTCTCACCTGTGTGTGTGATTGTGTTGTTTCTTGAATTTGTGTGAGTGGATTCACTCAACTTTAAGCACCTATGGCTTCTCCTAATGCATTTGGGTAAGGAGACTTCAATATCTGTTTGAAACAGAAGATGAAGTATGAGAGGGTACTCAAAGCTGTGAATGACTCTTATGATTAAGAGATAATTTCTTGCATGAATTATTCAGTGCCTTTTAAACCTTGTGTGTGTGTGTTAATTAGCTAGTTAATTCCGCATGTTGATTAGGAAATTTGTTTTTCTATCTTGTTTCACTTTGAATCTATGTGCTTCTTTGTGAATTTGTGTTTTCTTTGTGAGAAACTTGTTAGAAATGTGTTTTCTTATTGTGTGCTTGTTTATGTGTTAAACTTGCTAGGTTTTAGGCTGCTCCTAGTGAGGTGGAGTATTTGCATATATGTTTTCTTTATGCTTTTGTGCCTTGTTTATTATGTGTTAGTATTTGTTATGGTTGTGTACCATTTACATACTTATTTGTTTCTCTTAGTGAGGTGGAGCATGTTGTGTGCATTCAAATATGGTGTAACATTTGATTGTTGTTTGTCTGTGAGACTTTTTTAAATGCTATAGCTTGTGTGTCTATGTGAATAGATTGTGTGTCTTTAGAATTATGTATTCTATTTTGTGTGATATATATGAATTGTGTATTCATGATCCTTGTGATCTCATGTTAGCTTTGTGCTTAGTTTTGTTTCTGTGTGAACTGTTCGTGTGTCATGAGAACTGTGAGTTCTAATCTATGTGATTACATGACTATGTGAACTATTGTGACTTTGTGTCATTTTTTGACTAACTTTGTGTTTGTCAAATTTTCTGGATCTTGCATCTAACTTTGTGTTTTTAGTTTTGCAGGTATCCGGATAGGTGCGATGATGATATCCTATACTTTTTATGAACACAATGGGAGAATTGGGCCAAGGTGGAGATTTGTTAGGCCCTTTAGACTTATTGGCCCAATTGTTGGTCTTCTCATCTCCAAAGTGGTGGGCTAGGCCCATACTCTTTTCCCCCAATTTAGTTGCTGCACTGATGTAGTACATCCATAAAAACAAGAACAGACGCCTCACCCCATGTTGAGAGTTGAATTTCACGCATTTTACATATGCACATTACACCGTTTTGCTTAGGAAAGTTATTATTTTTGCATGGAATTGTGTACATTTGAGTATTTACATGATTTTGATGCTACTAAGGTGTTTTGTTGAGTTTTGAAGGGTAAAACATGATCAAAAGTTCAAAGTTGGAATGAGGAGTGAAAGTGAGAAGGAATGCTGAAAAATATAGTCCATGTTGCACAAGTTTTCTGTATTCTTGTAGAAGTCCAAATTGATCATGTCATATATGGTTGGAAAGCCACAGAAGAGAGGGTCATTTTGACATAAAGAACACCCCAATTGGATTCCAAACGAGAAACTTATGATCAAAGTGCTAACGTCGCACATGCTGTACCGAGCAGCCAATTTTCATGACTTTTTACATATTCAAATATTGAAGTTTCTCAGAGTTCTTTATATGGATAGAAAGCCAAGGAAAAGAGGAATACGTGAGCGTAAAAATCATTCAAATTGGAGTCTGTATGAAGAAGTTATGCTCAAAACGGTGAAGTCGCGCAGTGCAGTCTCCGCAGCTCGGGAGGCTGCTCGGCTCGAGCGGGACAAACATTTTGCGAATTTCCAGCCGAGTGGGATGTCCTCAGAGCCTACACGACGTTCCCGTTTCACCCATATGCTGCTCGGCAGGTTTGGGGGCCGCTCGGCCATCAGCTCGGCTCGAGCAAGGTGCCGAGCGGCCCAGTTCAGGGCCCAGACGGGGCCTGTTCGATGCAGCAGTGTATATATACCCTCAAATCGCGATTCTGAAGCAGTTTCGATCACAAAAAAACCCTGCATCAGTCCTAGAAACAATTAGGGAGATCGAGACACAAATTGGAGAGAACCCATCCATAATCCATCATCAATTCACACCTCCAACACCTCCATATCAGATTTACAACCTGATTTCATCCTCCATCCAATTCCACAAGGGTTTCAAGTGCTAATTAAGGGAAAATCAAGCAATTGAAGAGACGGAGAAGGAACGTGAGATTGCTCCTACACTAGGGTTTCACCATTCCTATCTATTCCTTTCTATTACTTTGATTATTGTTATGAAATGCTTAGCCATGAGTGTTGCTTGTGACCTCATGGGCTAATTTTATATACAGTTCTAGGGTTTGATGGATTGATTTAATTGATTTGGGGATTTAGACCAAAGATTGAGATTTTATGCAGTTGAGCTTTTGATTTTACTTATTTTATTAAGACATGCTTTTCTGCTTCGTAACGTCTTCATAATATATTCATGACATCCGCTATAATGCTTGGATTATTGTGTTAGCTTGTGTGCGTTCATGATTGGTATTGTCTATCTGTTAGGGATTAGAGTAGCTCCGCTATAAGCACTTTAATTTCATGAACTGGTAAATCGAATACTTGATTAGTTTAGTGGAACAATGCAATTAGACAATCAAGTAGGAAGTGAATAGAACCTTGTAGTAATTCCAGAAAATATCTTGTTAGTCGGGCTTACCATCCGGAGGTATTGTTGCTTGCTTTGATTAGTATCTAGGAATAAGGCTTGGTAATATTTACGCACCTTAGGATTTAAACCAGATTAGACTGTTAGCTTTGAATCGAATCATATTCGGTGGGATAACAGGGATATGTGGTGTATTTTCAGTGAAATTGCATGAATGAACAATCGTAAGTTTAATAACCCAAATTAATTGGTCTCTACCTGATACCTTAGAACTGTTCGTTATCTCTTGATTAGAAACTTGCTTTTATTTTTATTGCTTTTTAATAATTCAGTTATTTAATGTTTCAGTAATTTAGATAATTAATTCACTACAAGACTCTGAATATTGGTTACTCAATTCTGATTAATTAGTAATTAATAGTAAAATAAATAATTAGCTGTCTCAGTGGGATCGATAATTTAACTTGGGTGCTTGCTGCTACAATTGATATCCTTACACTTGAGGATTTAATTATAGTGTGCAGAAAAAGCCTATCACCCCACTACTTCACTCTGTTATGCCGTGTTGTTTCCCCTCCGATCCGTTCGGAGGCTGGAGGCCAGAGGCTAAGTGAGGAGCAAGGGTATGAGGGTGTTAGTGGGTTCCTTTGGTGGGTTTGTTCCATTGTGTTTCATGGGCTCTAAGTGAGCCAAAACTTAGGATTCTGAGCACCACGTTCCACAACCTCCGGCGTAGCTCCGACGACGTCAACTGGAGAGACGACGAGGACGACCGCATCCACCCAACAGAACACAATTCACGACATAACAGCTGCAGCACCCATCTTAATCGTTCGCCTCCACTTCACCCTTCACCCATCTTTCATCCACCCACCGGAGACGGAGATCCCGACGGAGATCGTAATTGAAGAGACGGAGTCCTTCAAAAGGGTTCTTTATTTTTAATTATTTATCTTTGTTATTTTAGCACAATGGTTAGGGTTTATTATATCTTTGTGATTTACCCTCGTAAATTCATGGGCTAAGTTTCTTTGTGGTAATGTTAGGGCTTTAGACAGTTTTGACTATGTGATTTGATTGCCCTAGACTTGGATTGATTATTCTGCAGATTGTTTATTTCCTTATTGAAGATGATATTTTGAGACTTCATATTATTGTGTTTTTGAGTTTTGATTACTTTAATTATTCTTGACGGTATCACTGATTGATAGTTAATAGGATTCTCTATTTCTACATAATAATTATTATTTCTTGTGACAGTCTTAGATGATTGACCTATAATACCTAAGAGTGTTAGACAATCAATTTGGAATATTAATTACTTAGTAAAACATCATTATTAGGTAATTGGTAATGAGATAAAAGGGGTTAATAATCACATACCTAGAAAGGGAAGTCTAGTGCTATAGCATTTAATGAAATTTAGCATGAAGTACCTATAGAGGGAGAGATAGTTAATTTCTTATTGATCCTAAGATTTTCAGCTTATTATAAATGTTAGATCCTACCCAATCAAGGTGATTTAACTAGGCTTAGTGATCCTCTTATAAACGTCTGCAGGTAATTAATTTGGGTCTAAATAAATTAGTCACATAGTTAAACTGTTTGCCCGAGCATTATCAATTCTCCATCCTTGAACTTTTAAATCGTTTTCTCTGCGTGATTAATTTTATTTGCTTAGTTTAATTATTTTAATTCAGTTTTATTAGTTTAATTAATCATTCCTTAAAAAATCCCGAATTTGTCTTGCAATTGAATTATCATTAATAGAATTACTTGTTAAGTTTATAACTATCTCATGGGAACGATATTCAGTTGGTCACATGCACTACAATTGATCCCTTACACTTGAGGGTAAAGAAAATAGCGATCAAGTTCTTGCATGAAAGGGGTAGGATTAATCAAGAAAAGACAATTAAACAATGGGATAGATGAATCGAAGATGGATGAATGAGTCAAGTAAATAGAGAATGAGACTAGCATACTTAAAGCATGGAAAATCTAGGTATCATACAACGAATTCATATGTATCATGGGTTAATAACTAAGGGTCAACACGAATTCCACCTAAACTCCCTCTCGAGATGGATAGGATGTAGATCATTTACAAGGTCTCAAAAATGACTCTTGGTTCTCAATCAAACAATTCCAACTAGGTACTAAGTTCAATTGGAGAGTTCCCTCACACTATCTATTGACCTCTCGATCGAATAAATCGAATGTTCTATCAAAGGGTTCTAAATCCTAAAGGACATCTCTATCTTTTTAAGATTTATAATGCACATGAGATGTATGATGAAATGATTCAGTGAACTATCCTAAACACATAATTGACTTCTCAATCTAATCACATGTTTAAAACAACACACCACACAAATTATCATAAACATCAAGATTTAGAGCATCGATGATAATAAATCAATAAACCCAATCAACATAATTATTCAATTGCAAAATACCCAAAATTATCCAACACAATTCATATTGCTAATCTCACAGAGGAGATTAGCCTCTCATTGTATCAAAGAAAACAATCATAGACAATTGTATCTCCAAAATCCATGATTGAACTATAAAGAAGTCTACAAAAATTGGAATTAAACTCCCTTGAATATCTTCAATGGTGCTTCTCTTCCTTTCTTGCAATCTCCACTCCCCCTTGCTTCTCTAACTACTTGGATGGTGGTTTGAATGGTGGGATGAAGGTAGATGATATGAATCAAGATGATAGTGTAAAATGGAGGAAATGGTGTGTGCTGTGTGTGCAGGGGTGAAACCCTTCGAATTCTTCTGCAAATGTTGAAATTGGGGGTATTTATACCCCCTTGGAAAATCTAAAAATCGCACTTACATTTTGACACTTTTGCAAGAAAACACGATCGTGTTTTCTTGTATTTGCCCGTATTTTCTTGTTCATGCACTTTTTACAACCCTAAAAGCGATTTTTTCCCAAAGAAAACACGATCGTGTTTTCTTGTTCAGACTGCGTTTTTATTTTTTATAACTTTCTCCATTCTTCATGTTTTTCTTCACCGTTTCAGCTCTCGTCTCTGTTTTGCACCGTTTTCACCTATTTTTCATACGTTTAAGCTCATTCTCACATATTTTTATAAAAACACAAAACACAATCAAATAATACACAAATATGGATAAAATAATACGAAAGTGGATATAAAAAGATACTAAATTTAGGTGAAAATAACGATAATCACCGCGGTGCCTCCGTCAACGATGGCGGCAAAAATAGCTTCCCCTGTTGTGCGATCGAGGACAGTTTCACCCTCTGACTCTGGCGAGGAACAAGTGCTTTCCTCCTCCAATTCCCGACCATGGCGAGTGATTTCGGCGGGAATACCTCGAAATTGATCGGTAAGAACGAGCGACTCAGAAAAGAAAACGTTCAACTCAACAAAGAGCTAAGTGATTAGCCATTTGTAGTAGGGATGATCAATTAAAATAATTTATCGAATCACAAGGAGGTAGGCGCTAGTGCTTAAGCGATCTCACGTTTTTCATGATTTTATAGAGACGAATCATTAAAGGGGTTGGTTGTTCAAACAAGTAAATAGAAGTAATCAAAGCAAGCAAGCAAGCAATGATTAACAAACAAGATGGATGGATGGAAAGTGGTTTACCAAATTGATTAAAAGTGAGATTAACAACAATCAAGAAGTGGTAACTCTAGAAATTATGTATCAAATTCATATGTATCATGGATATAGGATTAAGGGCCAACACTAAGTTCACCTAAACTCCCTCTCGAGATGGATATGATATGAATATCAAATAGCTCAATGGATTGGTTCTCACACAAACAATTCCAACTAGGTACTAAGCTTGAAATGAGAGTCCCTTCATACGATTAATCAACCTCTCGATCAAACCAATCAAATGTTCTATTAAAGGGTTCTAAATTCTAAAGGATTTCTCAATCTCTTTACAACTTATAATTAATATGAAGTGTATGATGAATTGATTCAATGAACTATCCTAAACATTTAATTGATTTCTCAATCTAATCACATGTTCATGATAATTTACCACACAAATCAACAATACAAGTCAAGCAATTAACAATCAATGATAGAAAATCATAGATCCAATCAATATATGAATTCAAATACACAAATCCCCAAAATTATCTAACAACTCTCATGTTGCTAATCTCACAAGGGAGATTAGCCTATCATATTCATAAGAACATTAACATAGACATTAAGATCCTTACAAAACATGATAAACAATAGGATTCAATACAAAAGTTGGATGAAAACTCCCTTGGATGCTTCCAATGGTGATCTTCTTCTTCCCCTTGCAATTTTTCTCTCTTCCTTGCTTCTTTTCCTCAATTGGATGAAGGTTTTGATAGTGGGTGATGATAGATCCAATGGATGGTGAATGGATGAAGATGATGGTATGAAATAGAGAGAATGGTGTGTGATCTATGCTTAGAGGTGAAACCTTTGTGTGGAATATCCAATCTCCTTTGAAATATTGAACTTGAGGCTAGTTATACCCTCTCCAAGTTGGGCCACGAATTAATCATCAACTGGGTTTTTTACACACACTTACATACATTGACAGGTGAAAATCTAAATTTCTGGCCCAAAATCATGCAACTCGAGTTGGCCTTACCCAACTCGAGTTGCAACACGAGTCGAGTTGGGTGTGTGTAACTCGAGCTGAAGTAGCTCGACTCGTGTTGACAACTCGTGCTCTCGCCTGTTCGGTCGTATTGCAAGGCTCTGAAATTGAAAATCTCTCGGCAGGCAGCTCGACTCGAGCTAGCAACTCGAGTTGGCTCACTGTACAGTTTTTAGACGATGCCCTGCTCCTAACTCGACTCGAGTTGCAAGTCGAGTTGGACCTTGCAACTCAAGTTAGCTCTCTGGACGAATTTTGGACTTTTCTGACCACAACTCGAGTCGAGTTGGCAACTCGAGTTGCACCTTGCAACTCGAGTTGGATCTTCTCAGCCCGTTTCTTGCTCGTTTTAGCTCTCATCTCCATTTTTGTTCTATTTTCACCTGTTTTATATACGTTTAAGCTCATTCTCACATATTTCCATAAAAACACATAACACAACCAAATAACACATAAAATACGTATAAAATACTACGAAAATGAAAATAAAAAGACACTAAAATCTAGGTAAAAATATCACTCATCACTAAGTCAGATGAAGAATTTATGAGCGATATGTACGTCCTGATGTCGAATTATGATGGCGGCGGCCGCAGCGGCAAACCTAACAACAACAACAACAATGAGCAACTGCACAGCTGTAAATCATAAGCGGCGGAGAATGCGACGAAGCCGTTGGATCTACTACAGATGACAAGATTCTGCAAGGAGATACAGACGGCAGTGGCCACTGATGCGACAAACGACGGTAAGGAATTCAACAACAGATTGATGGTGGAGGAGATCAGCGCGAGACTGTTCGGGGTGCTCATCGGGATAAAGAGTGGGAGGGAGGACGAAGGGAGCTTGGTGGAGTAGGAGATGATGGATCTGGGAAATGACTTTTTCTTTTTTTTTAAAAAAAAAATTCATTTTACGGGTTTTAATTTATTTTATTGATTTTTTTATTTTTTTTTATTTTATATTTCTAATTTAATTAAATATTATGCTGACTGGGGAAGAAGTAATAATAATAATAAATAGGTGAGATATGATGTTCGGATTCATTGACTAAAAAAAGTTAAAATTGCCACGTCAGATTGACCAGCCGAAAATCCCAAATTGAAGCATGATGTGGCGGATTCCGGCGAAATTCGCATTTTTCAGCAAAAATTGGGCAAAAATTGAAATAATTCAAGGTATAAAAGGAATTGAAATTTCATTTTATTTCGTACAATATTGTCTTTTAATTTCAAATTAATGTTAAATTTATTAAAACATCATATTTTAAATTGGATAATTTAATTTTTCTAAAACAATCTAAACAAGTCATTTAGTTATTTTGGTTAATTTTTTAAATTTATTAGATTGAAAATAAATAAATAAATAAATAAGTCTTAGTTAATTAATATATTACTCCCTCCGTCCCAACTTCAACTTCACACTTTCCGTTTTGGTCCGTCCCAAATTCAACTTCACACTTCCATAAAAGGAAAAAACAACAAATTAATATACCTCTAACATACTTTAATTTCAAATTTGCCATCACCTTTTTAACACACATAATATACTTTATCATTTATTTATTACCCAATAATACCATACTACCCTCAAAAGTAAGTCAAAAAGTGACTTTTCTTAAACTTTATATTTACAGTAAACGTGAACTTGAATTTGGGACGAAGGAGTATAATATAATAAAGTATCATATAAATAAATTCAAAATTTTATATTATGTCGCCTGAGTATCAAAATTTAAGCTAAATTTTTTGAATTTATTTAAGATTTTATTATTAAATATCTAGGGGTAATAGTTAATTTTTTTTCTATGATGTGAAAATTACAATTCAAGAAAACAACCAAAATACTATAATCATTCAAGTTTAACCAAGATAAAAATGTATAGCATAAGTAACACCAATTTTAAGTGGTTCGATGAGGATGATTTTTTTTATGAATAATTACTCTAAGATACATATTAAGGATGATTATTACTCTAAAATACGTTTATCCAATTATATTACTATTGGATACCAAAATTTAAAATAATATACCTAATATAACCCTATTTTTAATTAAATATTTATATATTTGAAAAAAAATATATTATCTAATTATCTATTATATCACCTCCCAACTAATTTTCTTATTTTTGGGTCAAATTGTACGCTATGAATATTTATTCTGTTTTCTTAATATATCGCAATGTTGTTGCAGAACACAAATAAACTCATCATTTATGTTTTCTTAATCTATCGCAGCGTCGTTGCACACCATTAATAAACTCGTAAAAAATTTTGGGATTCGAAAGACACATCCTCTTTGATTTTTTCTAGTAAATGAGTTGTTGAAAATCTATTTACAACTCCAATCTTGAAATTGAAGTTAGATTGGAAATTAAAGATTCCAACGACGCGTAATAAGAATACGTTAAATTAATTTCTCGTATTTAAAAAATAGATTGTGCATACTATTTAACATATTGTGCAATAATATAATAGATTGTGCAACAATTTAATTTATTGTATAACAACTAATTTACTCACAAAAATAAAAACTGATATTTATCACATAAGTATATATGTATAATTTATTTCCAGCAAATAAATACACTTTAATAACAGTAATGTTGTGCAGTCTTATACACATATTGTGCAGACATAAAGCCAGTTGTTCAACCTTAATCACTAATTGTGCAGACATGAAGCTTATTCAAAAATCCATCCGATGCAAATTATGTACAATTAATTATGACTGATTTTAAAAAATAAAATTAAATATCATTTTAATCACAAAATGGTT
This sequence comes from Pogostemon cablin, assembly GCA_023678885.1. Taxonomy (NCBI): domain Eukaryota; kingdom Viridiplantae; phylum Streptophyta; class Magnoliopsida; order Lamiales; family Lamiaceae; genus Pogostemon; species Pogostemon cablin. The sequence continues at coordinate 13,387,825 of CM042965.1, read as the reverse complement.
ATAATGTGGGATGATACAATCTGTTGCAACTTTTATGGTAGACATGTAGAGAATAAATAGGAAGGGTAAAATCGGGTTTGTGTAATATAATTTTATACCTGTTAGTATTAATTTTAAGTCCACGTATCTAATAGTAATATCCTAATATCCATTGAACCTAACAGTAAGTCTCCCTTTTTTTTATTGGTGATAGGATATACAAGAATATTTTTTGATCAAAACTATCGAAGAGATCAAGTCAAACTACAATATCTCTTGGCCTTTCACTCTTTCTCCCTCTCACTCTCTCTTGACCTTTCAGTCAGTTTCTCTAGGGGTGAAAATTAAACTAAACTACTCGGTACTCGACTTGAGACTGTTCGATAAAAGCTTGTTTGAGCTCGGTTCAATAAGATATCATAAAAGTTTGAACAGACTTTTATGATCGATAAAATTAAAAGTTCGGCTCGAGCTCGAGCTCAATTAATGAAAAAAGGTAAAGTGTAAATTTATCAAAGTACTCGAGCTCGATTCGTGTTTGACTCGATAAAAGCTTGTTTGGGCTCGACTTGATTGCTTAACAAACTAGTTCAAACAAATATTTTGAAGCTTGATAATATTTCAAACAAGCTTGAACAACTCTTTATTCGGCTTGACTCGACTCATTTACACCAACTATGTTTCTCCATCACTCTCTCTATGAGAGATCTAAGTTATATTTAGAATTTGTTTTCCTCAGCAATTAAATCCACAGAAACCGTGTATATGACGAAAGGGAACCAATTCTCAATGCAACTGCATTCCCAAATGTGATCATACAACCATCAAATAATGTTCCTGCCAAAGCCCAGACTGATACCATCCAACCAACTCTTCAATAATATTATGAAACAATATTAGTGATCCGTCTGAAAGAGAGTCAAGAATACTACAGCACGACAATATCCACCTGATTCTTGTATCTGAACATCCCTTCTAGCCTCCACCTTTCTCTGCTTATTTAGAGCAGCTGACACATGTATTAATTCATCTCTGACAAATTCAAACACAACTCATAGGACTTCAGTGCAAGTTACACTTATTCCAACTTAATTGTTTCCTGACTTCCAAGCAACATTGTCTCTTTGATGTTTTCAAATGACTTAGGCAGAAATGATAATAATATTAGCGCCTTATCCTCATCAACGATCTTCACATTTATGTGCTTCGAATCATCCAAGATCTTGTTGAATTCATCTAGTTGATTCAAGATCGATCTATCCTCAACCATTAAAGTTTCTGCTTTATTAAAGTCTGTTAGCAAGACTATTTACCATGTATTGCTTTCAGTGTTACCCCAAACTACTTTTGCCGTATTTTCTTTGGAAACTTACTCTTTGTGCTTTATCTCCAAGAAAAATAAGATTATTGCATTTATTTTTTTTTTTTTTTTTTTTTTTTTTGCATTTCAAGAGCTTCTGTTCCTTAATCCTTCAAAGCAGACGAAGAATCAGGCTTTGCATTCAAAGCGTCACCAAGGTCAACAACGCCTTCATCTTGACTTTCCACAATCCAAAGTGTTGTTTTTGATAAAATAGTTGATGCACATTTACTAGAAGATTACTTAGTAACTAAGATAAAAGATTACTTAATAACTAAGATAAAAGAATACTTAGTAATTAAGATTACTTAATAACTAAGATAAAAGATTACTTAGTAATTAAGAATACTTAGTAACTAAGATTACTTAGCAACTAAGAACACTTAGTAACTAAACATTATTCCCTATAAATAGGTCATTGTATCATATATTGTAGTGTGTGTGAGGAGTAACTAATAAGAAAACCCATTTTCAAAATGGGATGTTGTCCATCACCTCACATCACCTACCTGCCCCACTTATCAATTCTATGCCTATTCCAATAATCCAAATCTATCCAACCAATATGCTCAATATTTTTATAAAATTCCAATATGGTATCAGAGCCCGGTTGGATCAATAACTGGGCGACAAAACTAGCTTCCGCATATTATTACCCAAATCAAAGCCTCCAAAAATGTCCTCTCTATCCAATACCTATGAAATCCAATCCCAACCATCACAGACAAAGGCTACAGCGATTGAGCTATCAAAATGAAGACATACTTCATGTCTCAAGGTCATTTGGAAGACCGTTGATAAAGGATACGATGTCCCAACAGTCACAACATCTTTGTCTAATACAGACAAAGGAAACTAGACAAAAGCATATCCCAATGGACAAAATATCTTTGTCTAATATAGACAAAGAAAACTAAACAAAAGGAGGATAAGAACAATTTGGCACTTTACATACTACAGGTGGCTGTGGTAGGATCACTATTTCCCAGGAACAGTGGAGCAAAGATATCCAAAGAAGCCTGAAATATACTAAAGGAGGAGTAAGACAAGTGGGTGCAACAACCACATGAAGAAGGGAGACAAGAAGATCTTCTAAAAAGTTGACAAAACAGTCAGCGAAACTGGGCAACAGAGACCTGGTGAAAGATGAAGAAATTGGGCAACAGAGACCTGATGAAAGATGGTGAAAGATGAAGAAATTGGGCAACAGAGACCTGGTGAAAGATGAAAAAACTGGGCACGACGAAAGAAATCAAGGCTCAAGACAACACAAAAGCTCTACCAAGATCAAGGTTCGAGATACTACGAGAAAAGATCGGATCATCCAAATTCGCATCAAGTGGGAGTGATAAAATAGTTGATGCACATTTACTAGAAGATTACTTAGTAACTAAGATAAAAGATTACTTAATAACTAAGATAAAAGAATACTTAGTAATTAAGATTACTTAGTAACTAAGATAAAAGATTACTTAGTAATTAAGAATACTTAGTAACTAAGATTACTTAGCAACTAAGAATACTTAGTAACTAAGCATTATTCCCTATAAATAGGTCATTGTATCATACATTGTAGTGTGTGTGAGGAGTAACTAATGAGAAAACCCATTTTCAAAATGGGATACTGTCCATCACCTCACATCACCTATCTGCCCCACTTATCAATTCTATGTCTACTCCTATATTCCCCATATATATAATTCCAATAGTTTTTCGTTAATTTCTCAATGTCATATTTGGTGGATACCATCTTGATGTTCTTTGTCTTCCCAAAAATTCTGTTCTATCTTTCCATAGACGACGTCAATTGTTGTGAAAAATAACGATTCAAGAAACCACCAAAATACCACAATAATTCAACAAGAGCAAAATAAGAAATGTATACATAAATAACACTAGTTTAAGTGTTTCGATCAAAAGGTCTACATCAACAAGAGCAAAGGAAGAAGTTTTTTTTATTTATTTTTATTAATGATAAGATACACAAGAAAAGATTACCGAAAAGATCTTTCTTCTACTCTTGATCTTTCACTCTGTCTCTCCCTCACTCTCTCTGTGATAGTTAGAATGTTTTTTATTTCCCAACAGTTACGCCAATCAACAGAAACCGTATATATGACCAATTAGAGAATCGATTCTCAATGCAACTGCATCCCAAAATCTGATCTAACCGTCAAATAACATTCCTGCCAGTGGCCAAATTGATCCCATCCAACCAACTCTTCAAGAACATTATGAAACAATATCGATGATCCGTCTCATCAAGAAGGATTAAGAATGCCACAACACATAATAAGAACATGATCTAGAGAGATATTTACCTGTGTGTAAATTAAGATGATTAATTTTAATTGAATAGAGACCCTTCTCGTAGACTGAATATGGTATATAATATAAGTGCCCAGCAGTTGAACAAAAACAACAAAAAATGTAACTAATGTTAATTGTTAGTTGGGATCACTAATAAAAAGTCTAATGAACTAAATAGAGAATATAAACTTGGGATTGAAGCAAATTTGATGGATATTAATGACCTAGGTCGCGCCTCTTTTCTCCGTTCTTAAGTGCTGCACATATCAGCATACATAGTAGAAGATGTTACACCATTATTATAAACACGAAATATCGATCGGAGCAAATCATACCTACACGTGTAAAATTGTTGTTGAGCAGTGGATGGGTGGCCAGAAATTAAGCAGTTGATTCCCATGCTTGGGCTTGGCAAACCAGCAGTCATTCCTACCTAATTACATCTCAGCTTCACTGTCTCTTCGTGATGGAGAAAGAATTGGTCTCTTGTGTTTTCGGGGACACACAATTTAATACTAAAAGGAGTATCTATGTATGCACGGTGCGTTCCGGGAACATAAGTTTTTGCCTTCCAACTAACCTAACTTCAAATTAAATGGTACAGACATTAATTTACTTTTTTTTTGTCCTATTCTTGTAATATAAATAAATTCGCAATTGTATATATTAAAAACAACATTTCTTAAATTTGAACTTAGTTGTAAAATTTTTAGGTAATTAATTTACTAATAATCCTTAAACTCTTTATAAATATTGTTTGGGTTTGTGCTAAAGGCAATCACCCTATTCCGAGTTAAATATTTGTTTGGTCCCGTAACTTTTTTTCTTTTTAATTTTAGTCCCAAAAAATATATTTGTTTATAATTAGTCCCATAACTTTAATTTTTCTTTAATTTTGATCCAATTTTTATCGGATTTGCCACTTGTTGCCGGAAACCGACGAGCGATGCTGACGTGACTAGTCCAATTATTTCTCAACAAACCAAAGATTGATGAAACTTAAGAAGAAGAATGAAGACAACACCAAAGATTGCAAAAACGTTTATAGTCACCCCATACATAAACAACAATTTTTGGTGTTATCCTTCTTCTTCTTCTTAAGCTTCATCAATATTTGGCTGGTTGGACTCGTCATGTCAGCATCACTTGCCAATTTCGGAAACAGGTGGCAAATTCGGCGAAAATTGGACCAAAATTAAAGAAAAATGAAAGTTATGGGACTAATTATAAACAAATATCTTTTTTGGGACTAAAATTAAAAAGAAAAAAAGTTACAGGACCAAACAAATATTTAACTCCCCTATTCCACTCACATATTATACATACCTATTATATTTTATATTTTAAATATATGTCATGTGTTACAACTATTATTTATTAGAACCCCTTATTTCACATTCATGTATTCTATCTCATGTTCTATGACATGTTTTTTCTATAAAAATATGAGAAATTTGGATGGGTTATTTGTGAGACGAGTCGATTCATTATTAAAGTATGCATATTGTGTAGATAAATTATGTTTATTTGTAGTTAAAGTATGTCAATAATAAATCATATTATAATACGATAAAACATACTTTAATGTATAATTTAGCATACTTTAGGAAATATATTTTAACAACCATTAAATATATTTTTTCTAAATAATTAACATACTTTAACACGTCTCACAAGAATTTGTCATTTTTATATCCTATAAAACAACTATTAAAATTTTACACATCTAGCGGAAATTTATGGAATGACATGCGTTGAATAAATGGAATATTACATGGAATAAAGAAATGGAACCGCTGATCTCACTTAAACTATGGTCTAAATTATCGTCAAGCGTGCAAGGATTTAACGATTATTTGCTATATTGTACTATAAATAAAACATGTTATGAAATACTACCTCAGTCTTATAAAATTTTTTATACTTTTTTCATTTGTTTATCCCACAAAACCTTTCACACCCAAAAAATAAAATATTACTTTATCTAACAACCAAAAAAATAACTTTAATTTCAAATTTGCCACTATTTTTTTACACACATCTCATTACTTTATATTTTTTTACTACTTAAAAATACTACAATACCCTCCAAAGTTAAAGTTAGTAAAAAAAATGTAACTTTTCTTAAACAACATGCATAGTAAAATGAAAAGTATTATGGAATGGAGGGAGTATAAAATAGAATATTGAGATTTGGATTGGCGTATGTATTGCGCCGACAATAACGTTCCCGTTGAGCATTTTTTGTGTTAGTGTATGTTTTCAAAATTAAAAGAAAGATTATTTAGAAGAAGTAAAAGTTAATAAAAAATGAGTTCGATTTTTTAATGACCACTTTTGACAAAATACAATTTAAAATAGCCATATCTCTTAAAATCAATTTTTACTAGCCACTTTCAAGTGGACTCCCCAAATTACCCCCATAACTGTCAGTTAAAGGACGAAAATAATGGGGTCATCATCATGTCAGTTTTGACTGCAGTAAATGGGGGATGGGTGGACCACACTTAAAGTTTTTAAATTTTGAATTTAAGATTTTGGATGTGGGTTGGTGGGGTACATCATTAACGTCATTTTCACCTTTTTCTCTCCCTTCTTTCTTTCTTTCTTTCTTTCTTTCTTTCTTTCTTTCTTTCTTTCTTTCTTTCTTTCTTTCTTTCGGCTAACATCCTCTCTCTTCTTCTCTCGTTTCATCCCAGTGTGACAAGCACAGTGCATTTCTGGGTTTCGCTTCTCCATTTGCGGTCTCCCACAGTGTATTACACATTGGAAATGACAAATTTTCAGGTATGTATTTAAGCAGTGTTATTGACATCTCTAAATTTGTGTATAATGTTTCCTACACTGATTTTTAGTACTTTTTTCGAGGATATTACTTACATTTTTTGTGATTTTGTTCATATGTGTAAAATGTGAATTAATTTTGTATAATGTTTCGTACATGTGGTTTGAAAATGTAATGTGTTGAATGTGACTTAATTGTGTATACATCATATGTAGAATGTAGGACTGCAGTGGGGGTGTTCATTTTTTTTTTTGTTTTTTTTTGAACTTTTGGTTGGCCGAATAGGGGTTTTGTTGTGGACCAAATAGAACAAATCTTTAGGTCGAATAGAACAAGTGTAGGCTGAATAGAGCAAATTATAGGAGTAATTACTTTGATTTTTTTAAAATTTTAGTTGGCCGAATAGAGGTTTTTAGTAGGCCGAATAGAACAAATCTTTAGGCCGAATAGAACAAGTGTAGGCCGAATAGAGCAAAGTATAGGAGTAATTACTTTGATTTTTTTTAAAATTTGGTTGGACGAATAGGGTTTTTAGTAGGCCGAATAGAACAAATCTTTAGGCCGAATAGAACAAGTATGGGCTGAATAGAGCAAAGGGTAGGAGTTATTTTTTTGAAATTTGTTTGAATTTTTGGTTGGCCGAATAGAGGTTTTTAGTAGGTCGAATAGAACAATCCTTTAGGCCGAATAGAACAAGTGTAGGCCGAATAGAGCAATGTTAATGAGTTCTGAATTTTTTGGAAATGGTTGGCTGGTCGAATAGAGCATATTTGGTAGGCCGAATAGAGCAATTTCTGTAGGCCGAATAGAACAGTTTGTAGGCCGAATAGAAGGAACTGTAGGCCGAATAGAACAAATGTTTGAGTGTGCAAATATTTGGTCAGTGGATGCAATGAACTTATACTTATTTTGGCGCCATAATTATGACTTTCTGTCTTATTTAGCAAAAATTTTATTTGTGCAGGGTGACTGGAAGCGTCCTTCTATGCAGGGTCAGAACTGCAGTATACATAATTACTGCAAACTTGGGTTGTGATAGAAATTATCCGTACGCAGTTAACTAGGGTTGGGGGTAATGCGGAGGAGATATTTATGATAACATGCTTTGGTCATTACTGGGATCTCAACGATGATTGGAACGCGAATGCTCATCTCCACACTCTCATGACGCGGGAGAATGTATTTAGGGGGGACAATTTAACTGCTAGATATTTTCAGGTTGGGAACGAATGCCTTATCTTTAGCAGGATAGAGTTCATGAGGATAATGAGACTCTGCTTTCGGGATAGACTTGGGTTTGATCTGAATGTGTCGTATTGTATCCCGTTTGGTGGGGTTTACGATAGGTATTATGGTTAGGGCGAGAGACCATTAGTCAGTCAGATTGCTAGTGACTTTGAAGGCAGAAGATTTACACATGTTAGCCCCAAGGACGTGGTTAAAATTGCCAAGGTGCTATTGTTGTACTATTTTATCCTTGGGTCGGATGTCACTAAGGTGGGTGTAGATAACTGGGTCTGGGAGCAAGTAGAGGACAATGAGAGATGGGATTTATTCCCTTGGGACAGGTCAGTTATATGACACTACTGCACTTTATGGACCACATTTTGACCGAACTTCCAGATGGAGCAAACCCCGATCGGTACAGATACCACTTTTACGGGTGCACATTTGCGCTCCTGGTACGTGTTTTATTAGATTACTTAAACTTATAGTGTATTTTCAATTTCAGTAACATTAATTATCTAACATATGTGGTTTACATGTGACAGGTTTGGGCGTACGAGCGTCTATCTGCCCTCGCTGCATCGTATGGCCATGTCCCTCACGATAGGAAGAATTTAAGGCCATTTTGCTTGCGATGGATTTTTGGTAAAGTGAAGAGGGTTGATAGGAATCTGTTTAATCGGGTATGAATCATTAACCCATTTTAGTGAATGACAATTCAGTAATATTGTATGTAAATGTATTATTTTTTTTTGCATCAGGGTCTTGATGTGGTGGATTTTCCGCGTGTCCTCGCTGATGAGCGTAGAGGGGGATATTGGATTGGCATAGAGGATGATCCTCTGGAGGGGTTGATCATGGGGATGTACACCAAGACATTTTCTAACCCCAGACGAAAGGCCGTTCGGCGGCCTGATTACTCATATCTGCAGCAGCTTACCACAAGGGAAGCATACGATCCTTCTTGTAATCCATGGGATCAGCGGTACTATTCCGGTGCGACTGTTGATGATTTATGGAAGGGCAAGTGGACGGATGATTCAGCGGCTTGGACGATAAATTGGGATCCCCATTCTTACCAACCTCCCTATACTACTAGTCCTGACCACAGTGGACATACTTCAAGGGAGACGAGGTATGCTGAGCCCAGTTCCTATGATCCGAATAATAGCTGGCATGCTCGCTTTATAAATGAGCATGACGGACAACAGTACTATGACGCTGACGCACAGCAGCACCCTGACGCTAGGATGGATGAGTCCCTAGTTTTTCATGGGAGTGGGTTTAGGGGCGCCTACAGAGATGATCAGGAAGTCCACGGATATGATCAGGATTTTAAAGAAAGGGTGTTTCGTAGGTTGGATCAGCAGGATGAGTTGTTACACCAGCTTGCTTGTCAAGTTGTGTCTGAATGTCAAACAACACATTTGTTTCGACAGGCGCTTACGGCTGAGATCAGGTGCCTTCGAGCTGATCTTTTCTAGACTCGGTTGTATGAGACTGAGCCATCGAGCGCGAGGTCAGGGGTTAGACATTCCCCATCTAGACCGGTGGAGCATGTGAGTCCGATGGCCCCCACACTCGGCGTTGCTAAAGATGGTATGATGCGTGCTAAGAGGCCAAGAAATCCAACTGCAGCATTACAGTCTCCATTCACAATGACTGATCGGGAGCGCCAGTGGTAATTGTTCCAGTGATTTATTACAAGCAGAGATCTGTAAGTGCTAGTCTACTATTTTAGACGTTTTTATATATTACTTTTAAACACTTTTGATTGTTGTTAATGAATTGTTGAATTCAGGATCGGCATTGGTCTCATTTATGGAGTAGGCAGTGTTTTTTCACTGAGATGGAGGACCCCAGTGCTTGGTTTTCGACCAGGTAATACCCTAGAGTGTTCATGTGTATACCTAATATGTAAATATGTTTATTATTTCACATTTTTATTAATATATTTCTATATGTTTCAGCACCTAGATGCATACCTCCGAATATTATCAGAGCGACCATCTGACATAGGCGTACACATTCATCAGGATGTTGGCACCTACTCATTATGGACATGCAATTCTCTGTAAGTAAATGAGCATATTACAATGGATTGAATAGAATTTAGTATTTAATTTTGAGACTAATATTATGGAATCATTCTCGTGTAAGGTCCGAGTTCAATCCATATAGAATGAGCACACGAGCCGGTTCAAAGATGACAGAACGACATTTGCCAACATAAGTGATGACTTGTTGACAGATCTTCGTGAGTACGCCCAAGGGCGATTGTCTGTGTGGAGGGGGTCGAGGTCTTGGTTAGATTGTGACATGTTATTTTATACTAACCCTTGATGTATTTACATAATACTAACTCCTACTTTGACCTAGTGGTTTACATGTAATATATGCATTCCTTTTAACTTACTTTTGGCAGATATTGTTCATAGTCCACACGACAGCGCACTACTACCCGTGTGCACTGATTATAAAGACTATGACCATCTACTATTTTGACTCGTTCCGACATAGATGGGATGACGAGCCTGACATGAGGGAGCACTGGATGATGAAGACTCTACCATTCAGACGTGTCATGCCAGCTCTGATGCGTGAGATTGAGTCCGAAGGGGTTCCGCACACTTTCCAGTTGACACTAGCTCGCAGATAATTTTGTTACAGACAGGAGGACGAATCCAGTTGCGGACCAGCCTATCTCAGGACCATAGAGGGAATATTAGCGAGGAACTTTAACTGGAACACCCCCGATCACATCTTGTGTTTTCGTAAAAAAGTTGCTTTCCTAATCTTTTAAGCTGGTACCATTATTACCAGAGCATGATGTACTTAGTTTAGAACTAATCAAAAGTAATGATATTCTTATAGAAATTCATTTGTGTGTATAAATTTATTTAAATAAACCAAACTAGGAAGTTGTAATTTCGAATTGATATGGAAGTGGCACTGTTTTCACAGCTCTAAATTTTGAATTTTAATTACCATGGATGTTAAGTAAATGAGCTTATTCTTGATATTGATAAAAATTATAAGTTATATACTAGAGTTAAGAAGGACAATGTAGATGAGTATGCCCAATTTCACCACATTTGCCATATTTTTTTGGCCTACGTATACGGGGATTAGGGGCATCCGTCGTAGGAGGAGGTGGATCATCATGTGACGATGAAGCTCCAGTACAATTTAGTCGATTGTGACCTGGCTATCGACATCTGGAGCACACATGTTTTTTGTGACGTCTCCTAGATGACTTGATCCCTTACCTTATGCGAGACATTAGTGGTCTCCCGGCCTGTCTGCGTGGCAGGGGGTTAACATGCTGTGACAGAACTCCTTCAGGTGTGTCCCACTGAGTGTAGTGGGTAACAGGCAATACTGGACCACGTCACATATTTACTACACTGGTGCGATGGTAAACTGGAGACACAAAGCTACTGGCTGGCAGCCTACAAGCGCTGTAGAAAGTATAGTATAAGAAACACATAATTAGGATATCAATGCAAGTAAGTATTTTTAGTGTATGCGTACTCGATTGCCTTCATCGCATGAATACATAGAACAAGTTCTTTCTGGAACTTCTCACATGTGCAGGTACTGTCGTTCAAATCAACAGTGAATATCTTATCACCGTCCTTGATTGCAAACTTATTTCCAATGAGCATGGAAATATTAAGCTTTTGGGCTGCATGAGAAAGTTCCACTAATTCGTCATGGAGAAGCTGGCATAGGATGGTACTCCGTTGCTCAACTTCAGTTTGACTTTCGTAAAACCACCTCTCAGTGATTGTACGACAAATCTCTAACATTATACATATAGGTAGCTGCCGCACCCAAAGGATGACATTGTTATACGATTCAGCTGCATTTGAGTTCATAAACTCGTACCTACTGACAGGACAATGCACCCTTGACCATTTCTCATATTTTCACTACCCAACCAATTTCATTAACTCCTGCGACCGGGTACCACATTGCAATAAGCTGATGCACCTGCAAATAACAAGTTAGGAATGCGGAATATTAATAAAAAAGACGTTGTACCGGCTCATTTTTTAATGTAATATTACAAAAGTTGTAGATGTTGGCAGACTAACTTATCAAAATCTGTCGATAGGTATGCATCCATCGCACGCTGAAGTATATACAAAACATTCTTTCCAAAGACGGCCAATCTGTGCTTTAAATGGTAGCCGCATAGAACGTGATGGGCATCAGGATAGACAGTAGAAATAACACGTGCAATATTGCAATGACCGTCAGAAACTATCAACAGATCTCGTGGACATCCGTAGGCCTCTCGTAACCTCTCTAGAAACCACGTTCACAAAATGTTGCTTTCAACATCGCCAGTGCCTAAGGCGAGTGGAAATATATGATGGTTTGGATCATGCGTAACTGCGACAAACACAATTCCTCTGTGCCTCCCCTTTGTATGAGTGGCGTCTATGACAATGACTGCATGACCAGACTCTAGAAACCCCCGCCTCGATGCTCCAAGTGCATAAAATATAAACCTTAAACGGTCATCTTCATCAACAGAGATTCGGGTGTGCGTACCAGGATTTGCGTATTCCAACTGATACATGTATGCAGGGAGCATTTCATAAGAGCTGTCGTGATCCCCGTACGTGTGTCCAGTAGCATAGTGTTTCATCTTTAACGCTATATTATAGCTAATGTTGAACCCAAAATCAGTCCTAATCTCTTCTCTCATTGCCCGGGGTCGGAGGCCAGTAACCTTATCAAACTGCCTAGCAGCAAAATATTGACCGATTACTTTGGATGGAATTTGTGTAGGAGCAGACCTGTCTGGATCATTTAAACAACCATGATGTTCGATGAATTTAACCACTGCCCACAACCCATAGCTCATTCTTGCGTGCATCTTAAATGGACACCCTGTTTGACCCTTCAGGTTACATTCAATGTTATACCTGGTCGTGCTAGATCTTTGGACATTGGTCTCCACTCCGTGCCGTAAGTTATACATTCCCACGGCTACCTGCAACTTCTCTTTTGTATCAAATACACTATTCTTTTGAAGAACACCAGACGCATCAAACTCAGGGCCAGTCAACTGATCTACTCTGTCTGATTCATCCGGAATGCCTATGAATGTGGCAGGTGCATTAGTTTCACATAAAAATATACTTTAGTTCTATTTCTATTATAATTAAACATAGCTTCCATACTTGGAATCAACCAAGGACGGGTGTTGGGCCGTGTACTACGCAGCTCTTCTGGCTACATTTCAGGATGGGGCAAGTCACGATTATCAGTTCAAGAAAGCTAGAGCCGCCTCTCTGACGTATGTAATCACATATTTCTTCATATAATTGGCGTCTTCTCTCCTCAGCACCATCATCGTTTTTGCTAGAAGACTGAATAGTATCATGCTGTATGTGATCCCCTTCTTCGACAGTCCTATTCCCGGGGTCATCATCACCATTACAACCATCTATATCATCCTCACCCTCACGAACGACAGCATCGGCTTCAACATCTAGACATTCTCTAAAACCAGAACACTGCATCTCTGAGGCCGAACTGTACTCCACATTCAAATCAAAATCAGGCCTTCCACTAGAATGTGCTCTCGTACGTAGGTCATTGCTCGTACCAGCACTTTGGTCATCATAACCCATCCCTGAAACCATACTACTCCCTGCACCCGCGATAGGACGGAGTGTCACGTACACCATTCCTACATCAACATAGTTGAACACTTCTGCCATGATTGCATTATTCTTTATCTTATATTTTGACAAACGGCTATCGTAATCAACTAGAGAATGAACTACATAACCCCAGTGCCCCAAATCAGCTTGTACTATGTCATGGATTTCTTTTAGCAAACTACTATAACACAGACTGTCCTCTGGCAAAAATAATCAGTTCACCACTCCACCTGTGTATTGCAACCCTTCTCAAGCTCCACCCCAAGACATCCCAGCTTTTTTATAACTCATTTACATATTTTTTCAAGAAAACTTTAATGACATCAATATTAAAACATTAGAAAATTAGTTGCAACATTAAAACATTAGAAAATTAGTTGCAACATTAAAACATTAGAAAATTTGTACTCAAATTGTATTATATTCGGTCAACAAATTAATGTATGCAACCCTACATTGTTTCAAAATTCGGCCTACCTTGACACACCTTAAAAAGTCTCAGTATTTTTTTCTTCTATTCGGCCAATGTTTCCTCTATTTGGCCCAAAAGGTTCTCCTATTCGGCCTACTAAAATTGCTCTATTCGGCCTACATATTTTTTAAAATTGAAAAATTCGTGGAAAATTTAGTTCTATTCGGCCTACGTGTTTCTATTCGGCCCACAGAGTTTGTCTATTCGGCCGACAAATGTTGTTCTATTCGGCCTACGAAGTTTCTGAAATTAAGAGAATTTTTTGGCTATTCGGCCAGCGGTTGTTCTATTCGGCCTACTGCTCTTCTTCTATTCGGCCTACTCACCAGTGTTTAACAAATTTGAGAAGATTACTTAAAAATACGATCTCACATGAGTGATGAAGATTTAAGAGAGAAAAATTTTTGAATGTTACAAAATTATTCTACTCGGCGTACAATTTTTTCTATTCTATCATAAAAACGTTGAATAATTAGAATACACTCATGAGACATGTCAAAATTATAAAATTAGGGCATTCAAAACTATAAAATTAAGGCATTCATAACTGTTAAAACAAGTTTAAACATACATTGTACACCTGCTCCCCAAAATCTCATACCTCTCTAAAAATACTAGAAATTTGCTCCCAAATGCTCAACCTCTAAAATAACTAGTACAAAATTTTTTTATAAATGTTGGACGACCACCCCCATTTCCACTATATATTACCTCATTTCTTTTGTATGGATATGAGGGAGCACATGCCTACATAGGAGTACTAGGTATTAGATATTGTACTTCCGCACTTTATTCAGAAATAAAGAGGAATCTGATTCCTTTACCATACGTTTGGTACTTTTGGTCAAAAAATGTGGAATCTCATTCTCCAAACATGTGAAAAGTGGGTCTCCCTTAAGGGCATTTTGATTCATTCCTTTAAAAGTAGCTAGAAAAAATTATGTATAACATATATGACCACTTAAAATTACACTTAAGCAATAGTGACCACTTTTTGCCATTTCCCCTAATTAAAAATGCGGATGTGGGTTGGGTGAAGGGGTTGTTGGGATCACAAGGACAAGAATTAACCCACCACCAGTCAGGCAAACTAATTTCTCCCACGTGTGACCAATAATTGAACAATTTCACACGATCCAATGTCCTTGAGAAATTTCTATGTATTCCAACGTCCAAAACATTACATGAACAGTCCACTAATCTCCTTGTTAATTTTCTTTATCATCATCTCAATATCTTCAAACCCTTTAATTTACTATAATTTATTATTTGTATTTATTAGAAAAAATAAAAAGTCCACATTAATTAGGAGAAGGGAAGGGGATGCGGGTGAGTGGTATCCGTGCAACGCTTGTGAAGTTAGCAGTCGTGGTAGCATTTAGCCTTTGTTTCATTGCCTGTTCAACCTTGAGCGTGCCACCTGTCTGAAAACCCTAGTTGAGTTAACTTCACTTTGCTTTTCTCTCTCTCTCTTAATATTGCATGATTTTTTAATTAATTCCATGGAATAACCGAATTGGTTCCATAGTTATAGTCAATTAATTTTCTATGTATGTTAGTGTGAATTAAGAAGTGATCATCTGACACTGCAAGTTGTAATTTTTTTTGTGTATTAATTCTTTTAAACATGCATATTAATCTGATGAGAGAGAGAGAGAAACAGCATTCCACATTTTAAAGAAGTATTGATGTATTCACCTACCAGCTTGCCTGCCTACCCTTCAAGTCCAAACTTTATTTGTATAATTAATTAATTAATTAATTTAAATAAAGAAAATATAGAAGTGAATTAAGATGATTTGCATGGAAACCAACGCCCCATTTGCACAACCACACTGCTGCTATTCCACAGAGATCTGCCTTACTCAAATAGATTGATGATGTTTGAACGCACAACTTAAAACATAACATTTTCATTTTCGTCCAAACGTTTCGATTTTACTCAAATTTCATTTCAAAATAAAAATCTTAAACCAAGTATGACTTGTGTCCCATAAATTTTGAAATGCTGTTCGAAAACTTTTGTTATATTCAAACTCTACATTTTTAAGCAAAAAATATGTGAGTTTAAAAGTTATGCAATTATTTTGGAGAAATTAAATTTTTTTAGATTATTTTCAATAAAGTAAAGGGTATTAGACTATAATAAATGTTTTAAGGTGTTTGAAGTCGTGAGTGTTAGTTGATTAATTGCAGGAAAGGGAAGAAGAGTAGCAGAGAGTTGGATGGTGGAACATCAAATGGTTAAAGGTAAAGTTGAGATTCTTGTGAAGCAATCTTCTCTCTCAACTACCTACCTACCTCATTCAAAAAAACATTAAGTTACTGTTGTTATGAATTGTGTGACTATTATCTGATATTGGAGTAATAAATTAGTCCAGTATATGTATATATGTGCGTGTTTGTATGGTCCACTTTGGCCATGCAGATCATGCGCTGCACTATCAAAGTAGATTTTCTGTCTTTTTGGACATCAATTCTCTTTCCATATTTGTGGTAATGAATTATCCATGGAGACGGGATCCAATGTGCTATCACATGTTTGCAACCATGCAAAGATTTTGGATCTCAAATTTATCTCCCACCTAATTAATTTTGTTAATGATTAATTGGAAAAAAAAACTTTATTTCTATTGCAATTAATCCTTACTTTAAAAAAATTGAAAATTAATCCACACCTTTTAAGTATTGTAGCAAACACACTCAATTTTTCAAAAAAAAAAAAAAAAAAAACCTCAATTTTTATACACAAATTGGGTGCATTTTGCAACAATACTTAAATGTGGGGATTAATTTGCAATTTTTCAAAGGTGAGGATTAATTTACAATATGAGTAAAGTTCGTAGTTTTTTTTATGCAATTAACCCTTTTGTTAAATACAAGTAATAAGATATTAGATGAATGACAAGTAGGAGAACATCTATATGCTAAAAAAGAAAATATAAATGGTAAAGAAAAGGTTTAGATTTTTCCTTTCACATATATACGTATCACTCATGATCTTAACACTAAATTGCAGCATAACGTACGTCCAGTTGAATTTAGAGAGTAAAATAGTAAAATACGTAGTTGCCTTTAATTAAGAAGCTAGCCAATCACCGTTGGTTTGAATGTTGATATATACATACTGAAGTTAAATTTCTTAATGTGATATTTGTATCAATCAGTGAGTGACTCATTGGAGAATGGAGAAAGAATAAAGCCTTTATATTGTATACATCTAAACCAAGAAAATTTGTACTATAGATTATTTTCCAGTCATATCAATGAACAAATTAATAACCAAAATTATCCTACAACTTTTTATTTTATTTGAAATGATTGAAAAAAAATTAAGAAACAATTAAGTTCCACGATTTTCAAAATTGCATCAACTTAATTTAAATTTTATCATAAATTATTTGATTTATTTTATGCAAAAACTTGTGTGCAACCTGGCGCACGGCGCACATTCCGTGAGTTTTTAGAATTTTGTGTTAAATTGTATACTCTTTATTTTCTAAAGAAAAATAAAAAATATTAATGAAAAGTGTATATCTTTTACAACAAAATGATATACCCTTATTAATTAAAGTGTATACCTTTTTAGAACAAAACAATGTACTCTTACCCATAATACTAAATTCTTAAGGCGCGCGATGTGTCCCGAATCACAACAGTCTCACTCTTTATTTTAAGGTAAAATTTACATTTCACAAAATAATTAATAAACTTCTATATAGGGTCATATAACTAAAACACTAACACTAATATTCACTACTACATGTTAAAATATTATAAACATTAATTTTTTTTACATTAAAATATTATATATATATACCTCTTAAAAAAATAAACGTTTGTTAGGCGCCATGTGGACTCAGGCAAAAATGACAATTCCTGCCAAAATTCAGACTAAATCAGAAATTGAATTTCTAATTAAACTTTTCCAGAACCAGTTCAGCCCGACTCGAATTCTCTATGTCATTTTGGTACATCATCTCTTGTGTGATACTATTAGATGGACGACACGTAGGAGAGAGAAACTATACCTTAAAGTTTAAACTCTAGAGGCAATGGTTGGATTTATTTCCCTTCTTACATATCAATTACTTAACATGTGACCCAGAAGATGATGCACGAAAATGGTGTTGAAGATCCGATGTGAGTTCACTCTAATAATCCCTCAACTCACTACATTGTTCACATACTCCTATTTGGTTGTCCAATTACATTCTTCACACTTAAAAATTTGTAAAAGTTTCAAAATACATTAGCTCTCTATTGGGTATACTTTTAAAAATGTTACATTCACATTCACCTAGCAAACGTCCTAACTAACTTTATCATTACGTAATAATTCATGATATAATTGTTTCATTTACTATTTTATTTATGTTACCTTTATTTCCTAATTTAACACAAGGGTGGTTTTAATAGTATTTTTGTAAGGTATAGCTTGTGAAACAAAGATTGTAAATTGATATGTATTGATATTGTTTGACCCAATATAGACAAGTCAGGGTGGTTTTAATAGTATTTTCGTAAGGTATAGCTTGTGAAACAAAGATTGTAAATTGATATGTATTGATATTGTTTGACCCAATATAGACAAAGAGTGAGAAGTGATATTCAATTGATGAAAGGTAATAATGGTGTGATTTATTATTTCATGATTAAATTATAATATAAATAAAAAGTGATAATAATATTTTATAGCAAAAGTAATAATAATATTACTTTTTATTGATTTCACGTAAGACTCACGTGAAACAGTTGTAAGTAAATATATGGTTAAGAGTGTTTGTAGAGTGAGTGAAAGTGTGTATGACGTGTAATCTTTGACACGAGCCAAACATGATCAGCTTAATATATAATCTACCGATCAACATATGTCAGGCCCTAATGGTATTAATTCTGATATATATAAAAATCATCTTGCCCATCACTGCCTTGTTATATATATGTCTACTTCCACCCACCCTCAATTATTGGATATTGATATATGTTTATAATATTCTTCACTCATTCATCTGATTAGGTTTTTCTCCATCACGACTTCCGTCTAGACGGCGTTAAATCGGCCGGAGTATGAAAGAGGTAGGTGGTTTCGAAGCTCCGCTTGTCAATCTAGCCGTCACCCTCGCCCTTATCCTCTGCTTCATTGTCTGTTCGACCTTGAATTCTAAACCCTACCTTCTTTTCTACTATATTATTACAATATCCTTACACATATATCAAACATAGTATACGATAAATGAATTCATTCCTTGATTTTAAAACTTTTTTTTTGTTTTCTCTTAAGTACTTGGTAATAATACATACTGGTTGGATCTGAAGTTTTATTAAGATTTTAATCTTCATATGATAACGAACATATATTTATGGTATGTGGTCATTTCAATGCTACTAAAACTCATGCTGATTTCATAGGATATGATCAGATCACTTGAATTGGAGTAATTCTTTAATTAATAGTAGTAGTAGTAGATGAACACGAGAGTTGGGATTTATTTGTGTACATATTAAGCTGAAAGGGGGACCATATTCGTACGTTAGCTTTAATTTGTGTGTTCACTGTCTCATTACTCATTTCTTGGAAACTCAAATGGCAAGTGGAAGCATACAAATTTTAATTTGCAGATAAATAAATAAATAAAAGTTTAAGGTCGAAGAGACAGTGAAGCTGAGATGTAATTAGGTAGGAATGACTGCTGGTTTGCCAAGCCCAAGCATGGGAATCAACTGCTTAATTTCTGGCCACCCATCCACTGCTCAACAACAATTTTACACGTGTAGGTATGATTTGCTCCAATCGATATTTCGTGTTTATAATAATGGTGTAACATCTTCTACTATGTATGTTGATATGTGCAGCACTTAAGAAAGGAGAAAAGAGGCGCGACCTAGGTCATTAATATCCATCAAATTTGCTTCAATCCCAAGTTTATATTCTCTATTTAGTTCATTAGACTTTTTATTAGTTATTAGTGATCCCAGCTAACAATTAACATTAGTTACATTTTTTGTTGTTTTTGTTCAACTGCTGGGCACTGATATATATATACCATATTCAGTCTACGAGAAGGGTCTCTATTCAATTAAATTTAATCATCTTAATTTACACACAGGTAAATATCTCTCTAGATCATGTTCTTATTATGTGTTGTGGCATTCTTAATCCTTCTTGATGAGACGGATCATCGATATTGTTTCATAATATTCGTGAAGAGTTGGTTGGATGGGATCAATTTGGCCACTGGCAGGAATGTTATTTGACGGTTAGATCAGATTTTGGGATGCAGTTGCATTGAGAATCGATTCTCTAATTGGTCATATATACGGTGTCTGTTGATTGGCGTAACTGTTGGGAAATAAAAAACATTCTAACTATCACAGAGAGAGTGAGGGAGAGACAGAGTGAAAGATCAAGAGTAGAAGAAAGATCTTTTCGGTAATCTTTTCTTGTGTATCTTATCATTAATAAAAATAAATAAAAAAAACTTCTTCCTTTGCTCTTGTTGATGTAGACCTTTTGATCGAAACACTTAAACTAGTGTTATTTATGTATACATTTCTTATTTTGCTCTTGTTGAATTATTGTGGTATTTTGGTGGTTTCTTGAATCGTTATTTTTCACAACAATTGACGTCGTCTATGGAAAGATAGAACAGATTTTTTGGGAAGACAAAGAACATCAAGATGGTATCCACCAAATATGACATTGAGAAATTAACGAAAAACAACACTTTGGATTGTGGAAAGTCAAGATGAAGGCGTTGTTGACTTTGGTGACGCTTTGAATGCAAAGCCTGATTCTTCGTCTGCTTTGAAGGATTAAGGAACAGAAGCTCATGAAATGCAAAAAAAAAAAAAAAAAAAAAAAAAAGGCCCTTAATGCAATAATCTTATGTCTTGGAGATAAAGCACAAAGAGAAGTTTCAATGGTAGAGGATAGATCGATCTTGAATCAACTAGATGAATTCAACAAGATCTTGGATGATTCGAAGCACATAAATGTGAAGATCGTTGATGAGGATAAGGCACTGATATTATTATCATTTCTGCCTAAGTCATTTGAAAACATCAAAGAGACAATGTTGCTTGGAAGTCAGGAAACAATTAAGTTGGAATAAGTGTAACTTGCACTGAAGTCCTAGGAGTTGTGTTTGAATTTGTCAGAGATGAATTAATACATGTGTCAGCTGCTATAAATAAGCAGAGAAAGGTGGAGGCTAGAAGGGATGTTCAGATACAAGAATCAGGTGGATATTGTCGTGCTGTACTATTCTTGACTCTAGATCATGTTCTTATTATGTGTTGTGGCATTCTTAATCCTTCTTGATGAGACGGATCATCAATATCGTTTCATAATGTTCTTGAAGAGTTGGTTGGATGGGATCAATTTAGCCATTGGCAGGAATGTTATTTGACGGTTAGTGTTTTGCTAAATGCATGGACAGTGAATTTCAAGGTAACCCGAAATAAGAATGTTAAACGGTGGTAAGACATATATTTATGTACCTGAAAAGGACTAGAAATTATATGTGGGCTTACCGGACAGATTCGCTGCTTCTTATGAGTTACGTAGATTCAGATTTTTCAAATCAGATAGGGATGACAGTAAATCCACCTTAAGGTTATATGTTTAATTTCAGTAAGTAGAGTCATAATTTGGGGGAGTGTTATATAGAAATATATTTCAGATTCCGCATTCCATCATGGAAAGATGATAAATTGGAGCGTATGAGGCAGCCGAAGTATCTTTATGACTCTAGAAACTTTATGATGGACTTTGAAGTGTTTCTAAGTTTGCTCAAGGTGATCACAATTTATTGTGATAATAATGGTGCAGTTGCAAAATTAAAGGAATCACGAGCCCATAAGACAATTAAACACATGGAGCGCAAGTACCACCTGCTACAAGAAATCGTATGCTGAGGGGGAGGTTGTTGTCGCCTAGATTGCATCGGATGAATTGTAAGCAAATAAAATTCATGGTCCAATCAAATGGCGACACGTGGGTTTTCATGATTAAAATATCAATTTTAATTTATTATATTTTATTTTGGAAATTTAATAAATTAATTCCTAAAATAGATTAATAAATAATTGATAATTAATTTAAACCCAATAAATTAAAAGAGGTTTAAATTAAGTAAAGCTTGCCTCCCAAGTCAAAATAAAGCCTGGAAGGTTCCAGAATCAGGTCAAATCAAGCAATGACCAATCAAACTCTGTTATATATGGAAAGACACAAGCCCGCAGAATTAGGTCAAATCTGTCATGGACCAATCAGATTGTGAGTTATTTATGGGGCTTCCTCACCCTTCACCTATATAAGGAGCTCGCCTCCATTCATTACACCCAGACGCATTCAAAGACCTGAAGACACAAACGCTCTGAAGAGATCAAGAACACGAGTAGTGCTCCCTTGAGATCTTCAAGCATCTTCAAGTCAAGAATGACAAACGATTCGAGATTAAGGTGCGGAGCCCCCTAAATCAAGCGTTCTTCATAAACTATGTTCTTCGGTGTTCTTCGCGCTAAGAACAACATATAACCCGGGATTAAGGTGCTAAGCCCCCCCAGATCAAGTGTTTTTCGGATCAAGTACATTTAATCCATACAAAGGCTCGACGCTTCTGGATTAACGTTATAAGGTCCCAAATCCGAGTTCGGACAAGCTTCAACTGAAGATCCGACTCAACATACATAGTCAACGCGGTCACGTTAACAAGTCAAAGTCAAAGGCCAAATTGGTTCGAAAGAAGAATCAGAGGATAGATAGAGATAGTTTCCTAAATTATCAAGTTTAATCATTTGGATTATTATTGTAATTCTTTTTGTGTTTATTTTATTATAAATACAAAAATTTTTTGTTACAAATTTTGGCACTCCCGGTGGGACAATCTCTACCTCTCATCTCTTCTCTCTACAAGTTCGAAAGTACAAAATGACTCCTGTCAAAATTACTGTGGGAAGGACTGCTGCTTCTAAACTCTCAGAGTCATTGAATGAATATTTTGCTATTGTTACGAGGAGCATGTCAGAAAAAGCTCAGTCGGAAGCCTCATCTAGATCCAATCCTTCGATTGAGGAGGCTTCGAGAAAACAACTACCTATGAAGGAGGATAGTGATGAAGATTCAGCATCTTCAGGCTCTTCATCTGACTCAGTTACAGCTCCAGTAATGATGGCAAGCGCCACGACTATTGAGGAACAACTAACAAACATGATGAAAGCTATCGAAGGGCTCACAAAATACATAGAAGCTCAAGACACAAAAATCTCCTAATTGATAGAAAAAAGAGACATCACGGAGACTAGCCGTGCAAACGGAAAAGGAGTAATGCACGATAGTGAGGTGGAAGAGATCACAAGGCGCCAAACTATTGAAAATGAGCAAACTCAAGGAACATTGCCACTTTCAGCTGATGGAATTCTCCAAGTCGATCAATTGAAGGATATTATACTTGAAACAATAAAGGAAAGGTTTGAAGATAATTCCAAGCCCACCGTCACTTATGTCAAGCCATACACGAAAAGAGTGGACAGCTTGAAGTTGCCAGCTAGCTACCAACCTCCCAAGTTCCAACAATTTGATGGCAAGGGAAACCTGAGGCAGCACATAGCACACTTTATTGAGACTTGCCATGAAGCTGGTACTTATGGAGACCATATGAAGAGGCAGTTCGTTCGCTCTCTCAAAGAAAATGCCTTTGATTGGTATATTGACTTGCAAGCTGAATCCATTGATAGTTGGGCACAAATGGAGCATGAGTTCCTTAATTGTTTCTATAGCACGAGGAGAACTGTTAGCATGACTGAGCTAACTAACACTCGTCAGTTGAAGGAAGAGCCTGTGATTGATTATATCAATTGATTGAGGAATTTGAATTTAAACTACAAGGACCGATTATCTGAAGAGTCCGCTATTGAGATGTGTATCCAAGGGATGGAATGGAATCTCCTTTATATACTCAAAGGAACTCAACCTAAGACTTTCGAAGAGTTGGCTACTAGGGCCCATGACATGGAATTAAGCCTGGCTACTAGTGGAATCAAATATTCACCAATGTTGGATTCCTACAAGTTGAAAGATAAACAAGATTTCAAAAAAGGGGACAAGCCCTATACTAGAAATTCCAACAAAGAATCAATGGCCACAAATACTATGACGGTCAAAATTCGAAAGAATGAAGATGATAAGAAAGATAAAGGTAAACAAGTTGCCCAAGATTGGGGGCAAAGAAGGTTAACTCTGAAAGAGATGCAAGAAAAGGAGTATCCATTTCTGAACTCAGACATTTCTGGCATATTTGATGATCTAATGAAAAATAAACTCCTTGAACTGCCTGATATGAAGCGTCTAGAGGAAGCCGGCCGAACTAATGATCCAAAATATTGCAAGTATCATAGGTTGGTGGGTCATCCAATTCATGATTGTTTCATTCTCAAGGAAAAGATTATGCAGCTGGCCAAGGAAGGAAAAATTGTGTTAGAAGATGAGGCAGCCACGAATTTCACTTCTATAAAGGAAAGTCATGATGAAAGCTCATATCACGTCGTGAATGAGGAGGACAATGAAAGTGAACAATATGAAACTAAGGGTAAAGCTTACTCTATGAAAGTGACCTTCACAGATGAGGATATGTTGTTGGGTTCGCAATCTCACAACCAACCATTATTTGTGACTGGCTATACTAAAGAGGTGCGAGTGAATCGCATACTTGTTGATGGAGATTCGGCGGTGAATATTCTATCTCTAAGGATGTTAAAAAAGTTAGAAATACCAGTGGATGAACTCAATCATAGCCGATTGATGATTCAGGGGTTCAACCATGAGGGGCAAATAACTCTCGGCACAATAGTTCTTGATTTGCTAATTGATGAGATGAACTCCACAGTCCTCTTCCATGTTATTGATGCAAAAACTTCATACAACATGCTTTTGGAGCACCCATAGTTACATTAGAATGGTGTGATTCCTTCCACATTACACCAGTGCTTCAAATATAGTGAAGGTGACAATGTGAAAAGGGTGTTCGGAGACGATAAGCCGTTTACTGAAGCTGAAGCTTACTTTGCAGATGCTAAATATTTCTTCAAGAGTACAAAGAAAGTAAAGTGTGAAGAAGCCCCAGTGCAAGATAATGGGGGCAATAAACAAATAAAGGATGAGGAAGGTAGTACATCATCTGCCATTCTCAAGGAGAACAAAGACAAAGAGTTTGAGACCTCGGAAGAGTTAACGTTGCCTTTAACAAAAATTGATGCTAGTAAGCCTTCTTCTCCACCACTTAAGGGATTCATGTCCTGTGAAAGGAGCTAAGACAGAACACGGTGAAGTGTTTGAAACTGAAATAGCCAAGTCGAATGGTCCACAAGCTTATAAACTCCTTATGAAGGCTAGTTACGAACCGAAAGAAAAGCTGATAACGGGTAAGTTACATCAAGAGACCATTAATCGTCCAGAACATGGGCTCAATGCTACTCAGAAAATGGTGAAAAGCTGTGGCCATACTGTCAAGAATGCTAAGCCAGGTTTGGGATATGTCCCTCAAAAGCTAATCCGCATTGCAATTAGAAGAGCAAGTACAAATTATATCACTGAGGGAGAAGCTTCATCCACTGATGATTTTTTTTATGAAAGCGGTAGAGAAATCAACAGAATCTCTATCTTTGAAAGACTTGGGAGTGTTTTCGAAAGACTTGGACCTTATAAAAGAAGCAAGTATGAGAGGCTAAATAATATCAATTCTCCTACCTTCAAGAAGCTTCGAAGTCGAGTTCCTTCTCACATGAAGCGGAGAAATATCTTGACTGTCTCATGTGGAAGAGTGTTGAAAGCTAAGATGCAAATAATCATCTTTACTAAAGATGATTGATGAGTGATATTTTCACCTAGATTTTAATATCTTTTTATGTGAGTTTTCGTATATTTTTATCCGTATTTGTGTTCTATTTGGTTGTGTTTTGTGTTTTTATGGAAATGTGTGTGAATGAGCTTAAACCTATGATTTTCACTTTTTATTGGATGCTAGATATGATAAGGAAGATGTAGGAAAAAGCGGATCTCAATTTGGAGTTGAAATGAGGGAGAACGAGCCAAAACAGTAAAGGAAACAAGGCAGCAGCATCACGACTGGCCGTGTCGGGAGCACGAGTCGTGTCGCAGCACACGACTCGTGTTGCTAACACGGGCCTGTCCAGAATGGCCGTGCGAGAGCATCAGTTCACACAACACGGCCACCTTATGGCCGTGTTGCCGAGCACGACTCGTGCTGTGTAAATTCCTGCTAAAAATCAGAATCCTTCTAGAAGCT
Source organism: Pogostemon cablin (assembly GCA_023678885.1). Lineage (NCBI taxonomy): Eukaryota > Viridiplantae > Streptophyta > Magnoliopsida > Lamiales > Lamiaceae > Pogostemon > Pogostemon cablin. The sequence continues at coordinate 13,361,700 of CM042965.1, read as the reverse complement.
TCCCAAGGGGTATAAATACCCAATAATTCAACATTTGATCAGTTTTGGGCGAGGGTTTCACTCCAACACACACCTCACACACTATTTTCTCCATTCTTCACCTTCACCTTCATCCATTCTTCATCCTTTGGATCTACCTTGATCCAACCATCACATCCTCCATCCAAGTGGCTAGAGAAGCAAGGAAGAGAGGTGAATTGCAAGGGGAAGAAGAAGATCACCATTGGAGACATCCAAGGGAGTTTTCATCTAAACTTTGTATTGAAACCTATTGTTTATCATGTTTTGTAAGGAATTTAATGTCTATGTTAATTTTCTTATGGATATGAGAGGCTAATCTCCCTTGTGAGATTAGCAATATGAATTGTGTTGGATAATTTTTGGTATTTTGCAATTGAATGATTATGTTGATTGGGTTAATTGATTTTCTATCATTGATGCTTTAGATCTTGAGGTTTATGATGATTTGTGTGTTTAATTGTTTTAATAATGTGATTAGATTGAGAAGTCAATTGCATATTTAGGATAATTAAGTGAATCATTTCATCAAACACTTCATGTGCATTAGAGATTGTGAAGAGATTGAGAAGTCCTTCATAGTTTAGAACCCTTTGATAGAACATATCATTTATTAGATTGAGAAGTCAATAGATTATGTGAAGGGACTCTCATTTCAAGCTTAGTACCTAGTTGGAATTGTTTGAGTGAGAACCAATCCAATGAATGTCATTCCATATCCTATTCATTCCGAGAGGGAGTTTAGGTGATCTTAGTGTTGGCTCTTAGCCTTTTTTCCCATGGCACATATAAATTCATTGCATGATACCTAGATTTTCCATGCTTTAAGTATTGCTAATCTCATCTCTATCTACTTGGCTCATTTATCCATCTCCCATTCATCTATCCATTTATTTTATTGTCATTTCTTGATTATCTCCCCTTCTCGTTCATCTCTATAATACTATGACAAACACGAGATCGCTTAGACCCTAGTACCTTCCTCCCTGTGGTTCGATAATTTCTTGAATTGGTCATTACCCACTATATTATGGCTAATCAAATGGCGCCGTTGCCGGGGAGGCAACGGTTGCTAGTGGTTTAACGAAGGAGTGTTTCGATTGGTATTAATAGAGATATTTTTATTGCTTTTTATTATTTGTTTTGGAAAATTTTTGATCTCATTTTTTTCGTTTTGATAGGTACATGACAATACCTTGAGAGAAGGAGAAGGGGGATCAAAGCCAAAAATAGCAAGTTTGAAGAATGGTTGGAACGAATTTACACATGTCTTTGGGGATCAATTTGCAAGGGTTCCACATCCACAATCAAGAGGCTACATGGATGAGAGCAACTATGGTTACAATTTTCAAATGCATCAAGATAGCTCTCAATACTACAATCAAGGAAGAAATGGAGAATGACAAGAAGGTTACAATGCAAATACACTCTACCCGTATCAAGCATACACTTATTCTCCACCAAATCCCAACACCAACACTTCTCCTCCGTTTCAAAACTACGCCTTACTTGAATTATATAGAAGAAGTGCTCAAGGAAGTGATGAAGGTCAAGATCCTCAATCAAGTTTTCTTCAAAATGAATCTTCCGAGATAATTACCCAAGTTACTTTGGAAGTGACAAGACAAATAAGGATGATGAATCAAGGTGCTTATGGTCAAGTCTTGTCTAATTCAAGTTTGGGGGGTGCTCAAAATGTGCAAGGTGTGTCGATTCCTAGTCCTATGGAGCAAGAAGAGTGGAGGATGCCTACGCATCAAGTAGGAGATGTTTCTTTCATGGGAGTGGATGATTTCCAAGGAAATTTTCAACATAACTATGAAGGAAGTTTTCATGGGAATTATCCACCAATTCAAGAATGGAATTGTGACAACCAAGAGGGAGGAGAATTTCAACAAGTCGAAGAAGAAAAATCATCCTTAGAAGTATTGATTGAGAAGTTGATTGAAACAAGGAGAAAGAGTGATGAAGTTAATAAAAGAAGATTCAAGGCTAGTGAGGAAAATAATGAAAGAAGATTCAAGGCTATTGAGGAAAATAATGATCAAAGATTCAAAGCCTTGGAGCATCAAGTGAGCAAAATTGTAAGTACTTTGACCAATTTTCAACAAGTTGAAGAACTTGAAGAGGAGAGCAAAGTCGAAGAAGAGTTGGAGAAAGAAGAGAATTTGGGGGATGAAGAATCAAATGAGGTGTTTGAAGAGCCTATTGAGGCAAATGATGTTGATGAAGAGGAACAAAGTCTAGAAACAAATGATGATGACTTGAAGAGTGAAATGAGCATTTCTAAACCTTTAAACTCTTTAAGTTGCTTTGAACTTGATAATATTGTTTACATTGATTTTGTTTTACCCATTGATTTTTCTCATATCCTTAGAAACAAAAGAGAACTCGAAGAGATGTTGGAGATCTATTTGGTAAGGAGGAATAAATGGTGTTCAAGAATGGAGAGGGCAATGGAGTGTAAGCTCAAGAGAGTCGAATTTTTGAAGCCATGCTCGAAGGATGCAACTGAGATCGTCACTTGCCACAAATGCCTAATAGAGGAAGAAGCACAACGGTTAAAATTCGATGGCAAGGACGAAAGATATCTGTGGCCATTCCGATGAGTTCTCCATATCCCGTCCAGCTTGAAGACGTTAAACTTAGCGCTAGATGGGAGGCAACCCATCATTATCTTTATTGCTTTATTATTTGCTTTCAATAAGGATGGTGGATTTGCTTGTTTTGCATTTTTGGTATGTATGTTGATTGTGCTTGTGAGGAGAATGCGTATTGGACAAACGATAAGTGCTTGATTTGAAGTGTGAAAGTAAGTCACACCACTTTTTGCAAACTTACCTCGAAACTCTTGTTTCAATTTAAGTTTGGGGGATATGGCGTGGTGTGACATACTTTGTCTTGAAAGCATATACTTTTCATATTTTTGGGCTAATTTTAAAATTTTTCTCATGAGTTTGGTTTGATTTTGGTATGATTGGTGGTGTTGAAGTGCATGATAGTCCATATTTGTTAAATGTAATTGTTGAGCTAACGGTGTTTGTTGAGTGTTTGAGCATGAATGAAAGGTATTGGAAGCACGAATGGTGCTTGAAGTTAACGCTTTCCTTACAAAGTGACTATTGAGGGAGTACTCTACACCTTATCACTTCTAGTTGCTTGACATATTTTGATGTGAATTGATGTGATTAACATGCTACATCATTTGTTATGTTTGGGAGGTTTCCTTTTCAATCAAGGTTGGGATGAATGTGAGCTTAAATGTTATGGATGATATAGAATGTGTGCTTTATTGTTTAATGATGGTGATTTTTATTTTTGCATGTTATGTATTTTTGTTTTGTTTCTTGTTTGTTGAGTCTTTATTTTATGTTTTGTGTGTTTTCTTATTTTTGTCGTGGTTTGTTTGGTGGTTTGTTTAGGGAGGTTGTGAGTCATTTTTGAATATGAGTGATGATATATTGTGGTAGTAAGTGATGACAAGTTATGATTAAGAATCTCTACACTTTCGAATTGTGACATGTTTTACTTAACTTGTTCAATTTTGAGATGAATGTGGTGTAATAAGTTTCCTAAGGTCTGAGCACAAGCTAGTGAGTGTTTGAGCCTCAACCGTGCATACATGGTTTTTCTTTCATGAGTGGATCGATTGAGTTTGATAAGCTAGAACTTGCTCAAGGACTATAGGAACGAGCCCGATTTGTGGAGATTAGTGACATGATCTAAGGCCATCCTTGTTATTATAGTCATTACCATATATTTCCCTACCATGAACATCATCCCTAGTTAACCACTTTGAGCCTTAAAGCCTATTTATTGTGATATAAGCACATTACAAGCCATGATTACCCACTTAAGCCTTACATATATACCATTTGTATGGGTGATTGAGGAGATGGTAACTAGAAAGGTTTGATAAGGAAGAAAAAGAAAAAAAGGAAATGGTAAACAAGCAAGAAAAAGGATGAAAAAGAGCACAAGAAAGAATTGACATGCAACCTCAAAATAAGAAAATGAGCAAAGCAATAACAATATGCTCAAGTACTTAAAAGTTCAAAGAAGGAAGCATGCATTAAAAGAAGCTCAAAATCTAAGGAAAGTTGATGATTAGTGCTTGTGATTACCAAAGTTGAGAAAGGAAGAAAGAAAAGTGGAGAAGTTGAGGAAGTTGATCATCTCTTCGATTACTTACACTTGTTAGTCACTATTATCCATACTCTTCCTACCCTACCAAAGAGCCTATCATTACATCCTTAATTAAAGACCTTTTTGATCACTAATGAAAACTTTGGTGGTTTGTGAATGTAGTCCACGAGCAAGCTTATAGCGAGTCGAGCCAATCGGTTAATGAGTGTTGATTTACCCTACTTTAAAGAGTGTTGAGTGAAATTGATATCTATGTGAGGCTTGGACTAAAAAGGGACTGTATTACACTATCATTCTCTTTAGATTGAACTTGTTAATTCTTCATGTCATGAATCTAATGTTGTAGGATGACTTAGCATTAATTGTGATTCTTATTATTATTGATGTGTTGTTACTTATGTTCGTTTAGTCTTTTCATAGGTGAAAATCACTCCCCTTGGTTTATCATTTTCGTTGTTTGGGGACGCACAACACTTTAAGTTTGGGGGTGTGATGAGTGATATTTTCACCTAGATTTTAGTATATTTTTATGTGAGTTTTCGTATATTTTTATCCGTATTTGTGTTCTATTTGGTTGTGTTTTGTGTTTTTATGGAAATGTGTGTGAATGAGCTTAAACCTATGATTTTTATTTTTTATTGGATGCTAGATATGATAAGGAAGATGTAGGAAAAAGCGGATCTCAATTTGGAGTTGAAACGAGGGAGAACGAGCCAAAACAGTGAAGGAAACAGGGCAGCAGCAACACGACTGGCCGTGTCGGGAGCACGAGTCGTGTCGCAGCACACGACTCGTGTTGCTAACACGGGCCTGTCCAGAATGGCCGTGCGAGAGCATCAGTTCACACAACACGGCCACCTTAAGGCCGTGTTGCCAAGCACGACTCGTGCTGTGTAAATTCCTGCTAAAAATCAGAATCCTTCTAGAAGCTTTCCAAGGGGTATAAATACCCAATAATTCAACATTTGATCAGTTTTGGGCGAGGGTTTCACTCCAATACACACCTCACACACCATTTCCTCCATTCTTCACCTTCACCTTCATCCATTCTTCATCCTTTGGATCTACCTTGATCCAACCATCACATCCTCCATCCAAGTGGCTAGAGAAGCAAGGAAGAGAGGTGAATTGCAAGGGGAAGAAGAAGATCACCATTGGAGACATCCAAGGGAGTTTTCATCTAAACTTTGTATTGAAACCTATTGTTTATCATGTTTTGTAAGGAATTTAATGTCTATGTTAATTTTCTTATGGATATGAGAGGCTAATCTCCCTTGTGAGATTAGCAATATGAATTGTGTTGGATAATTTTTGGTATTTTGCAATTGAATGATTATGTTGATTGGGTTAATTGATTTTCTATCATTGATGCTTTAGATCTTGAGGTTTATGATGATTTGTGTGTTTAATTGTTTTAATCATGTGATTAGATTGAGAAGTCAATTGCATATTTAGGATAATTAAGTGAATCATTTCATCAAACACTTCATGTGCATTAGAGATTGTGAAGAGATTGAGAAGTCATTCATAGTTTAGAACCCTTTGATAGAACATATCATTTATTAGATTGAGAAGTCAATAGATTATGTGAAGGGACTCTCATTTCAAGCTTAGTACCTAGTTGGAATTGTTTGAGTGAGAACCAATCCAATGAATGTCATTCCATATCCTATTCATTCCGAGAGGGAGTTTAGGTGATCTTAGTGTTGGCCCTTAGCCTTTTTTCCCATGGCACATATAAATTCATTGCATGATACCTAGATTTTCCATGCTTTAAGTATTGCTAATCTCATCTCTATCTACTTGGCTCATTTATCCATCTCCCATTCATCTATCCGTTTATTTTATTGTCATTTCTTGATTATCTCCCCTTCTCGTTCATCTCTATAATACTATGACAAACACGAGATCGCTTAGACCCTAGTACCTTCATCCCTGTGGTTCGATAATTTCTTGAATTGGTCATTACCCACTATATTATGGCTAATCAATGATAGTGATGATGATAGAGAAAGTGTAGCTTCTACCAACCATATCATTGCTCTTGATGATTCTCACATGGAGGAGATAGATGCTGAAGATACCCCTCCACAATTTGAAGAAGGAGTGAAAGCCACTATTGATGAGTTGAAAGAAATCAACTTAGGTGATGAAAATGATCCAAGTCCTACATACATAAGCGCTCTGCTAAATGTTGAGGAAGAAGAAAAGTATATTAGCATTTTGCAAGAATTCAGAGATGTCTTTGCATGGTCACATAAAGAAATGTCAGGTTTGGATCCAAAAATTGCAGTGCACCACTTGTCCATTAAAAAAGAACTCGACCAGTAAAGCAAATGCAGTGTCGATTTTGACCAGAATTGATTCATTTGATTGAGGACGAGATTAATAAGCTTCTTGAAATGGGAAAGATCCGAGAAGTCAAATATCCTACATGGATTTCTAACATTGTGCTGGTGAGAAAGAAGAATGGGCAGCTCAGAGTATGTATTGATTTTCGAGATTTGAACATGGCATGTCCGAAAGATGACTTTTCACTGCCAATTGCTGAACTCATGATTGATGCAACAACGGGACATGAGGTCCTTTTTTTATGGATGGGTCATCTGGCTACAATCAGATCGGTATGGCTCCCGAATATCAAGAGAAAATAGCCTTTCGTACTCCGAAAGGAATATATTGCTACAATGTGATGCCATTTGGCTTGAAGAATGCTGGTGCCACTTATCAACGAGCCATGCAAAAGATATTCGATGACATGCTGCATAAGATCGTTGAATGCTACGTTGATGATATTGTGGTGAAAACAAAGAAAAAGATAGATCATCTCCATGATTTAAGATGAGTATTTGAACGTTTAAGGGAGCATCAACTCAGGATGAATCCACTCAAGTGTGCATTTGGAGTTACATCTGGAAATTTTCTCAAATTTATTGTCTGTCGTCGAGGGATCAAAATTGAGAAGGCGAATATTGATGCAATCATGAAGATGCATGTGCCTCAAAATATACATGAGCTTAAGAGTTTGCAAGGAAAGTTGGCATACTTGAGAAGGTTCATATCAAACTTTGTTGGTCGATGTCAACCGTTTAGTCATCTCATAAACAAAGGTAGTGTATTCGAATGGGATGAAGCTTGCAATAATGCTTTTAATAGCATTAAAGAGTACTTGATGAAGGCACCAGTGTTGTGTGCACCAATACCCGGATGTCCATTAATTCTCTACCTAGCTACTCAAGAACGGTCTGTTGGAGCCTTACTTGCACAAGAAAATGATGATGGCAAAGAAAGAGCTCTATATTATCTGAGTAGAACTATGACTCCAAACGAGTTAAAGTATTCACCTATTGAGAAGATATGCTTAGCCCTTATCTTTGTGATTCAAAAGTTGAAGCACTACTTCCAAGCTCATACAGTTTGTCTGGTTTCAAAAGCCAACCCACTAAAGTTCGTCATGTCAAAACCAGTACTCTCAGATCGGCTTGCAAGATGGTATCTCCAACTTCAACAGTTCGAGATTGTATACGTCCCTCAAAAGGCCGTTAAAGGATAAGTGTTAGCAGATTTTCTAGCTGATCATCCGATGCCTGCAGAATGGGAACTGTCTGATGAACTCCCCGATGAAGATGCTTTCGCTGTGGAGATAGCTTCTCCTTGGAAGATGTATTTTGATTGAGCATCTCATAGAGAAGGAGCCGGTGCTGGAGTCTTATTTGTAACATCCAGTGGTGAAGTTTTGCCATTCTTATTTTTCTTAATAGAAAACAGCTCTAACAATGTAGCTGAGTATCAAGCACTCATACTTGGTTTAGAAATGGTCATTGACATAAAGCAATTACACCTTAAGGTTGTTTGCCTATTTTTGTGCACTCACGAGCAAGAATACTCGATCGTTGTAGTAGTATATCCCAAGAAAAAATTATCAATCCACAAAGGAGTTATGTTCGGACTAACAAAATACGTGAGCTCATGTTCATGTTGTTTTTGTAAAGATGATCGGGGGTTTTGAGATTAATTAACAACTAAAACAAATAACAAGTAAATAAGAATAGCAAATAAGAGAAATGACAAGAATAGAAAATGGGTGCTAAAGTTCAAGTATGGAAAAACATGGGATTAGAAACATCCAAGCACACTCGATTCATATTATCATGCAAACGGAATTCAACTCGATTGATGTAGACTAAGGGTGATCACGATTGTATCCTAAGCTCCCTTTCGGGTTACAAAGGTTGTTGATCCATTTTAGACTCCCAAAAGCACTTAAGATCAAAGCCCAACATTAACCCCTTCCATCTAGGTACTAGTTAGATTAAACTCTCCCTTTTTGTGTACTAAGGCCAACGAATGGATTGGTTCCTCTCATTGAATTCAAATATCCTTTTGGTCAAACCCAAACTCAATGTCTATTCATGCCTTCCTAATACTATAGAGGGTCGTTTCCGTCTCACTCCAAGCAATATATACATGAACATCATGATAGCATTTAATTACCATAAATAATCCATTGATCAACAATCCATTAAACCAATAAACATTCATGAATAACAAACCATGCCATCACAACATCAAGACAATTAAACTCCATGAATAGAAATCAACATCAATTAAATCAAAAACCAATTTAATCCACATGATAATATAAATCTAATATGCTCTTCATATTCCTAATCCCACTAGAGGGATTAGCCTAACATGATAAAAGTAATAAAACAAATAAATGATTCATTACAAATACCCATAGTCTTAGATCTAAAGAAATACAAAATGAATGGATTCTTCCCTATCAATTTCTTGAAGAGAATCTTCTATTCTTCTTGATCACCACCTCTAGCTCTTGATTCCTTGAGATCTCTCACACCCAATGGAAGGGATGAAGTTTTGATGGAGAATTAATGGAGATGATGAAGATGGATCAAAATGGATGAAAGTGGATGAAGATGATGGTGAAAAATGGAAGAAATGGTGTGTGATGTGTGTGTAGATGATGGGAATCTCGGATCTTCTGCCAATTATTGAATAAAGGGGTATTTATACCCCTATGGAGGCTTCTAGAAGGATCTGGAAATTTCTGCAGGAAAATACACAGCACGAGTCGTGCTCTGCAACACGGCCACGAGGTGGCCGTGTTGTGACTTCTGATGCTGCCGCACGGCCTCGCCTTACAGGGCCGTGTTGATGACACGGCTCGTGCTGCCAACACGAGTCGTGTGTTGTAATACAGGCACAGGGTGGTCGTGTTGGCTCTTCTGATGTCGCCACACGACCACTTCTTACAGGGCCGTGTTGGCGACACGGCTCGTGCTCCCGACTCGACTCGTGCAACTGGACACGACCTGAAGTTGCCCGTGTTGAATGACTAGATGTCGCCACACGGCCAACTCTTACAGGGCCGTGTTGGCTACACGGCTCGTGTGCTGGCTCCTGCATTTCTTCACTGTTTTGGCTCGTTCTCCCTCGTTTCACACACATTTCAATAAAAACACAAAACACAACCAAATAACACATAAAATACGGAAAAATAATACGAAAACACATCTAAAAAAGACACTAAAATGTAGGTGAAAATAGCTCTAATCAACCCCCCAAACTTAAGGTGTTGCTCGTCCCCGAGCAATGAAAATGACAAATCAAAAGGAGAAATTTTCACCTAGAAAAGACTAAACGAATATAAGCAATAACACATCGTTAGCAATAATAACAATAAACTATGCTAAGTCATCCTACAACATTAAAATCATGACATGAGAAATTAACAATTTCAATCAAAAGAGACTAAAGTGTAATATAGTTCCTTTTAAGTCCAAGCCTCACAATGGATATTGATGTCTCTCAACACTCTTTTGAACTCGGATAAAACACACTCATTAATCGATTGGCTCGACTCGCTATAAGCTTGCTCGCGGACTATATTCACAAACCACCAAAGTTTCAATCAATGATCAAAAAGGTCTTTCATTAAGGATGTAATGATAGACTTTTTGGTAGGGTAGGAAGTATATGGATAAGAGTGACTAATCATGTGTAAGTAATCAAAGAGATGGCCAATTTCCTCAACTTCTTCACTTTCTTTTCTTCCTTGCTTATCTTTACAAATCTCAAGCACTATTCATTAACTTCCCTAGGATTGAGTTTCTTTTGTTGCATGCTTTCTATCTTTGAATTTTGTTTACTTGAGCATTTTGATGTTGCTTTACTCTTTCTCTTGCTTTGAGGTTGCATGTGCATTCTTGTTTTGCTCTTTTCATCCTTTTTCTTGCTTGTTTACCATTCCCTTTTCTTCTTTTGCTAATCAATCAATCCTTTCTAGCTACCATCTCCTCAATCACCCACACAAAGGTATATATAAGCTTGAATGGGTAAGTAAGGCTTGTAATGTGCTAAATTCACAAGAAATAGGCTTATAGGCTCAAAATGGTTAACTAAGGATGATGTTCATGGTAGGGAACATATATGGCAATGACTATAATAACAAGGATGGCCTTAGATCATTTCACTAATCTCCACTAATCGGGCTCGTTCCTATAGTCCTTGAGCAAGTTCTAACTTATCAAACACAACCGATCCACTCATGAAGAAATACCATGTGTGCATGGTTGAGGCTCAAATGCTCACAAGCTTGTGCTCGGACCTTAAGGAACTTATTAAACCACATTCATCTCAAAATTGAACAAGTTAAGTAAAACATGTCACAATTTGAAAGTGTAGAGATTCTTAATCATAATTTGTCATCACTTATCACCACAATCTATCATCACTCACGTTCAAAAATGACTCACGACATCCCTAAACAAACCACCAAACATCCCAAGACAAGAATGAAAATACACAAAACATACAAATAAGGACTCAACAAACAAGACACAACAAAAACACAAAACACGCAAAAACACAAAATACCATCATCCATAAGAAAATTAAGCACACATTCATCCCAACCTTTATTGAAAAGGAAATCCTAATAAACGAAAGTAAACCTCCCACAAACATAACAAATGAAGTAGCATGTTAGTCACAACAATCCAAATCAAACTCAATTCATTTCAAGTAGTAAAATGATAAGGTGTAGAGTACTCCCTCGATAGGCATTTGGTAAGGAAAGTGTTAGCTCCAAGCTCCATAATGCTCCCAATACCTCTTATTCATGCTCAAATACTCAACAAACACCATTAGTTCAACACTTTCATTATAAATATGGACTATCATGCACTTTAACACCACCAATCATACCAAAATCAACCTAAACTCATGAGAAAAATTTTAAAATTTGTCCAATTTTACAAGAATCATACTCAAGTGGTGAGTCACACCACACACTCTCCCCCCAAACTTAAATCGAAACAAGAGTTGAGACTTAAGTTTGCAAAAAGTGGTGAGACTTACCCTTGTAGTTTCCATTGATGATCTTCTTGTAGAGAAGTAACCGCATCCACATGACTCAAGCTATGTCCACCACGCACTAACACCCCCCAAACTTAACTCAAGACAAGAGTCACGAATTAAGTTTGCAACAAATGGTTGAACATGTCAACTTGAATCCATGAAGCATTTCTCTTTTCTTCAATGTGCATTTTTCTCCATGAGCACAATCAACCTACAAGTCCAAAACAAACAAACAACAAAAACAAAGCAATAAAGATAGTGATGGGGTGCCTCCCATCAAGCGCTAAGTTTAACGTCTTCAAGCCAGATGAAAAATTTCAAACTCATCGGAATGGCCATGGATAACAGTCGTCCTTGCCACCATACTTTAATCTTTGCGCTTCTTCATCTATTAAGTACTTGTGGCAAGCAATGGCCTCGTTGGCACTCTTAAGATTGAGCTTGAAATTGCCAACTATCCGTGCATGACATTCCATTGTCCTCTCCATTCTAGCAAACCACTTATTCCTCCTTTCAATGAATATCCCCAAAGTTTCTTCCAACTCTCTTTTGTCCCTAAGAATTTGTGAGGTATCAAGAGGTAAGACAAAGTCAATAGAAACAATGTCAAGAAAATCATTGCAACTTAAAGAGTTTAAGGATTTAGGAATGCTCATTTCACTCTTCAAGTCCTCTTCATTCGCTTCCATAACTTTCTCTTCTTCCTCTATTTCATTGGCGTCAACGGGCTCTTCAATCTTCTCAATTGATTCCTTTACCACCAAGTTCTCTTCTTCCTCCAACCATTCGTCAACCTTACTTTCCTTTTTCTTTTCTTGATCGATTGGATCTCTAAGTGGGAAGAACTTTCCATTTCCCTTTGAGATGACGGTTGCAACCTCTTGAGCTTCACTACAATTACCTAGATCAAGCAAACAATTAATCAATTCTTCATTTAAATCAAGAGAAGTAGTATAAATATTAGAAAGAGATAGAGAATTGCTCAAGCAAAGTTCAAGTGGATCCTTGGTTACAATGGAAGGCCAACTCTCCTCGACACTTCCCTTTACAACATCCACACTTTTACATTCTTCATCCTTCATTGGATATTGCATAGCCTTGTGTAGAGAAAATACCACTTCCTCATCATTCTTCTTGCTTAATTCAATCCTCTCTTTGGCTTCTCTAATTTCTTCCGTAAAATCCTTAATCATATCTAGTAATTTGGGAGAAATTTCAATGTTGCAATTCGGATCAGAATAAATGTATCCTTGTTGTGGTTGGAATGTGTTTCCATTGTAAGCTTGTGGCCATTCATCATATCCACCATGATTGTAGTATTGAGAGTGAACTTGACTCATTTGGCAATCATATCCATAGCAACTCTCATTTATGTAGTCTTTTAGTTGTGGAGGAGGAACTCTTGCATATTGATTTCCATAGTAACTACCCATGTAGTTGTTCCATCCATCCATCTAATACTTTTCTCCACAAAATTTACTACAATCTTCCTTCAACTTTCTATTTTTGGGCTTTGTTCTTCCTCCCCTTCATTCAAGGTAATAGTACCTATCAAAAAGAATACGTAAGAACAAAAATTTTCAAAGAAAATATAAGAAATAAAACAAGATAAAAAAAATATCCTTATCAAGAACAACTAAAACAATAACACAGTACTCGACTAGTCCGTCAAACTCCCCGGCAACGGCGCCATTTTCTTGTTTGCCTATTTTTGTGCACTCATTTTCTTAATTTTAAGCTCATTCACACACATTTCAATAAAAACACAAAACACAACCAAATAACACATAAAATACGGATAAAATAATACGAAAACACATCTAAAAAAGACACTAAAATGTAGGTGAAAATAGCTCTAATCAAAGGTGTATGGTGATTCGCTACTTATGATAAACCAACTACTTGGAGTGTACGAAGTGAGGAAGCCTGAATTGCTCCCTGATGAGTGTGTAAATTCAAAAGTTTGGCATCATGTTTTGTGCTAGTTTTGGAGAGTTTTGAGGTGGAAATAGGTGGAAAACCTATATATATTGTGAATTAGCATGAATCAGGTGTTAGTGGAGCTATTTAAGTGGTTTTCATAGCAAAAACGGAGTGGAAGTGCCAAGAATCGAAGAGACAAAGTTGAGACCACGCGAACCGCCAATGAAAGAGTAGGGTTCGACCTGATGGAGGAGGGTTTGACTTCTCCTACAGGTCTAACCAGCATTGAAAAGTTGCAGAAGGAAGGCTCGACCACGACTCAAGGGGTTCGACCTGTTCATCAGGTCGAACCATGGTCGAACCAGTTTGCGAGAAGATGGGTTCGACCACGACGTTGGGGTTCGACCTGACAGTTGGTCGAACCAGGAGCGAAAATTGTCCAGTGGTGAGGTTCGACCTGGGGTTCGACCAAAGAGGGAGTGGTTCGACCTGTACAGTTGGTCGAACCAAGTGCAGAATGTGTCCAGTAGCAGGGTTCGACCTGTGGTTCGACTTGTGGCCGATGGTTCGACCTGTTTGACGAGGTCGAACCAAAACGCAGAAACTTATCTTATCCGGATTTTCGAGGCCAAAACGCGTGGGATCATTTGAAAAGCCCATTCCAAGCCCTAGAGACGTGATTATAAGTATAAAAGGAGGCTCATGCAGTCAAGAAAACGACGACGACGCGAGAATCATAAGAGGAGACAAGAGAAGAGATTGGTGATCCATCCGGAGGGCGGTGACAGAGGTGTAGCTGGAGATTCAAGTAAGATTGGTCCAACTAACCATGATTGTTCTTAGATCAGTCATGGGCTAGAGCCACTTCGGTAGTTCTAGGGTTATGAAGATTTCATGAGTTAATTTATATTTCGTGTGTATACTCCGTACAACACTACTTGTGGTTTATTTTATATAAGATTGCACGTTTTTAATCCATACTCATAGTTGTTTTGTGCATCAATAATCATTGTGTAGAGTCTGAATGCATACATGGTTATTGGTTGAGTGCGTTCACTAATGAGCAGGGTTTATTGTTATAATTCTAAGTGAAGGAATTCCGAGGTTTTATTAGAACCGTCTTATATGAATGTTTGTTAATTGAATTGAATTTGGGTTAACAAGTAGGATTAAGAGTATAACTTTATAGTACCTAAAAAGAGAGATCAAATCGGGTTAGAGTACTAAGTGCACGGGAAATAATTGATTATGATAGTACCTAGAAAGGGAGGTAAAGTATACGTCTTGCTCTGAGGTTATTTACACGTGTCAAAAGCTTATCTATTTGTGTCTATAGAATATATTTGTATGGTCTAGCGATGAGTCCATAAACCACAAGGCAGAGTCGGACATCGACACACGAAAGTATGAATTAACGAATGAAACTGGATGGCTTGACGAACTACCTATTATCTTATTTGATCACAACTACTATTTTCTTGTTCTTGTTATTTAATTGCTATTTCAATTATTACTTAATTTACAAACCAAAATTACAATTCTCAACATAGTCATAATTGCTAGAAAATAACTAAAGTGATATTTATCCGTCCTGTGGATTCGATATTTAACTTGGTCACCTTCGAAACTACAATTGATATCCTTCATACTTGGGGATTAATTGTGTGTTGAGTAAAAGCTCATCAAGTTTTTGGCGCCGTTGCCGGGGACGGCTTAAAATATCTTTTTGTTATTTCTAGTTTGTTATGGCTATTTTTCTTGTTTTGTTGTTTTAATTCTAGTTCTTTTTAGGTGCATGCTTACGAGATCAAAGAAAGGTGAACTTGAACCCTACAATCCTGAAATCGGAGCATCGTTAAGAAAGAAGAAGAAGAAGAAGAGCAAGGCAAAGACTATTGATCCAACTGAAGCTCTGAATTTTGGAGTTGAAGTTGACGAGCAGAATTCGCAGACGATTGAAGCTACAACTGAAGTTAATTCGGGAGTAAGGACAGTCAACATGGCAGTGAATCCGGATAATCTAGCCATCTGAGAGGTTTTCAGAAATAATGGGGCTGGAAATTTTGGGCTTCTAGGAGCAAGGGGAACTAATTCAGCGTTCGATCTTCATCCCGCTCTTATTAGCATGATAGAAAGAAACTCCTTTTCAGGAGGGTCTTTTGAGGATCCGCAGCAGCATCTGAACAAGTTCTTGGGCTATGCAAGTACTCAAAAAGACGCAGGAGAACATGAAGATGCAAGGAAGATCCTTTTGTTCATATTCTAGCTTACTGAAAATGCGAGAATTGGTACGACACTATCAACGCAGCTGAGTGCACCACTTGGGAACAACTGAAGTTAAGGTTCTTGGAGAGGTATATGCCACCTTCAAAGGTGTTTAAGATGAAGCAAGACATTAACCAATTCGCTATGGGTGGAGGAGAAAAATTTCATGAAGCATGGGATAGATTCAAGGACATGCTTAGCAAGTGTCCTCAACATGGGCTATCTAAAGCTCAATATATCAGTATATTCTACAATGGATTAGACTGTGATTCATGAGTTTTATTGGATGCTTCCTCTAATAGAGCATTGCTTACAAAGTCATCCGTAGAGACCGAAAAGTTTTTTGAAGATATTTCGATGAATTCGAGGGATTGGCCAACTGATAGAGTTAGAGGTACTTATGTCCTTGGTAAGGTAGCTAAGGTTGAACAAGCAATGGTTAAAACAAGTAGAGAGGATGAGATCGTCTCTAGCTTGTCCAATATCAACAAGCTACTTGAATCCCAACAGAAGCAAATCAGCGAATTATCTCAGCGCGTACCAATCATGCTGTAGGAGTTAAAGAATGAGGGACCAATTCAAGAGGAGTTGGAAGAGGCACACTATGCCATGGGTCAAAGTATTCAAGGGACTAGGTATCCAGATCAAGGAAATCGGAATTACCAAGGGAACTATCGAGGAAACTTTAATAATCGTGGTCCCCCGGGTGGTTATCAACAGCCTAGGAGGCCGGAGTTCTCATGGAGCAATCCGAATAATGCGATTCAACCTCCGATGGATGTTGAACCGAGTGCTAAGGTGGAAGAAGGGAAACCAGGTCTTGAGGATACTGTGAACAAGTATATGGCCAAGAATGATGAAAGAGTTAACCGCCTTGAGGCCAAACTTGAAAAGAAAATCAATGCAAACTATGAGGTTATATTTAAGCAGGTGAAGGACCTTACGTTACTGATGGGGGAGATGGCAGGAAGTGTTAACAAGCTTACTCAAACTCTTGAGAAGGGGAAGTTCCCGTCTCAAAGTATTGAGAATCCAAAGTCCTGCAACACCATCACATTAATGTCGGGAACGCAGTACGAGGGACCAATGAGACCGGAATCAAATTTGGACTTGTCTAGGGCGAGGTTCGAACATGGTTCGACCAACATTGAAGGTCGAACCATACAGGGGAGGTCGAACCAACACACTGGACACGATCAGGAGAGATTGCAGCATCGGTTCGACCAAACTGCAGATGGTTCGACTTGTCCCACAGGTCAAACCATGGTGGAACCCCACAACTCGAAGCACTCTGTTTTTCCAGAATACCAGTTCGACCAAACCAATCTTGGTTCGACCTATCCAACGGGTCGGACCCAGGTCGAACCGCACTACTTGGAGCACTCTGTTTTGTCACAGCAACGGTTCGACCACGACGGTCATGGTTCGACCTATCAAACAGGACAAACCTTGGTCGAACCGGATGGCGGAAGGAGTACAGTAGGCCGGTTCGACCTAGGTACCCATGGTTAGACCTGTTTCACAGGTCGAACCCAGGTCGAACCTCATGAGCATTTTCTCAACACACAATTAATCCCCAAGTATGAAGGATATCAATTGTAGTATCGAAGGTGACCAAATTAAATATCGAATCCACAGGATGGATAAATATCACTTTAGTTATTTTTTAGCAATTATGACTATGTTGAGAATTGTAATTTTGATTTATAAATTAAGTAATAATTGAAATAGCAATTAAATAAAAAGAACAAGAAAATAGTAGTTGTGATCAAATAAGATAATAGGTAGTTCGTCAAGCTATCCAATTTCATTCGTTAATTCATACTTTCGTGTGTCGATGTCTGACTCTGCCTTGTGGTTTATGGACGCATCGCTAGACCATACAAACCTATTCTATAGACATAAATAGATAAGCTTTTGACACGTGTAAATAACCTCAGAGCAAGACGTATACTTTACCTCCCTTTCTAGGTACTATCATAATCAATTATTTTCCATGCACTTAGTACCTAACCCGATTTGATCTCCCTTTTTAGGTACTATAAAGTTATACTCTTAATCCTACTTGTTAACCTGAATTCAATTCAATTAACAAACATTCATATAAGACGGTTCTAATAAAACCTCGAAATTCCTTCACTTAGAATTATAACAATAAACCCTGCTCATTAGTGAACGCACTCAACCAATAACCATGTTATGCATTCAGACTCTACACAATGATTATTGATGCATAAAACAACTATGAGTATGGATTAAAAATGTGCAATCTTATATAAAATAAACCACAAGTAGTGTTGTACGGAGTATACACACGAAATATAAATTAACTCATGAAACCTTCATAATCCTAGAACTACCGAAGTGGCTCTAGCCCATGATTGATCTAAGAACAATCATGGTTAGTTGGACCAATCTTACTTGAATCTCCAGCTACGCCTCTGTCACCGCCCTCCGGATGGATCACCAATCTCTTCTCTTGTCTCCTCTTATGATTCTCACGTCGTCGTCATTTTCTTGACTGCATGAGCCTCCTTTTATACTTGTAATCACGTCTCTAGGGCTTGGAATGGGCTTTTCAAGTGATCCCACGTGTTTTGGCCTAGAAAATCTGGTTAAGGTAAGTTTCTGCGTTTTGGTTCGACCTCGTCAAACAGGTCGAACCATCGGCCACAAGTCAAACCACAGGTCGAACCCTGCTACTGGACACATTCTGCACTTGGTTCGACCAACTGTACAGGTCGAACCAATCCCTCTTTGGTCGAACCCCAGGTCGAACCTCACCACTGGACAATTTCTGCTCCTGGTTCGACCAAGTGTCAGGTCGAACCCCAACGTCGTGGTCGAACCCATCTTCTCGCGAACTGGTTCGACCATGGTTCCACCTGATGAACAGGTCGAACCCCTTGAGTCATGGTTGAACCTTCCTTCTGCAACTTTTCAATGCTGGTTCGACCTGTAGGAGAAGTCGAACCCTCCTCCATCAGGTCAAACCCTACTCTTTCCTTGGCGGTTCGCGTGGTCTCAACTTCGTCTCTTCGATTCTTGGCACTTCCACTCCATTTTTGCTATGAAAACCACTTAAATAGTTCCACTAACACCTGATTCATGCTAATTCACAATATATATAGGTTTTCCACCTATTTCCACCTCAAAACTATCCAAAACTAGCACAAAATATGATGCCAAACTTGTGAATTTATACACTCATCAAACCCCCAAACATACATGTTGCTCATCCCGAGACAACCAAATCAAACCACAGGAGTCCTGTATAATTCACCAAGATCAAGTACAACACATATCACACATGCAACTTCATTTAATCAAACAAGTATTAATTGCTTCATATATATCACTCATGCAAAACCAATCCAATCACATACCATTCGGAGTACTAAGTAATTTCGCTCACAAGATAAGTATTTATTCTCTTTCACTCAAGTGCGTTAGGCACTATATAGGTTAATATAAATACTCATATCAATCCATATTCACACGTAACCATAAGCTTGGCAAAGGTCTCAAAAATCAACTTATAATCAACTCTTCACTAGGAACACAAAGGACTTGTTTTTGGGTTGTAATGTTGGCTCTTTGGCGAAAGGTAGGAAAATTTTAGGTAAAGTGACTTAAGACACTAGTAGAGAGTTACCTTGGAGGTTCTCGATTTCTTCTTCTTACAGCAAGTTCTCCTCCAATGTCGTCTCTTGAACTTATAAAATTCCTCAATTTTCCTTCTTTTCATGGCATCAACATCATCTTTTTAAATAATTCGGGTACCGGTTTCAGGCACTACCCTTCTTCTCATGTATAGGCCGTCAGCTGCTAAGCTTCATGCACCATGTATAAAAACAATCGGGGTACCAGTTTCGGGCACTACCCCTAAACAAGATTTAACCATATTCTTTTCATCCAACCATATTCTATCTTCATTTTCTTCTTGCAACACTTACTCACCTCCACTCTCTCTACCAATGATTAGGTTAATCAAGGCTCAAGCAAAGGTTTATAAGGTTATTTACTTCGGCTACCAAAGAAAAAGCTTTAACGGCTCAACGGGGCATCCAAAGGTTAATAAAATCATTAGGAAGGATAAATTTGGTTAAGTAACTTAATCACGAAATAATGGCCTAAGATCATGTCCTAGCAATTTATCAATCATAAGTCTCACACAAGACTCCAAGCCAAGTTCTAGAATACGTTCATATGAATGATCCTCTCAAGAATAAAATAATCATGATCAAGCATGATTATCAAAGCTCAAATCCTCACATTAGGTAATTAGAATCCTAAGTACTCCTCATAGCACATAATTAAGATCAATTTCACAAGAACTCAATATACTTATCAATTATACATGCTTTTCATCAAAAGAAATTAACACATGAACATATGAATGCACAAAAATCAATAAGCTTATACCCAATCAATCATACAAGATATCACTTATACATTCCACTCACGCATGAATCACACCCCAACCTCTCAAGATAATAAAAAGAATAAGGAAATCAAGATAAATCGGAGGAAACCAAAGAAAACCTGAAAAACTACTCCTCCGGAGCATCATCATCCTCATCATCATCATCCTCATCATCAAGCCTCCGTTCTATAATCCGGTGCAAATCGCCGATGTGCCTATCCAAGTAATCAACTTGATCACCCAACCTACCAACTTTCTCATTCAAGGTCGTATACCTCTCATTCAACGTAGCATAGTTGGCGTTGGCGAGTGCGAGCTGTCGGTTTGTCTCCTGCTGGCTATCAACGATCGCGACCAGCTGCTCATGAGTAAGGCAGAGCTGCTCCCGTGTATCATTCGGGACAGCCCGCTGCTGCTGCGGTGCTGGCTTATGCTGATGTACGTCGTGCTGCATCGGCATCTCCTCATCCTGCTGCTCCTCTTCTTGATACTCCTCATCTTTGGGCTGCTGTGGTGGACGGAACTCTCCTTGATCAACAATCTGCTGTAACTCCGCCATCCTACCATTCGCACATATCTGCGATACAATCCTCCAATCACCACCCGACCTTGCTGCCACGGATAAGTTGTTGTGTCCAAGAGAATCCATCAACTTATTCCTCGCAACCCGAATAGTTGTCAAGTTACTCACGTCGAAGGGAAACATGAATTCGAAGGGCTTGAGTCCCCTCGTGAAGAAC
Source organism: Pogostemon cablin (assembly GCA_023678885.1). Taxonomy (NCBI): domain Eukaryota; kingdom Viridiplantae; phylum Streptophyta; class Magnoliopsida; order Lamiales; family Lamiaceae; genus Pogostemon; species Pogostemon cablin. The sequence goes on along the minus strand of CM042965.1, from coordinate 13,340,799 downwards.
CAATCCCTATTTCTGAAATGTGCAAATCCTCCCTTCACGCACGTAAACATCGCCAAATTGGGCTCTCCTCTAACTGGTGTGATGCCTGTGAAATTTAAATTATAATGCTCCGCCACGATCGTCAGTAACCCTCCAATATTCACATTTTGAAACCCAATGGTCCTGAATCGATATAGCTGTACAATGAAATATGCTCCAACATTGAACTGCACCCCATTAAGCATACACCACAAAGCATAAAGCTCTCCTCTAGATACAACACTTCCCTCTGAGCGGGCGAACAACGTGTTCCTCAAGACACGATCCATGTACCTCAAAACTGGATTCTTTATTGAGGAAGCACGAGCCTGCCTAATCTTATAATCTCCAATCTCTCCTGTAATCTCTCTCCAAAACCTATTAGCATTGAACGCACCATTCTCCAAGCGAGAGATCCCCAAAGGTGTCTCAAACAGCTCATTAAAATCCTCAGACGTCCATCTCCTACTCACTCCACCAAGCTGAAACGTACACTGATACGGGTACCAAAGCGGGTCCTTCACCATCTCGAATGAGCAGACTACTTCCACTGTAACATGGAAATATGTTGGCCTCTTTAACTCCATAAACCTCCGGATACCCACTTGATCAAACATCCAGAAAATGTCATTCCCGATTCTCATTATCCTCATCGCCACATCCTCTTGAGACATGTTTGATGGAATCTCTTACTTATCCCACTACGGAGCTTGACAAACTCTCCAACGAGGTATGTATTGACTTTCTTGAAAACTTACTTGCTTTGGGTGATGACAGGTTTGAATCGGGAAGAACTAAGGTTGAAAACGTCAAGTGGACTAGGAAGTACTTGCCTTTGGATAACGAGAGCCCTCCGATGGAGGTGAGGAAAGAGGAGTTGAAACTTTTTCCAGAACACTTGAAGTACGCCTTTCTTGGCGACAATGAAAAATATCTGGTAATTGTATCTTTTTCTCTTGATGATGATCAACTTGAGGAGTTATTGAACATTCTTAGGAAGTATAAATCTGCAATTGGTTGGTCTCTTGAGGATTTGAAAGGAATTAGTCCTTCGTATTGTATGCATAGGATAAGATTGTTAGACGAGGCAAAGGCAAGTGTTCAGAATCAGCGGAGGGTTAATCCCGCGATTCAAGAGGCAATTAGGAAGCAAATCCTTACGTGGTTAGATACCGGAATCATATATCCTATTAGTGATAGTCCCCATGTGAGTCCATTGCATGTAGTTGCTAAAAAAGGGGGTATGACTATCGTGAAAGCTGAGGATGGAGAAGCGATAGCCACAAGGATTCCTACGGGATGGCGTACATGTGTAGATTATAGGAAGTTGAATGAAAACACGTGTAAGGATCATTTTTCTCTTCCTTTCATGGATCAAATGTTAGATCGTCTTGTAGGGTATGAGTTTTATTGTTTCTTGGATGGATACTCGGGGTACAACCAAATTATGATTGCCCCCGAAGATCAAGAAAAGACCACTTTTACTTGTCCCTACGGGACCTTTGCTTTTCGGAAAATGCCATTTGGGTTATGTAATGCGCCTGCTACTTTTCAGAGATGCATGATGGCAATATTCGATGGGTTGATAGAGAAGATCATGGAGGTGTTCATGGATGATTTTTCTGTTTTTGGTTCCTCCTTTGATATTTGTTTGTCTAACCTAGCTACTGTTTTGAAGAGATGCCAAGTGACTAATCTTGTCTTGAATTGGGAGAAGTGCCACTTTATGGTAAAGGATGGGATTGTTCTTGGGCATCATGTCTCAGCTAAAGGGTTGCAGGTAGATCGTGCTAAAGTGGTGGCGATTGAGAAGCTTCCACCACCGACCAATGAAAGAGGAGTGCGGTCCTTCCTTGGACACGCCGGTTTTTACAGGAGATTTATAAAAGACTTCTCAAAATACTCTAAGCCCTTATCTCGCTTACTTGAAAAGGATATTCCTTTTATGTTTGATGATGATTGTCTAACAGCTTTTCAAGTTTTGAAGGAGGTGCTTATTTCTGCACCTATCTTGATCACACCGAATTGGACTCAACCGTTTGTACTAATGTGTGATGCAAGTGATGTAGCACTTGGAGTGGTGCTTGGACAGCTGAAGGAAAAGAAGTTTTGCACCATTTACTACGCAAGTAAGACTTTCGATGCGGCACAAAAGAATTACACGGTGACTGAAAAGGAGTTTTTGGTGGTTGTGTACGCATTCGACAAGTTTCGTCAGTATTTGGTTGGCATGAAGACTATTGTGTACACGGATCATTCTACGATTCGGTACTTGATGGAAAAGAAGGAGACGAAGCCTAGGATAATAAGTTGGATTCTTTTACTTCAAGAGTTTGACATGGAGATCCGTGATAAGAAAGGTTCTGATAATGTGCTAGCGGATCATCTTTCGAGGTTGGAGACTAGGGAACATTGTGATAATTCTTTCGAGTATATTGAGAAAATGTTTCCGGATGAAAAGATCATGGCCGTGTTTGTTGAAGGGGCTGAGCGAGCGTGTGTGGTTGTTGTGCAGGGAGTTGATCCATGGTATGCAGATTATGTTAATTATATTGCTGTGGGAGGAATACCAAGGAATCTCAACTGATATCAACTTGTTAAATTCAAAAGGGATGTTGAGACTTTCATATGGTATGATCCGTTTGTGTACAAAATTTGCACGGATTCTATCATCCGTAGGTGTGTGCCCGAGATGGAGATGGAGAGTGTTCTCGAGTTTTTCCATGCACAACCTAACGGGGGGCACTTCGGCGCTCAAAAGACAGCAGCCAATGTACTTCAGTCCGCTCTTTATTGGCCTACCTTGTTCAAGGATTGTGAGACCTATGTGGCGTCTTGCGATAGATGTCAACGCATGGGGAACATCGGCAGGAGAGACGAGATGCCGCTTCAGCCAAGCATAGTGGTCGAGATTTTTGATGTGTGGGGTATCGATTTTATGGGGCCTTTTTCCCCATCTAATGGATTTCTCTACATTCTACTTACGGTGGATTATGTTTCTAAGTGGGTGGAAGCGATTCCTACTCGCTTGAATGATTCAAAAACTATTATATCTTTCTTGAAGAAGCATATCTTTGCCCGTTTTGGAGTCCCTAGAACACTTGTTAGTGATGGAGGTACGTATTTCGTAAATAAATTTCTTAAGAAGGTGCTTAAAGGGTATGGTGTTAAGCATAGGGTTACTACACCCTATCATCCTCAAGCGAATGGGCAAGCGGAGGTATCTAACCGTCAAGTCAAACAGATTTTGGAGAAGGTAGTCGGAACCAATAGAAAGGATTGGGCTTTGAAGCTCGATGATGTCGTGTGGGGGTTCCGGACCGCGTACAAGACGGTGTTAGATATGTCACCATATCAGATTGTCTATGGGAAGCCGTGCCACTTACCTGTAGAGATTCAACACAAAGCGTTTTGGGCTTTGCGAAGCTTGAACTTGACTCTCAAGGATGTGAAGGAGTTGAGGATTACTCACATCAATCTTTTGGATGAGTTTCGGAGTCGTGCGTACAAGAATTCAGAGATCTATAAGGAAAGGATTAAGAGGTGACATGATTCGAAGATCTCGTACAAGGAGTTCAAGCAAGGAGATGAGGTATTACTTTTTAACTCTCGTTTAAAGATTTTTGCAGGCAAGTTGAAGTCTAAGTGGATGGGTGGTTAGCCATAATATAGTGGGTATGACCAATTAAAGAAATTATTAAACCACAGGGAGAAAGGTACTAGGGTCTAAGCGATATCGTGTTTGCCATAGTATTATAGAGATGAACGAGAAGGGGAGATAATCAAGTAATGACAATAAAATAAAAGGATAGATGAATGGGAGATGGATGAATGAGCCAAGTAGATAGAGATGAGACTAGCAATACTTAAAGCATGGAAAATCTAGGTATCATGCAATGAATTCATATGTGTCATGGGAAAAAGGCTAAGGGCCAACACTAAGATCACCTAAACTCCCTCTCGGAATGAATAGGATATGGAATGACATTCATTGGATTGGTTCTTACTCAAACAATTCCAACTAGGTACTAAGCTTGAAATGAGAGTCCCTTCACATAATCTATTGACTTCTCAATCTAATAAATGATATGTTCTATCAAAGGATTCTAAACTATGAAGGACTTCTCAATCTCTTCACAATCTATAATGCACATGAAGTGTTTGATGAAATGATTCACTTAATTATCCTAAATATGCAATTGACTTCTCAATCTAATCACATGCTTAAAACAATTAAACACACAAATCATTATAAACCTCAAGATCTAAAGCATCAATGATAGAAAATCAATTAACCCAATCAACATAATCATTTAATTGCAAAATACCAAAAATTATCCAACACAATTCATATTGCTAATCTCACAAGGGAGATTAGCCTATCATATCCATAAGAAAATTAACATAGACATTAAATTCCTTACAAAACATGATAAACAATAGGTTTCAATACAAAGTTTAGATGAAAACTCCCTTGGATGTCTCCAATGGTGATCTTCTTCTTCCCCTTGCAATTTCACCTCTCTTCCTTGCTTCTCTACTACTTGGATGGAGGATGTGATGGTTGGATCAAGGTAAATCCAAAGGATGAAGAATGGATGAAGGTGAAGGTGAAGAATGGAGGAAATGGTGTGTGAGGTGTGTGTAGGAGTGAAACCCTCGCCCAAAACTGATCAAATGTTGAATTATTGGGTATTTATACCCCTTGGGAAGCTTCTAGAAGGATTCTGATTTTTAGCAGGAATTTACACAGCACGAGTCGTGCTCGGCAACACGGCCATAAGGTGGCCGTGTTGTGTGAACTGATGCTCTCGTACGGCCATTCTGGACAGGCCCGTGTTAGCAACACGAGTCGTGTGCTGCAACACGACTCGTGCTCCCGACACGGCCAGTCGTGTTGCTGCTGCCCTGTTTCCTTCACTGTTTTGGCTCGTTCTCCCTCGTTTCAACTCCAAATTGAGATCCGCTTTTTCCTACATCTTCCTTATCATATCTAGCATCCAATAAAAAATGAAAATCATAGGTTTAAGCTCATTCACACACATTTCCATAAAAACACAAAATACAACCAAATAGAACACAAAATACGGATAAAAATATACGAAAACTCATATAAAAAGATACTAAAATCTAGGTGAAAATATCACTCATCAATGGGACCGTTCATGATTCATCGAGTCTTAGGAGGGGGGAGTTTTGAGCTTATGGACAAGGATGGAGACATTTTTTCGGCGAATGGACATCGCTTGAAGCATTACAAGTCACCGGATGATGTTTGTGTCATCTTTGTGGATACCTTGATCTGATTTGGTACTGTCGTGACTCTCCGACGTTAAATTTGAGCGCTTGTTGGGGGCTTTCCCTCCCATTTTATTGTTTTATTTCTTTCGTGTGAGTAAGAAATTTTTATATTTGAAGTGCTTACTTATCGGCAATTACATCTCTTTACAAACTTAGTTTCACCTATGGTTTTTACTAAGTTTGGGGGGGTGTGTTGTACTTACCTCAATAAGCACCGATAGTATAATCTTTTCTTTGTGATGTTTGTTAGGGGAGTTGGTTTTTGCGCCATATTAAAATTTTAATCGATTTTGATGTGATGATTTTTTACAACTTGCCTAATGTTTAGTGGGTTTTGGTTGTGTTTTCTTTTACGGAGTTACTCATGAATGATATTTTGTGGAACAAATTTTGGATGAAGTTGTGCTCTAGTTGGTACCTAATGATTCGTATTGAAGTTTGAAGTGTATAGGGATTGAAGAACACTCAGTTTGGAAGCTTAAAAGGGTGGTTCGACTAAAGCCAGGAGAGGTTCGACCAGTGCCAAGAGGTCGAACCGAGCAGAGGAAGTAGAACCGACGCAGAAAATCATCCAGTGAGGTGGTTCGACCTGATCATTCTTGGTTCGACCTGTCTAACAGGTCGAACCAAGGTCGAACCCGGTGACTTAAAATTTACAGTATGGTGGTTCGAACTGAGCCGTTATGGTTCGACCTGATCAGAAGGTTGAACCTGAGATCGAACCAGTCCGTTCAGAGCACTCTGTTTTTCAGGTGATAGGTTCGACCAAAACAAGAGTGGTTTGACCTGTCTAACAGGTTGAACCCAGGTCGAACCACGAGGAGCAGTTGTTCAGAAGGTAGGTTCGACCTCGTCACAAGATTGGTTCGACCTGTTCAGAAGGTCGAACCAAAAGCTAAGTTTGTCCAGAAAGTAGGTTCGACCTCATCGCTCGAGGTTCGACCTGTTCCGCAGGTCGAACCCGAGGTCGAACCCAGTCAGGTACGCATTTTAAGTTAGATTTTTAGAAGGGTTCGATCATTCTTTTTGTTCACCAAACCTCGAACCCTCCCCGAACCTTAACACCCTTGCACAAATTCATCAATTACACTTGATTTTGGACCGATTACACAACATTACACTCTTAATTCTTGAATTGGGAGCGGATTTAGGTGATTTTTATCGCGAATTAGGGCTTCAGTCGCGCATTTTGAGTGTTGTGTGCCAATTGTCGATTGTTAACCATGGGCAAGACTAAAGGTACGTTTTTTCAACTCAATTACCTTAGGATTGAAGTTTATTGCAAGAAATGTGTTGTGGGTAAGTTGATTAATGTTGATTTTGGTTGAAATTCATGGTGATAATGGATATTGTTGAGTTGATTCATTTGAATTCATATTTATTGGTTTGAGATTGCTTGATTATGGATAGCACTTGAGTTTTATGTGAATTGATCAAGGATATGATGCATCTAGATGAATGAGCATGTTAGTTAGGTTTGAATTGTTGATAATTAGAGTTGTTCATGAAGTTCAATTGTTGAAATTCTTGTTGAATAGCTTGAATTGGTTAATGCATGCTTGTTGTTTATAATTTGAAGATTAAAGATAGTGTGATTGAAGATGTTTTGAGCATGTTAATTAAGCAAGTGATGTTGAGATGATAGTTGTGTTGATTAAGCATGGAAGCTTGAAGTCTTGAGTAGAGTATAGGATATGCTAGTCATATACTTGTGTTCTTGTCTTGTTGGTTGTATTGAAGTAGATGTTTTCAGGAAAGGGACAAGGATCAAGTAAAGGGAAAGGTAAGGCGGATGAAGCAAGATCGAAGAAGATGAATGACAGGCCTTCGAATGTGGACACAGTGACAAGGAAGTTGAGGCTACAAGATCGTTTACCCGAGAACTTCAAAATTCAAATGCAAAACTGGGATTAGATTAAAGAAAAGTGGGAAGAAGTCTCGGACAAGATAGCTCGTACTCGATACCAAGATGATGAGGCGATGAGGATAATGAGAATCGGGAATGACATTTTTTGGATGTTTGATCAAGTGGGTATCCGGAGGTTTATGGAGTTAAAGAGGCCGACGTATTTCCATGTTACAGCAGAAGTAGTCTGCTCATTCGAGATGGTGAAGGACCCGCTTGGGTACCCGTATCAGTGTACGTTTCAGCTTGGTGGAGTGAGTAGGAGATGGACGTCTGAGGATTTTAATGAGTTGTTTGAGACACCTTTGGGGATCTCTTGCTTGGAGAATGGTGCGTTCAATGCTAATAGGTTTTAGAGAGAGATTACAGGGGAGATTGGAGATTATAAGATTAGGCAGGCTCGTGCTTCCTCAATAAAGAATCCAGTTTTGAGGTACATGGATCGTGTCATGAGCAACACGTTGTTCGCCCGCTCAGAGGGAAGTGTTGTGTCTAGAGAAGAGCTTTATGCTTTGTGGTATATGCTTAATGGGGTGCAGTTCAACGTTGGAGCGTATTTCATTGCACAGCTACATCGATTCAGGACCATTGGGTTTCAAAAGGTGAATATTGGAGGGTTACTGACGATCGTGGCTGAGCATTATAATTTGAATTTCACCGGCATCACACCAGTTAGAGGAGAGCCCGATTTGGCGATGTTTACGTGCGTGAAGGGAGGATTTGCACATTCAGAAATGGAGATTGGTTCTTCACGAGGGGACTCAAGCCCTTCGAATTCATGTTTCCCTTCGACGTGAGTAACTTGACAACTATTCGGGTTGCGAGGAATAAGTTGATGGATTCTCTTGGACACAACACCTTATCCGTGGCAGCGAGGTCGGGTGGTGATTGGAGGACTGTATCGCAGATGTGTGCGGATGGTAGGATGGCGGAGTTACAGCAGATTGTTGATTAAGGAGAGTTCCGTCCACCACAGCAGCCCGAAGACGAGGAGTATCAAGAAGAGGAGCAGCAGGATGAGGAGATGCCGATGCAGTATAACGCACATCAGCATGAGCCAGCACCGCAGCAGCAGCGGGCTGTCCCAAATGATACACGGGAGCAGCTCCACCTTATTCATGAGCAGCTGGTCGCGGTCGTTGCTAGCCAGTAGGAGATAAATCGACAGCTCGCACTCGCCAACGCCAACTATGCTACGTTGAATGAGAGGTATACGGCCTTGAATGAGAAAGTTAGTAGGTTGGGTGATCGAGTTGATTACTTGGATAGGCACATCGGTGATTTGCACCGGATTGTGGAACGGAGGCTTGATGATGAGGATGATGATGATGAGGATGATGATGCTCCGGAGGAGTAGTTTTTCAGGTTTTCTTTGGTTTCCTCCGATTCATCTTGATTTCCTTATTCTTTTTCTTTATCTTAAGAGGTTGGGGTGTGATTCATGCGTGAGTGGAATGTATAAGTGATATCTTGTATGATTGATTGGGTATAAGCTTATTGATTTTTGTGCATTCATATGTTCATGTGTTAATTTCTATTGATGAAAAGCATGTATAATTGATAAGTATATTGAGTTCTTGTGAAATTGATCTTAATTATGTGCTATAAGAAGTACTTAGGATTCTAATTACCTATGTGAGGATTTGATCTTTGATAATCATGCTTGATCATGATTATTTTATTCTTGAGAGGATCATTCATATGAACGTATTCTAGAACTTGGCTTGGAGTCTTGTGTGAGACTTATGATTGATAAATTGCTAGGACATGATCTTAGGCCATTATTTCGTGATTAAGTTACTTAACCAAATTTATCCTTCCTAATGATTTTATTAACCTTTGGATGCTCCGTTGAGCCATTAAAGCTTTTTTTTGGTAGCCGAAGTAAATAACCTTATAAACCTTTGCTTGAGCCTTGATTAACCTAATCATTGGTAGAGAGAGTGGAGGTGAGTAAGTGTTGCAAGAAGAAAAGGAAGATAGAATATGGTTGGATGAAAAGAATATGGTTAAATCTTGTTTAGGGGTAGTGCCCAAAACTGGTACCCCGATTGTTTTTATACATGGTGCATGAAGCTTAGCAGCTGACGGCCTATACATGAGAAGAAGGGTAGTGCCTGAAACCGGTACCCGAATTGTTTAAAAAGATGATGTTGATTCCATGAAAAGAAGGAAAATTGAGGAATTTTACAAGTTCAAGAGACGACATTGGAAGAGAACTTGCTGTAAGAAGAAGAAATCGAGAACCTCCAAGATAACTCTCTACTAGTGTCTTAAGTCACTTTACCTAAAATTTTCCTACCTTTCGCCAAAGAGCCAACATTACAACCCAAAAACAAGTCCTTTGTGATCCTAGTGAAGAGTTGATTATAAGTTGATTTTTGAGACCTTTGCCAAGCTTATGGTTACGCGTGAATATGGATTGATATGAGTGTTTATATTAACCTATATAGTGCCTAACGCACTTGAGTGAAAGAGAATAAATACTTATCTTGTGAGCGAAATTACTTAGTACTCCAAATGGTATGTGATTGTATTGGTTTTGCATGAGTGATATATATGAAGCAATTAATACTTGTTTGATTGAATGAAGTTGCATGTGTGATATGTGTTGTACTTGATCTTGGTAAATTATACACGACTTCTGTGGTTTGATTTGGTTACCTCGGGACGAGCAACATGTAAGTTTGGGGGTTTGATGAGTGTGTAAATTCACAAGTTTGGCATCATGTTTTGTGCTAGTTTTGGAGAGTTTTGAGATGGAAATAGGTGAAAAACCTATATATATTGTGAATTAGCATGAATCAGGTGTTAATGGAGCTATTTAAGTGGTTTTCATAGCAAAAACGGAGTGGAAGTGCCAAGAATCGAAGAGACGAAGTTGAGACCACGCGAACTGCCAAGGAAAGAGTAGGGTTCGACCTGATGGAGGAGGGTTCGACTTCTTCTACAGGTCGAACCAGCATTGAAAAGTTGCAGAAGGAAGGTTCGACCATGACTCAAGGGTTCGACCTGTTCATCAGGTCGAACCATGGTCGAACCAGTTCACGAGAAGATGGGTTCGACCACGACGTTGGGGTTTGACCTGACAGTTGGTCGAACCAGGAGCGGAAATTGTCCATTGGTGAGGTTCGACAAAGAGGGAATGGTTCAACCTGTACAGTTGGTCGAACCAAGTGCAGAATATGTCCAGTAGCAGGGTTCGCCCTGTGGTTCGACTTGTGGCCGATGGTTCGATCTGTTTGACGAGGTCGAACCAAAACGCGAAAACTTACCTTATCTGGATTTTCGAGACCAAAATGCGTGGGATCACTTGAAAAGCTCATTCCAAGCCCTAGAGACGTGATTACAAGTATAAAAGGAGACTCATGCAGTCAAGAAAACGACGATGATGCGAGAATCATAAGAGGAGACAAGAGAAGAGATTGGTGATCCATCCGGAGGGCGGTGACAGAGGTGTAGCTGGAGATTCAAGTAAGATTGGTCCAACTAACCATGATTGTTCTTAGATCAATCATGGGCTAGAGTCACTTCGGTAGTTCTAGGGTTATGAAGGTTTCATGAGTTAATTTATATTTCGTGTGTATACTTCGTACAACACTACTTGTGGTTTATTTTATATAAGATTGCACGTTTTTAATCCATACTCATAGTTGTTTTGTGCATCAATAATCGTTGTGTAGAGTCTGAATGCATAACATGGTTATTGGTTAAGTACGTTCACTAATGAGCAGGGTTTATTGTTATAATTCTAAGTGAAGGAATTCTGAGGTTTTATTAGAACTGTCTTATATGAATATTTGTTAATTGAATTGAATTCGGGTTAACAAGTAGGATTAAGAGTATAACTTTACAGTACCTAAAAAGGGAGATCAAATCTGGTTAGAGTACTAAGTGCACGGGAAATAATTGATTATGATAGTACCTAGAAAGGGAGGTAAAGTATACGTCTTGCTCTGAGGTTATTTATACGTGTCAAAAGCTTATCTATTTGTGTCTATAGAATAGATTTGTATGGTCTAGCGATGCGTCCATAAATCACAAGGCAGAGTCGGACATCGACACATGAAAGTATGAATTAACGAATGAAACTGGATGGCTTGACGAACTACCTATTATCTTATTTGATCACAACTACTATTTTCTTGTTCTTGTTATTTAATTGCTATTTCAATTATTACTTAATTTACAAACCAAAATTACAATTCTCAACATAGTCATAATTGCTAGAAAATAACTAAAGTGATATTTATCCGTCCTGTGGATTCGATATTTAACTTAGTCACCTTCGAAACTATAATTGATATCCTTCATACTTGGGGATTAATTGTGTGTTGAGAAAACGCTCATCACTCCCGTACCACAAGTATGCTCAAAAGCTAATGAGTTGGCTTGGTGATGTTGATATCGAGCATTTGTTCAGAAGAGAGAATAAGCAAGCTGACGCCCTCACCAAGCTAGCATCAAATATAGCTATGCTAGAGGCGTAAATTCAAATTTCAGTGTATAAAAGTTGGGTTGTACCACCAATCTTCGAGAATGAGGATTATGAAGAAGTTGAAAATTATGTTGTGGAAGTTTTTGAAATTGAAGAAGAAGATTGGCGCCAACCACTCGTGGACTATTTAAAGTATGATAAGTTGCTAAGCGATCCACGTCAAAGGGTTGATATTCGACGTCGAGCGCCTCGATTCATTTATTTCAAAGGCACACTATATAGAAGATCATTTGATGGAGTTTTCTTGAGATGCTTAGGTAAGGAAGAGTCTATTCAAGCAATGAAGGAAGCTCATTCCGGAATTTGTGGTGCTCATCAATCTGGATCGAAGCTACATTTCAGAATTAAAAGGATGGGCTACTATTGGCCAACAATGGTGAAAGATTGCATGGAGTATGCACAAAAATGTCAAGCTTGCCAATTCCATGGGAACTTGATCCATCAACCCCCAGAGCCTTTGCACCCAATAGTCGCTTCATGGCCTTTTGATGCTTGGGGTTTAGATGTGGTGGGGCCGCTTACAAAGTCTTCTGGTGGTCATCTCTACATTCTTGCTGCAACTGATTACTTTTTAAAGTGGGCCGATGTTGTACCTCTAAGGGAAGTGAAGAAAGAAAATATTGCGGATTTCATTCGGATCAACATTATTTATAGATACGGTGTTCCGCGCTACATCATCACTGATAATGGAAAGCAGTTCAGCAACAATTGGATTGATAAGTTGTGTGAAAAGTTTGATTTCAAGCAAAGGAAGTCATCAATGTACAACACAGCTGCCAATGGTCTTGCTGAAGCCTTCAATAAAACTTTATGCAGTTTGCTGAAGAAAGTGGTCTCCAAGTCAAAAAGAGATTGGCATGAAAGAATCAATGAAGCTTTATGGGTGTACCGTACCACATATAGAACACCTACTCAGGCTACTCCGTATTCTTTGGTATATGGTGTTGAAGCTGTAGTACCTCTTGAAAAACAAATTCTCTCTTTGAGGATGGCCATACAGGAAGGCCTCACCGAAGAAGAAAATACAAAGTTACGTCTTCAAGAGTTGGAAGTGTTAGATGAAAAGAGGTTGGAAACTCAACAAAGACTTGAGTGTTATCAATCTCGCCTTTCTAGAACGTTCAACAAGAAAGTAAAGATACGTTCTTTCCAAGTTGGTGACTTGGTGCTTGCTGTGAGAAGACCTGTAGTAGTCACTCATCGTGTTGGAAATAAATTTCTATCTAAATGGGATGGCCCTTATGTTGTGAAGGAAGCATATACAAATGGCGCCTATAAATTGATCTCGGAGGATGGCGTGAACATTAGCCCCATAAATGGAAAGTTCTTGAAATGCTACTATGCGTAAAACAAATACATGCAGAATGCTCCTTGATGCGCGAGCCTAAACTGCATGTTACTCCTGGTCCGCATGAGTGTAAACTGCGTACGACAAACTCCTGGTCCGCATGAGTATAAACTGTGCACGACACCCACCAAAGGTAATTATATATGGTTAAACTATTAATTCACCCCACTCAGATATTTTAAGTGGTTAAAGCATTAAATATCCTGCTTCGTCTAAAGTGGTTAAAGAATAGTCACTCCTGGCCCGCATGAGTATAAATTGTGCACGGCACCCCCCATTCAAAATTAAATTATGTCCCTTTGAACTACGTAATGACTTGATCCTCTGTAAATAGGTACGTAGGCAGCTTAGCATTTTGTTGAGTTTAGTCATGTTTTCGCCTTTCACATCAAGTTTGTGAAGCAAGCAATAAATTGAAGCATGAATGAGTTGAGAAGAAAAATGGTTGACAAGGAGAAGATGGTGGTTGAATGCGAAGTTGAGTGAAGAAATTCAAATTATTGAAGTGGTAAAGGAAGTTCAAGTTCTTGGAGTGATGAAATAATCTCAAATTCTCGCAGCATTGAAGGAGTGAAAGTGATCCATGTTGTCACATAAAGAGTTGCAAGAGGATTCATATTAGCAACCAAATGGGTTCACGTTAATTTAAATTTATGGATTTAACTATTTAAAATACCCCAAAATAAGTTCATGGGATCAATTAATTATTAAGTCTAAAATTATAAATTAAACCCATGACGAGTGAAGTTTAAAATGCTAAGGGAGTTGTTAAATTAATTTATGTTTAAGTTTAATAAACTTAAAGTCATGAATTAAATTTAGCGAGAATGTTTAGTTGTCTGGCCAGAATTGGTGTATGGATGCATAATTCAAATTCATTATGGCACGTGGATTTGATAATCCATGTTGAGTCCCAACTAGCAGTAAATTGGTAGACCAAGTGAAATTCTGAAGACCAAATTGATTAAATTAATTATGGTTTAAAGGAGTTCATGGCTTATTTGCTAAATAATTAATCCACCCAAAGCAACTTGGCATGAACATAAGCCCACGTGGCTTATTTACTAAATAATTAATCCACCCCAAAGCAACTTGGCATGAACGTAAGCCCACATGACTTATTTGCTAAATAATTGATCCACCCCAAGATAAATTGGCATGAATATAACCCCAAATTGCTTATTTGCTAAATAATTTATCTAATGACCCATATTTTCCTGAAAAGGATGAAAGCCCAAAGGGATTATAGCTTGGTTTCATATGTGGACCAAAGCACAATTGCAAGCTCAAATCTCCTCCTGCAGAATCAATCAGCTTTCTCTTCAAATGAGATCTTCTCCCAAAATTGAAAATTTCGGAGCGACCTTTTCTGCCAGAATCACTATCTCTATTGGCTGCTCGCTGAGGCCAACACCCCTCTCAACTGCCTCGTCTTCACGTGCATTGCTGCCTCTGAAAAATCACAGTCACGCCAGATGAATACTGCCGTCGAGCCATCACGAGTGGTTTCACCAAGCCGCTGTCGCCTCGAGACCGCCGTTTGCGATGCCACTGGAAACACGAACCATCACTCCTAGAGAAGAAAGCAGCCGTGTAGCCACTAAAAATCACCATCAGGATCACACATCAGGCTGCCGGTCACGGACCTGTCACCAGAGCAGGACCAGTCAGTGCTGCTTTTCCCCGTTTGGACGGACATCAAGCCATGACCCACATGTTGCCTTTAGTTCCTGTCAAATCATTGCTGCTATCAACACTGGAAGTGCTATCCATGCGAGGATACCAAATTAAGCATCGGCCACCACCTCTTCGGCCAGATCTCCCATCGATCATGCACCGACAAACACCGATCTTCTAGTCGAGAATTGCATGTTGCTGCCGCTAGAAGACACTACACCACCCCTCTCTGTAAACACGAGTACCAACAGCAAGTAGACTCGAACCCTTTTGGAACCACTGCTAAAGGCACGAGCACCTCAACCACCGGAATCGTCACACCCCTTGCCAGATCCGCACAGAGTACATGCCACACCACACCAGAAAGAAACGCACCACTATCGCCGCTTCTAACCTCAGTTCAGTGGCTGATCCCTCATCAAGGATTACGTGCTACCGCTGTTTGAAGTAGACTCCAAGCTGTCCCCGAAACCCGCCACTTTCCATCGCGATTCACCATTGATCCCTTGTCGACGTGCTGCCGCTGTTGGAAGCAGACTCCAAGCCATCACCAAAATTGGCCCCACACCATCAGCGCCTGACAGTCAGCGCTTCCTATCGCGGTTCAACCACCAATCCCTCGTTGAGGATTACGTACTGCCACCGACGGTCCCCTTACAATTTTCAACATCGACAGTTGTCTCATGCTGACGTAACGAGAATGGCAGCCGCTGGTGGTAATGAGGAACATGGGACCAGAAGGGAACCAACTATTGGTGCACGGTTCTCACTCGAACAGCATGGTAGCCAAACACTCGAGGACTGCCGTGAGAAATTAAGACTCACCGAAAATTTCTCAGAAGAGCAAGAGGGGTAAGGACAAGGCTCACTGAAGATTTCTCAGAAGAGAAAGAGGGGCGAGGACGAGGCTCGCCGTAGATTTCTCGGAAGAGAAAGAGGGGCGAGAACACGCATGTTACTAAGTTCTTGGTCGGAGCAGAGAGAAAAAAAAAGATGAGAGAGCAAATTAAATAATTGAAAGCTTACACTTGTGAAGTGAATCCCTTGGATGGTGTGTTTTGTTGGAGTGCTTTGTCTTGGTAGCCTCTTGGAGCAATGCTGAAAGAGAAAAAAATTAGAAACGCTTAATGCTATACTTTAGAAAGAAAAAAAATTCAACTAGGAAAAGGAAGAACCAAGAATTGAAGTGAATGTCTTGTTTGTT
The DNA here is from genome assembly GCA_023678885.1 of Pogostemon cablin. Lineage (NCBI taxonomy): Eukaryota > Viridiplantae > Streptophyta > Magnoliopsida > Lamiales > Lamiaceae > Pogostemon > Pogostemon cablin. The sequence goes on along the minus strand of CM042965.1, from coordinate 13,324,847 downwards.
GGATAGCTTTGATGAAAAAAAGTGAGTTCATGAACTACCATTATATAGTAGTAGGTTTGTGAATAAATATGGAAATTACTTGTAGGGGTTGCAATCTCTACAAAATTTTGAGGAGATTCTTTACTTCAAATAAGTTTTATAATTTTGAGTAAAATTTATCAAGTCTTGGAGGACAAGAAATAAATTTGTTCCATATTTATATATTTGGTGGACAAGAAACAAATTTGCTCCATATTTATATATTTGGTGGACAAGAAATAAATTTGTTCCATATTTTCTTATCTTGGTGAACAAGAAACACATCTGTGCCATATTTATGGTTTATTGGGATAAAAAATGCAAGAAAGGGAAACTTTTGCGATTCCTTCACATCAAGACACACTATCCGTGAACAAATCGCAATGGGGCGTTTGTAAGCAAATAAAATTCATGGTCCAATCAAATGGCGACACGTGGGTTTTCATGATTAAAATATCAATTTTAATTTATTATATTTTATTTTGGGGATTTAATAAATTAATTCCTAAAATAGATTAATAAATAATTGATAATTAATTTAAACCCAATAAATTAAAAGGGGGTTTAAATTAAGTAAAGCTTGTCTCCAAAGTCAAAATAAAGCCTGGAAGGTTCCAGAATCAGGTCAAATCAAGTAATGACCAATCAAACTGTGTTATACATGAAAAGGCTTAAGCCCGCAGAATTAGGTCAGATTGCGAGTTATTTATGGGGCTTCCTCACCATTCACCTATATAAGGAGCCCTCCTCCATTCATTACACCCAGACAGATTCAAAGACCTAAGACACAAACGCTCTGAAGAGATCAAGAACACAAGCAGTGCTCCCTTGAGATCTTCAAGCATCTTCAAGCCAAGAACGGCAAATGATTCGAGATTAAGGTGCAGAGCCCCCCAAATCAGGCGTTCTTCATAAACTAAGTTCTTCGGTGTTCTTCGCGCCAAGAACGGCATACGACCCGGGATTAAGGTGCTAAGCCAACCAAATCAAGTGTTCTTCGAATCAAGTAAGTTTAATTCAAACAAAGGCTCGACGCTTCTGGATTATCGTTATAAGATCCCAAATCCGAGTTCGGACAAGCTTCAACTGAAGATCCGACTCAACGTACACAGTCAACGTGGTCAACGCGATCAAGTCAACAAGTCAAAGTCAAAGGCCAAATTGGTTCGAGAGAAGAATCAGAGGATAGACATAGATAGTTTCCTAAATTATCAAGTTCAATCCTTTGGATTATTATTGTAATTCTTTTTTTATTTATTTTATTATAAATACAAAAATTTGTTGTTACAATGATGACCTAGTAAATCCATGTATAAGGACTTTAAAGCGAGAGCATTTGATGGTCGTATAGTAGGAGTGGAAATCAGATGTAAGGCAGAAGACATGACAACATAGTCTTTTAGTATAAGTGGGAGATTGTTGGATTGTATACTAAAAGTCTAGTTTTGGTATGAACAATGTTATAACAATTTATTTTAAATGAGAATCATATGATAAAATGATTGCTTCTTATAATTTATTTATATGCACGATGCAATAGTCCACTTATTTTATACTATAGATAATATGTTGTGCGATAACATGCGGAAGATCATATTATCAGTTTTTTTATAAAGTATAAACAGATGCTCACAACCGAAATAGATGGGGACTCTCTATCGGGATGGTTGTAGTTTGGTTTGGTATTAGCTTGTCTTGGCTATAGAATTATATTAGTGCACATTGTGTGTATTGAGCAGGACCGCTTGAGATCGTTCGACTTATACTGACTTATAGAAGAACTTGATCTCTGTTATTATGGGTGTTCGTCCTCTTAATCCCTATATAATAACCTCGACACGTAGGGCAGTATGTATTTCTTTGATTCATCAATGAGTGAGATTTACATGTAATTAAATCAATAAACTCGGTGAGTTGGGAAGTAGTGTAGTCTCTATGGTGTACTGTTGATTGTAGAAGGAATCCATGTCCGTCATAGGTTGATGATGTCCCCTTGAGGAGCTCATAAGGATTATCATGTAAACCCTGCAGGTGGATTTATTTCGGCATTGTAATGAGGTTGAGTGGTACTACTCTTGGATGAGATATTAATTAATGGAGTTGTCAGTAACTTAATTAATTAGTGGACATTGAATTTCTTAAACATGGGGAGACTAACGGGCTCATAATAAGAAGGAGCCCATAACGTAATTATGGGATTAGAATGGTAGTGCAGTAATAATATTTTAGTGGTATATATTATTATTATTGGACTTAAGTATAAGTTTTGGGCTAAGCTTAGATACTTAAGCCCAATGGAGTCTCAACTCTAATTTATCCTCCTGGTCCCTGCTGTAGCCCATATATAAGTAATCTTAGCTATCCGGAAACCCTAATCTATGATATTAATCATACCTAACACTATGAGGAGGGTGAGAAAATAGCAGATTGAGAAGATCTCGAGGATCATCGCCCACACGTCATCGAGATTGGATTTGGGAATATAGCAGAAGACTGGAAGGTTATTTGTTGCTGCTGTCCACCACCTTCTATGATTTTTAGAAAAATGTACAAACTTCAGAACATGATGTGTGATATACTAACGGAAAGCCATTGAAGAGAGAATTGTTTTGGTGCATAGATCACTCAAATCCGACATCAAATGAGAGAGTTATGTCCAAAACAGTGAGGTTGTGTAGGATGATGGCGAGAATTCATCATCTTCAACATACCCTGGTGAAAGGTAATATATTTCTTTTGTTTTCTTGCTTCTGCTGAATTAGGAACGTATGGAACCCTAACGGGTCACGTTAACCAAATGATCGAACGCCAACACCCCTAATCCCTATGGCCAAGGTAATTAGGTTCTCAACTCATTACAAGTTTTAAGCACAAAAGATTGTCCATTACTCTCAATTCCCTTAGAAGGTACTATGATTATAAGATTGGTTTTTCTCACTCAATTAGTAACCTACTTAGATCCATTTACTAAGTGTCCCAACATGAGTGTTCAAAGTATACAAAGATTAACCACATACTTCACATACTAACATACAAAATTCATATTATAACATGATTCAATCAAATCCCTAAGCACAATATTGGAATGGTCATCCTAATATCATAAATGGAGATTTTAACCATACACATCATAATACAAATAAAGTAAATCATAAATCATGGAGGAAATTTCAAAAATCACATCAACTAAACTATTAGAAATTCAACAAATCCAAAAATCCTTAATTCATCATGTGGCTAGCGTCATAAGAGGTCTAGCCATCAACAAACATCATGAAAACATCCCTAAAATGCTTACAAATATTCATTGTTGCAAACAACACAAAGAAAATTCAAAATGAAAGTAGAGTTCTCCCCTATATAGAATTGAGTTGATTTATTCTCTTCAAGATGCAATTTCCACTCTTCAAGCCTCAATCCTCAATAGATGTGTGATGTGTAGATGGAATGTGTGAAGATGGATGAAGATGAAGGTGAAAATAGTGAAAAATGGGATGGAATTTGGATGGATGGGTGAATGGAGAGGAGGATGGATGAATGGAGAAAAATGGATAAAATGGATGTGTGTGGTGTGTGAGAGCAGCCCCCTGCTATTTTGGTGGAGGATTGGGAGGTTTTGGGTATTTATACCCTCTTGAAAAGCCCTAATTTCGCACTGCAGAAAATTGGACATTTTGCACGAAAATTCGACCGAATTTTTGTCGAATTTTCGTGCTTCAGTCGAATTTTTTTATAGTATGTGTAGCCTTCGCTGCTCTGTTTTTGCTCGTGTTTTTCAAAAAAATGCATAAAAATTCGACCGAATTTTTCCCCTTCGGTCGAATCTTTGTGACAGCTTCGCGCTACTTCACTTTTTTGGCTCGTTCTCCCTCGTTTTAACTCCGAATTGAGATCTGCTTTTTCCTACATCTTCCTCTTCACTTCTAGAATCCATTTATACCTGAAAATTACAAAAATTCCACCAAAGTATAAATTCTTCAAATATTTACAAATATCGCGCAATCTAGAACACTTAAACACTCAAACTAAGCGTAATTGTATGGAATCATGTTATAATTAGACCCTAAATTCATGAGATTTCTAAACTCATCAACCCCCCAAACTTAAAATGTTGTTTGTTCCTGAACAACGAAGAAAAGAAAAAGAACGTGAGAGTAGAAATTGAGTGAATTGGAGAATGGATCAAAGAAAGAGTATAATTATTTTCAACTAATCAATCAAATCAAACCACATGACTTAAACATCAATAAACCTATGCACAAATCATGGTGGGAATAATGCAAGTACAATACTCATTCTCACTAATCCTCTCAAGGTAGTCTATGCACTCACACTCATAGTGGAAATTATGGACGTTTTTACACTCATAATTGATCCACATGCATGCATTACCATATGCTTGCCACGAGTCTCAAACTCTACACCACTACTAAAGTGTGTCAATCATTGAATCAAATAGGACTTCATGTGTGGATGTAATAAAGGCTCTTTGGTAGGGTAGGGATATATGGATAAAAGTGACTCAAATATGTGTATGGATGATTAGAAGAGACATCTCCCTTCTCATCAAGTACTACTCCTTAATCATAAATTCACTTTTTTTATTCACTTTTCATGTACTTCATCATCCCTTCATTTATTAACTCTTGAACTTAAGCATTTCTTTTGTAGCTCTTTTTCTCCATACCTTTTGCAATACACATTTGAGCTTTTCTTTCTTTTTTAGCTCTTATGCTCTTTTATTTTTTTTTTAGCTTCATTCAATTTATTTTCTTGCTTACACATCATTATTCACTAGCTCTCATTGCATTTCAAGCATAATTTTTTTTTTGCTTTTCTCTTAATAATCTCCTTTAATAACCATCTCCAACAATCATTCACACAAAAGGTTTTATGTAAAGGCTTAAGTGGGTTTTATTGGCTTGTAATGAGCTAATAATCAAAGAATAGGCTTCATAGGCTCAAAATAGCTTACAAGGGAATAATGTTATGGTAAGGATGTCATTTAGCTAGTGACTTCAATTTTCAAGGATGACCTAAAATCATTTTCAACAATCTCCACACAAATGTAGCCTCAAGCAAGACGAATGGCAAGTTCTAGAACACATACACATGAATGATGCACACATGAAAGAAATGAATCGCATAATATTTGTGCATTCGAGGCTCAAAATCTCACGGTTCATCAATAGTGTAAAAAGAGGCATCACACAAGCAAATTCCCAACCATAACAAGTACACAAGTTCATATCTATTCAACCACATGATCTAACTCAATTTCATAGTCTCAAACAATCACCAAATTAGCTCCACAAGAGAAGATTCAACAATAAGAAATCAAGGAAAGGCTCACAAAAACAAGAGTTGCGTCGGTGCAAAATGTACAACTAAGAGCAATATGAGCATGTAACAAAACGAACCATCCCGGCCCCCAAACTTAAATTTAACTAAGAGTTGAATTTTAGTTTGAATAAAGTTTTGTTACCAATTTTGTTGCACTTCTTTCTTCTCTTCAAGACTATCACCTGAAGCTCCTTCACGTTCCTACAAAAGACAAGAAACACGATAAAAACTAAAAATAACTAAGAAAGCAATTGAATAAAAGCAATAAAGATAATGATGGGTTGCCTCCCATCTAGCGCTAAGTTTAACGTCTTCAAGCTGGATGGATTATGGAGAACTCATCGGAATGGCCAAGGATATCTTTCGTTCTTGCCATCAAATTTTAATCTTTGTGCTTCTTCCTCTTTTAGGCATTTGTGGCAAGTAACGACCTCCGTAGCATCCTTCGAGATTGGCTTTAGATATTTGACTCTTTTGAGTTTGCATTCTATTAACCTCTTCTTTCGTGACCACCACTTATTCCTTCTCTCCACATAAAATTCTAGCATGTCATCAAGTTCCCTTTTGTTCCTAAGAATATGAGAAGAATCAATAGGTAAGACAAAGTCTATAAAAACAATATTATGAAATCAAAGCAACTTAAAGAGTTTAAATATTTAGAAATGCTCATTTCACTTTCAAGTCATCATCACACTTTGATCCTCTTCATCAACATCATTTGCCTCAATAGGCTCTTCAAACACCTCATTTGATTCTTCTTCCCCCAAATTCTCTTCAACCTTGTCTTCCTTATCCTCAATAAGCTCAACATCTCTTGAGTCTTCATCATCCTCCGAACACTCTTCTACTTCTAATTCTTCTTCAATCTCTTCATCAAATTTTTTCATTCCTTGAAGAGTGTTCCATTCACTTATACTTTGACTCATTTGACGTTCTAGGGCCTCAAATCTCCTCTCATTTTCCTCATCTTCTCTCTTTCTTTCTACTCTTCTTTCTTCAATCATCTCATTGAGCATATCCATGAGTTGCCCAATTCGATCTTCTACGGGTGGTTTTATCTCTTCACTCGGTGGTTGCCATCTTTGTTCTTGAAGATAGTTCCCTTGATCAACACTTTGAAAATTACTCTCATGCATATAAAACATATCCTCAACATGAGAACTAGGCATCATCTACTCTTGTTGCACCATAGGATAAGAAGTAGGCATACTTTGAAGATATTGATCCCCATAAATAGGAAGACATGGTTGAACACTTTGCCTTTCATTGCTTCCATGAGTGTGTCTTCTATACAACTCCATTAAGGCATTATTCTTGGATAGAGGGGTAACCGTCGAAACTTGGTTGTAAGAACTTGATACGGAATAAGTATTTGCTTGATACGGTTGGAATGTATTCACATTGTAAGCACCTTGTTATCCCTCATATATTCCATTATTGTAGTATTGATCCATTTTTATGCTCTTCTTCTCAATATCTACTACAATTCTTCTCCACTTACTATTTTTGGTTGCTCCTTATTCTCTTCTATCAAGGTTGGTGTACCTATCAAGAAGAACAAGTTAGAACAAGATTTTTCAAAGCAAGTATAAAAGCAAAAATAAGAAGAAAAAAAATATCCTAAGTAAAGCTAACAAATCCAAACACGTTACACCGAAGCCTTTCTCCCCGGCAACGGCGCCATGAACTTAGTCTCAATTTTGGTGCAAATTGGTAAGAGTAAGCGTACTCTATCATTGTGTAGGACGTGGTGACCAAGTGCAAAATTTATAATATCGAACCCAAGGGAGAAAGTGTATGTATCCGTATTTGAAAAATATTTTACTCTAGAAGGACTAATCAATAAAAGGAGGGGATAGAATTAACTACAATAAATACCTACGAAAGCAATAAAGATAAAATGATACAAATGGAATGGATGAAGGTGAGATGGATAAAATAACAATCTAAAGAGGAGTAAGGCTAACCACAATCAAGATTTAGGATACTACATGGACTTGTTAAATTCAAATGGCTAACTTCAACGACAATTGGAATAAAAGCAATCACAAATGTTCCCCTAATCCCTATACCCAAGGTAATTAGGTTCTCAACTCATTACAAGTTTTAAGCACAAAAGATTGTCCCTTACTCTCAATTCCCTTAGAAGGTACTATGATTATAAGATTGGTTCTTCTCACTCAATTAATAACCTACTTAGATCCATTAACTAAGTGTCACAACGTGAGTGTTCAAAGTATACAAAGATGATACCACATACTTCATATACTAACATGCAAAATCCATATTATAACATGATTCAATCAAATTCCTAAGCACAATATTGGAATGAACATCCTAATATCATAAATTGAGATTTTAACCACACACATCATAATACAAATAAATTAATCATAAATCATGGAGGAAATTCCAAAAATCACATCAACTAAACCATTAGAAATTCAAGAAATCCAAGGATCCCTAATTCATCATGTGGCTAGCCTCACAAGAGGTCTAGCCAACAATAAACATCATGAAAACACCCCTAAAATGCTTACAAATATTCATTGTTGCAAACAACACAAAGAAAATTCAAAATGAAAGTAGAGTTCTCCCCTATATAGAATTGGGTTGATTTCTTCTCTTCAAGATGCAATTTCCACTCTTTGAGCCTCAATCCTCAATAGATGTGTGATGGGTAGATGGAATGTGTGAAGATGGATGAAGATAAAGGTGAAAATGGTGGAAAATAGGATGGAATTTGGATGGATGGATGAGTGGAGAGGAGGATGGATAAATGGAGATGAAAATGTATGAAATGGGGGTGTGTGGTGTGTGAGAGCAGCCCCCTGCTGCTCTGGTGGAGGATTGTAAGGTTTTGGGTATTTATACCCCCTTGAAAAGCTCTAATTTCGCACTGCAAAATTGGACATTTTGCACGAAAATTCGACCGAATTTTCGTGCTTCGGTTGAATTTTCTTACAGTGTGTGTAGCCTTCGATGCTCTGTTTTCGCCCGTTTTTTTCACAAAAATGCACAAAAATTCAACCGAGAATTTTTCCCCTTCGGTTGAATTTTTGTGACAGCTTCGCGCTGCTTCACTGTTTTGGCTCGTTCTCCCTCGTTTTAACTCCGAATTGAGATATGTTTTTTCCTACATTCTTCACTTCTAGAATTCATTTATACTTGAAAATTACAAAAATTCCGCCTAAGTGCAAATTCTCCAAATATTTACAAATATCGCGCAATCTAGGGCACTTAAACACTCAAACTAAGCATAATTGTATGGAACCATGCTATAATTGGACCCTAAATTCATGATATTTCTATACTCATCACATGTATCTCTCCAAGAACTTCTGCTGCAGTTGGTCCCATGTAGTGCAGTATGTGGCATCAAGAGTCTCATACCAAGCTTCTGCCTTATCAATCAAAGAGAATTTGAATAGGACGATCCGTCTAGCATTATCATTAGCTTCATAGCCCTTCTGAGTGTTTGCATAATCAAGAAATCCTCAGAGATACTGATATGGATCTTCAAAACAACCTCCAGAAAATGGATTCTTCTCTACCATGTTAATAAGAGTGGGATGTATCTCGAAATCATCATCTTCTCCCCTTGCTCCTATCAACCCCATGTTACCAATTCTATAATTCGTGAAAATTTCATGTATGTCAACATAATCTGGATTCTACCTTGCTCCGGTCATGTTCAGCACTGTGTGTTTTTCGTTTATTTTCTTTTCCTTTTTCAAGCGCACAAGTAACTCAGAAAAATTCAAGGTTAGATAGAAATAAATAATCACAAATACAAGTCTTTATCAACTGGAAATAATAAAATCAATAATAACAATCGTCCCCGATAACGACGCCAATAACTTGATGCGCATTTTCTTTGCATGCAAAATTAATCCTCAAGTATTAAGGATATTAATTGCAGCTTAAGCAAGCGACCAAGTAAATATCAAACCTAAAGGATGGCGTGTTATCAATTTAATTATTATCTAAATTAATTGAGACAAAAGCAATAAAGTTTTAGGATTTAATTATTAAACTACTAAACAAGTGATTAAAATAACAAATAAAATAAAGTCACTTGAAGAATACGAAAGTGGATCAAGTAGGAGAATAGATAGATCTAGAATAATTCAGTTTCACTCATTAATTTCCCTTCCGTGTGTTGATGTCCGACTCTGCCTTGTGAAATATGGACGCATCACTTAACCATGCGTGTAATACGTGTGAATAACCTCGGAGCAAGAGATATAATTCCACTCCCCTTTCTAGGTACTATCAGTATCAATTATTTCTCTGGTCAATTGGTACTCTAACCCGATATGATCTCCCTTTATAGGAACTATAAAATTATCCTCTTTATCTTACTTAATAACCCGAGTTCAATTCAATTAATAAGTATTCATATATGATAGTTCTAATGAAGCTTCGGAGTCCTTTCACTTAGAATCATAACATGGAATCCTGCTCAGCAGTGAACGCACTCAATCAATAACCAAGATATGTATTCAAACTCTACATAACAGTTAATGATGCACAAAATGACCGTGAGTATGGATTTAGAAAGCATAATCATATCTAAAATACATACACAAGTAGTGTTGTACGGAGTTTACACACGAAAGATCAATTAATTCGTAAAAACCTTCACAACCTAGTTCTACCAAAAAGGCCCTAGCCCATGATGTTACGAAGAACAATCATAGGTGTTGGATAGATCTTACCCGGATGTTCGGAAAATACAAGATAAATTAGGAAACGAATAAAACCCTAGATGTGGGCGTCGTTGCGTCCTTCTCTATCTTGAATTATCCTCTTGGTTCTTCTCTTGATTCCACGAACGAATCTTCAAAGTGATGGATGGATGGAGGAAAGGATGTGGATGATGGTTAGGGGATGAACCCCCCCTTGTGGGGTGTAGGATGGTTGTGTTGTATCCAATCCAATCTATTCTCTTGTATTGTGTCTTCTTGGTGTGATCTACATCCCCTTTTATACTTGTGAACTCTCCTTATGCACCTAAGATGTGCTTTTTTCTTGGAAAGCACAAAAATTCATGAACAGGGGGTAAAAATCCCAATTTTTCACTTGTTCAGGCTTCTGGTTCGACCACGGCCAGTGGTCGAACCTAACATAGGAGGTCGAACTGTAGTGTGCAGTCTCACCATTTCGTGTATAACTTCCACATTCGGATTCTGATTTTTTTTAGTGATTCTTGTGCTCACACGATCCTCTCTTCCTTGGCTTTATATACATATATAGAACTAAAAAAAACTCCAAGAATTGAAGGTGTAACGAGCCATGCAATGTAGCACAACCATTTTGTTCGGCACAACTCACGCGACATCACTATTTTGATCATAACTTTCTCGTTTGGAATCCGATTGAGTTGTTCTTTATGCCAAAACGATCCTCTTTTCAGTGGCTTTCCAATCATATATCACAGCACTAGTTTTTATCTCCACACAAATACAGAAAAATTGCACAAATTAGACGTGCGTTTTTCAACATTCATTGCACATGTTGAACCTTTTCTCCAACTTCGCACTTTTGATCATTTTTTCACCTAAAATACAATAAAATACCTCAATTGCACTTTGTTCTCACATATATTGAATATAAGACACTTGTGCTAATATATAACAACAATATTCATCAAAAAGGTGTTAATTGGACATTCAAACACGCTAATTTCCACTCTCAACAGTTACCACAAACCTTCATAGTAGAACCCCTTTAACATCGAAAGGAAAAGACAACGAAGGTCACAAGCCCAAAGACAGAGAGTGAAAAGATGATCGCTATCCTTCGAGGAGAATCCACATCTCCAGATAGAAAGAGCGAATCTTGAGGATCTACAAGATCTATATGAGTCCTTCCAAGGACTAACTATCGTAGATCTGAAAATAAATGTTGGAGAGACTTCAAACTCTCAACAACAATCTCAGGCTCCTCAGACCCGATAGGATTCGAGTCAAAATGAAGGAACTTCTGGATCACATGGAGTCCATGAAGCAAGACAAGAAGATACATCCTAAACCCAAGAAAATTTCAAAATGAAGGTGATTGGAATGTCAACCGGAGCAAGCCGAGTTCGAGGATCTAATTTACACAACACCCCATATGGTCGGTCTCACCTTGAACCAGTAAATCCATACGGGCTGATCTTAAACATCGATACTCTAGACTTCAAGAATAGAGAGACCTTGATCGAGGAGTGGACAAATGCAATGAAGATTGTAGGAGGCACATTAGAGCTAGACAAAGAAGGTTTCATAAGATTCCTAACTATGAGCCTGGAAGGATCAGTAAAATGCGCCTGGGAGGTACTCTCAGACGAAGTCAAGAAGGAGGCCATGGAAGGCGAAGATCTAGGCAATATTGTCGATCGCATGGCAAATATCTTCAAGATCCTCTTCATCGGAGTAGGTTACTTCGAAGGAATGGAAGAAGAAAAGAAGAAGAAGTATAGGAATGCCCTACACAGCCTAGAGCTACTTGACATCTGTCACGTAGATGAGTACATCAAACTCTTCACGTAGTATAGATGGAAATCGAAGATCAAGGAGGAGGAAGTATTCCACCTGTTCTTTGCCAAGATACCAAGCCTATGGAGAGAAATGTTGATCAAAGAATATGAACCATGCGAGCTGGATTTAATAGCAAGGAGGGCGTCTTTCCTCAAAGCCAAGATTACAGAGTGGTATCAACAAGCATCACTACACAAGAACTACAAGAGATTAAGGGGAATAAACAAGATAGTACCCTTATGTTACGAGAGAAACAATCTTCCAACTATCATTGGAAGAAGTCTAAGAAAGTAGAAAAGGATGAAGAAAAAGCATCCTTACGCACAAAAAAGCAAAGGATGGAGGTCTAGAAGACCAAGATCCTTGTGGTCTATACAGAAGGCCCGAAGCTATAAATCAGTGCAGAGATATGGACCATCTAGATGGAGTTCAAGAAGTCAAGCATCATCCTCAGGGTCAAACCAGAGAAAACTGGAAGAACTCCTACAAGAAAGACGTTCTGAAGAGCGGCCACACGAGTCAATAAAAGATTCAAGGATTGCAACTATTACACATGTGGAGCAAGAGGACATATCTTACCAGATTACCCAGAAAATCGGAAGCTGAGAGTACGACAGTTAGAGACAACTCCAGAAATTGAGGAAGCTGTTTACTTCCAAGATCTAGTATAGGTATATCAGTTTGAATATATACCCTCAGACGAGAGCATCTATGAAGAAGAGTTCTTCAGTCAGGATAAATCCTCTGAAGATGAGTCGGAGTGAAGAAGAAAACTTCAAACAGGAGATGCAAGAGGACATGTCTGGATTCTTTTCCCAGACATCCATTTCTCATAGGACTCTAATGAGAATCATGAAGGAGGATCCAAGACTTAATCTATAGGACGGATTTACCGTGTAGAGAGATTCCTCAACCTCAAAAAGAGAAAGCATAAAATCATATATAAGGTGATCGAATGGAAGATTGTCATCCCAATGGAACTCACGAGTAATGTGATGGAAATGCAACTAGTCCCTGTTGATGAAATCAAAAGGGAGCTAAGTAAACTCAAGGAAGGAATGGCTAAGACTATGTCTTGGAACCATATCGGAGTAATTCGGATCCTTATCAAAGCAACTTTCAAAGAAAGTATCAATACACCAATCAATATTGTAATCTTTGATAAGAGGATCAAGAATACAAGAGAAGCTTGCTTGGGGGGGATTCTCAGGGAACCTCTATGCAGGCAAGGTGGTATCCTACATATACCCAAGGATTTCCTACAATCTAGCAGATAAAGACTTCAGTAGGGCACTCACACTTCATCAAGATTTCAAAAACAAAGATCTGATGAAAGAAGGGAATAGGCCTTACTCTATCACCTACAGTATCTCGTATGCTTTGTCCAACACCCCTTATTCGAATCTATTCCAAATGAAGGAGTATGCTTTGTCCAACACCCATCATTCGAATCTATTCCAAATGAAGGAGTATATTGAGATACCAGAGGTGTTTGAGAGGGTTGCATGTGCAACTAGACTAGAAATAATGGAGTTACCACCAATCCACGACATAGATTTACGGATCTGAGATAAACTAGTCTGGAGCAGACAAGATAGCCTCAGATTCGACCAAAGAAGGATTTCTTTCCAAGAAGATAGAATGATCAGCGAAAAATGGGGAAAGAAGCCGATCGTGGAGGTAGTCCAAGAACCAAAAAAGTGAACTTAAATGCCCAGAAGGATAGAGAGGAGTCAAAGTAATATTCAACATTACTAAAAGGGAAAACTCTATTCCTTGTGATGTCTTATATTATCTTCAACAGCCAACAACTGGGAGATATCAAGGACAACTCAAACTTAGAGAACTTGAGATGGTGATTGAAAGAGTAGCAGGAAGATTCCCAGAGCAACTAGTGTTGGGACTTGAATTTCTCGAGGATCACAAACCTTGGGAATATTACAAGATGGAATGGATTCATGGTCAAAGAAAAAAGATACAAAGTTTACTAGTAGAGGCTCGGGCTTACAAGCTTTGATCTACCTATGACCACAAGTCCATTTTCTCAATATATATCACCTTCGGGATGATATATAAGGAGTATCGTGCAGAATATTTTGCGGCATACATTGATTCAGGAGCCGGCACCTGCACAACAAAAGAAGAAGTCTTTCCTAAAGACTCAGGTGAAGAATTGTTAATTGTACTAGGAAAATATTTCTCTCAGAGGGTGCTAATCCTTAATAGAGGAATCAAGCAAGCGGAGATTATGATCAGAGGAGCAGATTATACCCCATGGTACAAGGTGTAAACTACACCAATATATTTTCACGACACTAGGGGCAGATATTCTGTTAGGAAACAATTTCCTATAGACATTCAAGCATTTTACCCAAGAAAACACAACAAGGAGACTTATTTTCACAACCCTTTGTGAACATAAGATTATCGCACCAAGACTGAGTAATGCATTTCAAAGAAAAATGCCAATCAAATTTCGCAACAAGCGTGGTGATACTTAGCCATCCAAAGATGAATGATCGAAGGAGATATGGCGAAGCAGCCCTTCAAATGACAACCAAAACTAGAGGAGGATGGAAGATAGAGAGACTAAAGGAAAACACAATCCACCTTCTAAAAGCAAGATTGGGAGAAAACCCACAGAGAGACGTCACAATCAAAGAACAAACATCTTTGGAGGACGTCAAGAAAAAGATATAGAGGAACTTTAATGAAGATCCTCTAGCCTGGTGGAACAAAAATGAGCTCAAAGCTTCGCTCAAAGTAAAAGAAGGGAATGAGCACGAGTTCGTGAGATACAAGCCTATCCTGATAAATCAAGAAGATCGGAAGGATATGCAGCAAATACTTAAGGAATATCTAGACCTTAAGTTGATATCCCCAGGAGTATCTCCATAGAGCAGTCTAGGATTTCAAGTTCGTAATCATGGAGAAGTCAAGCAGGGAAAGCCGAGACTTGTGATCAACTACAAAGGGATCAACAACATCTTGGAATTCGATGAATACTGCATACCAAGTAGGGAACACTTGGTCAAATGTATCAAGAATGCCAAGGTATTCTCAAAGTTTGATTGCAAATTTAGATTCTATCAGATTATGATGGAAGAAGGAAGCAAGAAGTTCACAGTTTTCTCCACACCACAAGGTCATTATATTTGGAATGTTATGCTTATGGGCTTGGCGAACGCACCCCAGATATACCAAAGTAAGATGGACAATCTTTTCAAGGATTATTTCTCATTCATATTTATCTATGTGGATGATATTCACATAGCCTCAAAAAATATGAAGGAACATTTGGCGCACCTGGAAGTTTTTTCAGAAATCTATCACAAGGAATGATTGGTGCTTTCTGAAAAGAAGGCAGTAATTGCAACAAGGCAGAATGAGTTTCTTGGAGTCGAGATCGATGAGTCCGGAATAATCTTACAACCACATATTGTAGAAAAGGTTTAAAGATTTCCTAAAGATTTCAAGGATAAGAAACAACTCCAGAGCTTCTTAGGAGTTGTCAACTTTGCTGGAATGTTCATCAATAATTTAGCGCAATACAGGAAGGTGTTCAGTCCTCTGTTGAAAAAGGATGCTAAATTCAAATGCGAGAAATCACACATAGCAATGGTTAAACAACTAAAGGAGGTTTACAAGAAGCTCCCCAAGTTAGCCATACCAAACGACGAGGATAAACTGGTACTATACACAGATGCCAGTGACCATTGGTGGGCAACGGTTCTAACTAAGTCCACACCTGAAGGAGAATTGCCATGCAGATACTATAGCGGACTCTTTGCGGAGAATGAAGCAAAAGGTAGCACATCAATGAAAAGGAGTTCTTTGCGGTTCGGAAGGCGTTTAAAAAATGGCTGCTATTTCTTCTCGTGAAGAAATTTATCCTTGAAATTGATAACACAAGCGTCAAAGCCTTTTTAAAAAATAAAATTGAATCTAAACCAGAAAAGGGTAGACTATTAAGATGGCAAGCAGAATGCCAATATTATGATTTTAATATTGTCATTATTAAATCTATTGATAATGTTTTGGCAGATTTCCTGACGAGAGATGGAGGAAGCTGAAATAGACTCCATCCTGACTGTTTCAAGGCACCTAATGGACAACCTCGAATTGCTCCAAAGGGAATTCTAGAATCTAGCACTCAATGCAAAGCGTGCTGGAAGAATACAAGAGATCGACCAGATCAAAGTGTTAAATTGCATACGAGATTGCAATCGTAACAATTCAAGTTTATTCAAGTCATTACGAGAGCCACTCCTCTAGGCTGTTGATAGCAATAGCAATCGACAAAAGGAGAGTATTCGAGAATGGGACTCTAAACCCGGAGCAAGGGATTCAAGTACCCTCAGCACGAGTCCTAGATTGGAACCTCCAAAAGTAGAACCGTCCAAGGAAAAATCGAGGCTTTGGAGTCACATCTAGAGTCTACGAGTCAACCCAGCACCTCTGGGGTCAAAGAGGGAGAGATCAACCTTGGGCCAATGACAGGCACTTCTAAGGTTGGTATTAACTTAGCTGATTTCTCTTATTGGCAGGAGTACCAGGCCAGCTAAGAGAAATTAAACACCAGACAGGGAATCCGACCAGAGAAATGCCAGGTGGATGTATCTGGGGAATATTCCCGAATTTGGATGCGAAAAGGCTCAAATCCAAATGATATGAAACAATGGTATGATTTTGGGGTGCTAGCTTCAATATATTCTGTTGCGCCAAGTTTCCCAAAGTTTTCAAATTGCCAGAATGGCTAGGAAAGACAGTTTTTAAGGCATGGGAGAACAACTCAACTCTATCCAGAGGAGATGTATTGGAGCTTTACTTCACTAGTGCGGCTCCAGTACCAGTCGGGAAAGGTAATCACGAGGCCTTCCATTTCATCAAGCTAAGAAGACCTGATGTCTCAGCATCAAATAAGATCAAGGAGTCTTTTGGAAAGGAACTAGTCTTGGATTCAACATTTTCTGAAGAGCAGATCTCTACGCGTAGAGCAAGGGGTTTGTACGCCTACATTAAAGCAATGGTGGAGGTGAAGTTCTCATTCAAGTTCGAGCACAAGTCTTTGAATGGGTCTTTTCTATTGAATACTTTAACAGAGAAGAAGACAGGGTTTGCTGAGAAGGCCTTCCAGGAAAAATAAGACCTTCTTTAGAAAAACAAGATTCTGGTGAGTAAACATACTCATTGGAGATATTGCAACATGGCCCATTTCGTGCAATGGACAAACAAAATATGCACAAACTGTTCCACCCAAACAGAATCAGAGTTTGTAAAAGGAATAAGTTTGAGCATAGGAATTATCAGAACTGCTGAACCACCCTCAGCAAAAGAGACTCGTGGAAAAAAGAAGGTAAATCTCTTCAGATTACCCAAGAGCCAGGAGAATCATCAGGCACCAAAAAAGACAAATGATTCTTCAAAAAAGCAAGAGCCAGATGACTTTTCTGAAGAGGTAAAGCCATGTGATTCTTGCAAAAGCTAAAAGAGGGATGGACCAGATAAGGGCATCCAAGGGAGAAATAGGGACCAGCCAGCTGCTAAAGTTGAAATCCAATGGGAATAACGTAAGCAATGACATCAGCATAATGAGTAAGCAGTGATGTCAGCAAAGTAAAGAGGCTTTGAAATCCGGATTTCACATCCGAAAGCCTCTATAAATAGCAGAGCTGAGAAAGCAGAAGGCATCGACCATCACCCTCTGTTTTCTCTCTAAATAAACATTGTATTAGTTTCCTTTTTCTTGTATGATTGTTTTCATTTCAGCCATCATAGGTAACTAGAGGAGTTTTCTCCTCTTGTTTAGGTAATATGAGTGTGTAATTTAACAAATAAATAATCTTGGGCTACTGCCCACATGCAACCTTTCATTTTTCTGCAAACTTGATCTCTATACTTTCCGACGAGAAACAGTAGCAGCATCTTGTATACCCAGTGTAGGAAATGAATTAGGATTGTGCTGAGGTCCGCTGAAGGAACATGATCGAACCATCACATTGCAGGACGCGTGATTGGCTATGAGGAGCAGCTGTAGAACCTCTCGGATACCCGGTAGATCGATGATCGAAAAAGGTACTCTTATTATTTTAAGTTGGTCAATTATGAGATTAAGGTTGTTTAATTAATGTACGGAAGCATGTTGGGTCTGATATGGTCGCAATGGACTATTTCTATTTTAAAAAAAAAATGTGTTGATAATTCGAGTAAGATGAAGGTATTAAATGGGTATCGATGAGGTAATACGGATAAATGAATTATTTGAGGGATATTTTAAAAATCAGCAATATATATAATTAGAATAAGAGTAAAGGGTATAATTGGTATGAAAAAAGGAAAGAGGACAATTTTGATTGTTTCACAATCAAGTGGGCAGTTTTGATTATGTACAAATGGCAGTGGGCATTTGTGACAATGCCCCATGTTAGAAAGTAGAAACGTCTCCAAATAAAATTTGGGAGACTTTTTTTTATACAAAATTTTCAAACTAAAATTAATACCGACATTTTTAGAAACAAGTTATTAAATCTACCCAATAGCCAAAATTATGACTGTAATGCCCTTGCTTTCAAACTATCAATTTTGCCCATTGGGTTTAGTCCTCCCACCCCCCACCCCAACTGAAAACCAGCTCACCCCTCACCTCCAATCACATGTGTGAAGTTCAATTCCCCCACACCCTTCCTGGTATCAAACTCGTTTTTTTCCAAAATTCAGAAATATTTCATCCCATTGAAATAAAATTTTAAAGCACATCAACAATTGGATTTTGAAATTGATATTGAAGCACGTCTACTTCTGGAAGCACATCTACAATGTGGATTTTCCCTTGATTGAAGTATAGCCTTAGTTTTCCCGTCGACTGAATCTCGAAGCCCAATGTTCCCCCTTATTGAATTGATTCTGGTAGAACTATTTCGTGGTGCCCTCATAGATTCTGAATTTTTCCGGTTCAAACTCGTTGAAGTATTCTTTGCGCCCTCCTCTGTTGAGCCATTTCGAAGGTATGATTCGTTAATAGAATTTATTTGTGTTCTGCAAGGCTTTCCAGTTTAACCTTTATTTTCAATTTTTTATTCCAAGTGATGTTGAATCATTCGTGTCTGTGTATTGTTATTAAAGTTTGAGTGTTATAGAAAAGGGGAAATTTTTCTCAAAAAATTATGTGTGTTGTATACTATTTCCTCTGAATACAAGTTTTGTATTGTGTTATGGAGCTATAGAGATTAATTGCCCTTTGTATTAACCTTTATTAATTGTCGTACTGCTAGAAAGATTTGATTAAAGATTTTTTCTATTCTGCACTGAGAATAGGATGTCTATGAGAATAAATTTGGGGAATATGGTGTAGGGAATAAAAATGTATTCTTTATTGCATGTAGTGTGAAATTAGTATTTAAAATTGGGTGTTGATTAAACTTTAGTACAATTTGTTTTGAAAGAGGTTCTTAGTTTTTGACATATTTGATCTGATGTAGCCTTAACATCATCAATACAGTTGTGAAGATAGAGGCTGGAATATGGCTGCATTAATATTCTTTATTCTCTTTGAAATTACTACATATTTATTTTATAAATTACTACTTTGTAGAAATTTGTGCCCATTAATCACTAACCTTGTGCCTATTCAGTTCATAAATTTTATTTATGTATTGGGATTATTTTCGTAGAGGTAATGTGTTATATACTGATTACAATAAGCCTAATGTAGTTTTTTTATTTTTGCAGTTGACCAACACCAAAGAACATGATTGGCAGGGCCCACATTCAAAATCTAATTCCAACATCAATTTTGAAGAGGGCCGATCTTGGATTATTTAATGACATCCGGGATAAACTCCACCCTATATTGTTAATGAGGTTCAGGGAAAATTGCTTTGGACATCTTTTGGGGCTGACTGATATTCAGTTCCAAGGGCAGATTTACCTTCAAATGTTGTTATGTCTTGATGTGGAATCATCTTCTAACGTACTCACCTTTCATGTCAATAACTCTATATCACGTTGTGGCCCAAGAAAATTTACCTTGGTCACGAGATTGGCATTTGGCCCTTACCCCACCATTCCTGAAGGAAATAAATTTTGGAGTTGGATATTTGGAGACTTGGCTATACTTTCAGTGACTAATATTCGGAGCAAGCTTTCGGATCGATTAGACAATGATGACCAGTTAAGGGTAGCTCTATTGATAGTGTTGGGTTGTGTGTTGCTGCCGCAGGGTTCAAAGTGTGATAATCTTGACCTCAAATATGTAGATCTTACCGATGATCTGGATAATTTCAACTCATTTTCATAGGGTCGTGTCACGTACAATCACTTTCATTCTGAGTTTAAGTTGCTGAGGAATAGGATTATAGGAAAGAAGGCAAAGTGTGATGATGCTCGAGGGGGCAGAGCGATGCTCGACGCCAATGGCTTTGCCATTGCTCTACTCTGGTGGGCGTATGATGATATCCCCTCACTGGGAGATAAATATGGAGGCATGTTGGAAGACTAGCGCAATGTTACACCACATATTCTGTGATATCACCGAGTGTGCGGGTCATGTACATGGATTTGAGGAAGAAAGTATTTTTTATCTGCGTGGCTGGGATAAGAATGCTGCAAATGTAAGTTTTCATTATCAGTTCAACCTTGATTCTTTTAATAATTTACAACATGTAACTCATTTTATCTTGCAGGTGGTGGTTCACGATAGTGTTGTGCCCTCAGAGAGTGAGCGCGGCACAGCTTCGTATGCTAGCACCGTGACTTGGGAGGAGAAGTTTGCTACACGTCTTCACGGAAGACCGATGCTTTCAGAGTCAGCGCCTGATGCTGATGCGCAGGGCTCTTCAGATGTTCAGGGTACAGCTCCATGATCGAAGAAAGCTGCATGGAAGAGAAAATTTACGGATGTTCAAGCTGAACTCGCCGAAGTCAAGAGTAAACTTGCGGATATTAAGTATACTCAGTTATCCATGTTTGATGAGTTGATATGAATAGGAAGGTTTGTAGACATTCGTACCCATTCGACGACAATTGGTTAGCCCAACAGGAAAAGAGAGCAGAACCCACCTTCCTCGGGGAGGTTCGACGGTGAAGGTTCTAAGGACCCAGTCGGTGATCGCCAACACATCCCAAGTACAACCACCTGCCACCACCCCAACAAATTACAGTGTTGATCCTCCTACATCAAATCTTAATGCCAGCGGGTCTGATCACATCCATGATGAAGAACCTAATGTTAGATTGTATACTAACCCTTCATTTGGTAGGTGAGAAAAGAAAAAGAAGTATTATGGAGGGTATGTATTATGTATGTTAATATAAGGAGATAATATGAATGAATGATTTTGTTTGATAGAATGTATAAAAAGTAATAATAATATTATGTAGAGTTTGGTAGGTAATATTAGTATTATGTATTAGATATAATATTACCTTTATGCCCTTATTTAATTTATTGATTTTAAAGAGTATTCTTTTCAAAGGTGATAATAAGTATTTTTTAAATAATTTTATTTTTTATTTAATTAAATTTTATGTCTATGTAATCAAATAGTAAATTAATAAATTTCTTAAAATTTAGATGACATTTTGAAATTATATTTACAAATTTAAATTAGAAACAAATTGCAAAATACAACCACAAACTCACAAACCGATATAATTTAAAAAAATACACACAAATTTATGAGAATATAAAAAAAATTCATAAATATGATCCTCTAATATTTCAACTCAATTACTCATTAGTTAATCACATAAGTAGTATAATTCTGAATTCCAAATGCTCTAATTGGGGTTCTAATTGGGGTGTTGATACATATTTCAAGTAAAAATTATATATTTCAATCTATATGTAGTTCAACAAATCATTAAAATTTTACATAACATTAAAATGAAATGCCACCATTTAAAATATGAGATAATTTGGCCTCGACACATCAGTCCTAAAAAAAAGAAGACAAACTTCTTTCAAACTATAAAGTTCAAGACTCTTTTGCTTGATCAAGCCATTTTAATTAGGAATGGATTCATCAAACATAATTCGGGAAATGATAATTTATAGTTGCTGCATATGTATTGCAACCCAACAACCTAGAGATTCAATCAACAAGCTATGAACTGAATTTAACTCAACTAAAATCACAAATTTACATGAATTTACACAAAATTCCATACTCTTTCTATATTTATTCAACAATTGCTATATAAGCAGACAAGGTAATTTGAGGTTCATAATTTACAAATATAAGACAACTTCCATTCTCAAACAATACACATAGAAATAAGAGATTTCCATCATTACCTATCAACTTACGTATCACAAACAAATAAGAATAATAATCAAGACCCAGTAATATAAACTCCAAAGATAATTTGAACCCACTGCAGCAAAATTGTCCAGCCATCACCAACTCACCTATCCTTCGCTGCTCAAGTCCTAACTTGCTGCTTCAAATAGCATTTCTAAACTTACATACTAAAAAATCAAAACTTTTCATCATAATTTCAAATAGTATTTCTCTGTTATCATGATTGAAACAGTTACTCCACAGATTAATTAATTCAATCATCATTTCCAAACTCCATTTCCCAAAACATAAATGGACAAACCAACAAATTTTTAAAGATGTAATAATTCTAGAGATTCTTTCCTCCAAAGAGGATTTACGTACATTAGATTGACAACGGTTGAGCTCCTCAAAGCATAACTCTTCTCAGAAATAAATGAAACACTACACCTTCCATATCAACAGGATTGACTGAAAAAGAGTTGAGAGAGCATATCTCGAGCCGGGACAAGAACTTTTTGGATTTTGGACACGGTACAGTTGAATCAAACCTGAGAATGTGCTTGGTAACAGGGAATTTATTGGCGACGGCAGCCTCGGGAAAAGCTTACGGCATGTAGAGAGTTCCTAATGGTGGAAATCCATGGACAAGAAGGGTCGCAGAACAGGATGGAATCTGAAATTAAAACACGGGCGGCAGGACTTGGCGGAGAGATTGAGAACCCCTAGGCAGGGGAAACACCGCAGAATGATTTTTACACCAGGACAAGCGGCGGTGATGAATAGAAGCCGACAGAGACTTCAAATCGGAAGGTCTTTGGGCGTTGTTTAGTTAGTTATGAATAAGGACAGTTTATTTATTTATTAAACAAGTCACAATATTATTTGAAGAAGACCACAAATTTACACGCGTTCAAGATGATAGAAGAGCAGCTGGTGCATCTACAAACACAGAAACTCAACACGTCTGAAAGAAAATCAACACAAATTCTGACTGAATCTTATAGAGTAGCTAGCTAATTTTTGAATAACAATACGATTATCTTCTAATTAACAAACAAAATATTATGCCTATGATTCTAAAAATTAGGTATGCAATTACAGAGAAAGAAGGAATATCTCTTTCTTATGAAAGAATTATATGTGTTCACTGCAATTCCAACATATACCCCAAAGGAAAACCATTGAAATGCTCTACTCCAGGAGAGATAGACTCCGTGTACGCCAGTGGAGAACAATTCAAATACCCTAATCCAAGAGGAAATACGGTTGAGTTGAAACCCAAATAATTGGTCCAATCTATTTTCCAGAGATCATTCAGGGAGAATTATTAGTCCAATGTGATTTAATGGCCCAAGGTACAAGTCCACGTGGTGGTGGAAAATTCAAATTGGTGAATTAGGACAATTTAATTCAATCAGCACAAAAAGGGAAGTCAAACTTGATTTTAATCAAACAATCTCTCCCCAGGCATGAATTTCCATTTGGGTATTCTCTTCCTTCGCAAATTTGAAGATCTACCCAAAACATGATCGAGCCTGTTGCCGAACAGCCAACACCACCGCCAAATCTATCACTGATTGTCACAGGGCTAAGATTGGGGAAAGCGAGACTCGCTCTAGCAGAGATTCGCGTATAGCAGTAGAGTTTCAAATTAGGGTTCTTGAATTGATGGAATTGATGAGCAAACATTTCCTCCGACCTATTTTGGGAATTTTAATCTGCAGTATGGGTTTACTGTACCCTTCGTAATATTAATACCACGGTGGACGTGGTATTAACAATGTTGAAGGCAACAGTGCCAATCCATTCCAATACACCAAACATGATATTAATAACGGGCCCCTTTACATATTATTATATCCTACCAAACAACGTATTAGAACATATTAGCAATATAGAGAACCCATATTACACCCTACCAAATGAAGGGTAAAAGTCTAGCTTTTGTATGGAATAATATTTTAATAATTTATTTGAAATGGGAATCATATGATCAAACATTTTGCATATTATAATTTATCTATATATTTTGTGTAAAAGTCCATTTACTTTATGCTGTAGATAATATGTTGTACGACAACATGCAAAAGATCGTATTATCGGTTTTTTATAAAGTATAAATAGATACTCTCTGTCTGTATGGTTGTAGTGTGATTTGGTATTAGTTTGTCTTGACTATAGAATCACATTAGTGCACTTTGTGTATTGAGCAGGATCACCTGAGATCATTCGTCTTATACTGACTATATAGAAGAACTTGATCTCTATGATTATGGATATTCGTGCTCTTAATTCCTATACAATAACCTTGACACGTAAGCTAGTATTTATCTCTTTGGTTCATTAATGGATGAGATTTATATATTAAATCAATAAATTCGGTGAGTTGGAAAATAATATTGTCTTTATGGTTTGTTGTTGATTGTAGAATGAATCCATGTCCGCTACAGGTTGATGATGTCCCCTTGAGGAGCTCATAAGATTTATCATGTAAATCTTGCAAGTGGATTAATTCCTGCATGATAATAAGGTTGAGTGGTACTACTCTCGGATGAGATATTAATTAATAGAGTTGTTAGTAATTTAATTAATTAATGGGCATTGTATATCTTAAACATGGGGAGACTGTCGGGCTTATAATAAGAAAGAGCCCATAACGTAATTATGGGATTGGAGCGGAGTGCAGTAATAATATTTTAGTGGACTATATTATTATTATTGGACTTAAATATAAGTTTTGGGCTAAACTTGGTTACTTAAGCCCAATGGAGGCCTGACTCCAATTTCTCCTCCTGGTCCCTTCTGTAGCCCATATATAAGTTATCTCAACTTCTTGGAATCCTAAATGTGTACCTCTTTTTTGACGTGAAATATAATGAGAGAAGCAGATTGAGAAGATCCTGAAGATCGTCGCCCACACGAGGTCAAGATTGGACTTGGGGAATACAGTAGAAGATCAAGAGGTTGTTCTTTGTAGCTGTTCTTCAACAACATACCCTGGTGAAAGGTAATGCGAACTTTGGATATTTATTGCTTCCGCTAATTAAGTTTGCATGGGACCCTAACAGTTCACGCTAACTAAACGATCTAACACCAATAATTGATATCAGAGTTTCAGTTTCGTGGTGAAACTTAACATGTTAGGCTAGCATTTATTTGAGCCATACGTGAGTTAGGGTTTAGGATATTATGTATCTTGTTGAACATACTATCTATCCTATACACGATGGTACACACACACTGGACGTGTGATGGCACCGCTGCATGGCGATGTCATATGGTGGCATGCCTGGCGATCGAACACGGTGAATGATGGTGGCACGTAGTGCTGCTCTTGGTGATGAGGTTGCTGGCCGGTGGCATGCAATCGATACGAGCCTGTTCACATCACGGCTCATGGCTGGAGGATTTCCTAATGGCTACACGGTGTCTCCAATGATCGACATGGATGATGGCAGCAGCTGACGTTGATGGCATGATGAAATCACGCCTGGTCATTGGGTGGCTGCTGGGATGAGGCTACAATGGGCTACCAGTCGACGTGATTTAGCGCTGCACAATACGGTAGGGCAAGTTTGCGAAAGTAAAGCAGATGTTCTGGGGGTATCTGACAAGTTTTAGGCGAGTCTGATGTTGACTCCAAGCGGGCCTCCTCTGTTTTCCGATTCTTAACAATGGGATAGGAGTGAATTGCTAAGAGCAGTCGTTAACGACAATGGCTTGAGGATGCATCCCTGGTAAGTGGATGATGATGGCTGAAAACGTGGGTGTCGTCGCTACTTGGAGGGACAGCATAGGAGTCAAACTTACAGCGCCGTCGGATGAGAAACAATAGATTCCAGGCACGACTAATTGAGATTTTGGGCGAGTTCTTGGATTTTGGGTGACCCATAGTGGGTCCGAGCGAGTCACCTGGTGGTTTCAGGCGAGTCTGGGATTTCTTCTGAGCGTGGCGATGCTTTGGGCTGCTGCTTACCCACAGCGACGTGTTGTTTACGCACGGCAGCACTGGTGCACGACTGGAGGAAGTTTGGGTAGCATGCACCGTCAGGGACCCAGGCAGAGTCAGCACGATGACAGCATTCTGACGGCCAGCATCGCGATGGAGATCAGCTAGCTTGATCGTGGCTGGGCTACACATTGAAAGGTCGACGGCGAGTGACGGCTGCATGGATTCTCTGGTTTTTGGTGGCGGTATCGTAAACAGCAAGCAATATGTGGCTGAAAACGTGAGCTGCTGGACTGAATTTTATTTTATTTTTTAAGAGATTTAATATTTTAATTCGTGATATATAACTACATTAATTGATTTATTTGTCGATTATTGTTATATATGTAAGCATGCTCTATGTGATTTATTTTATTTAAATTGCTTAAAATAGAAGCATGCTAGGATGTGTATTTTATTATGTGAATATTATATGCATATTAAAAACCCTCGTTGTTAAATAACTAAGTGGGAGAGGGGATTGGTTATTAAATTCCTACGGCCTCCATTATTGGTTTGTGTTGAGAGTGGAATTTCACGTATTTTAGGTCTCACATTACACCGTTTTTGATAGAATGTGGTCATGATTTTGTATAGAATGGCATGGTTTTCATATCTTGCATAATTAAGATGCTACTAAGATGTTTTGTTGAGTTTTGAAGGGTAAAACATGATCAAAAGTTCAAAGTTGGAATGAGGAGTGAAAGTGAGCAGGAATGCTGAAAAATACAGTCCATGTTGCATAAATTTCTGTATTCTTATAGAAGTCCAAATTGATCATATGATATATGGTTGGAAAGACACAGAAGAGAGGGTCGTTTTGACATAAAGAACACCCCAATTGGATTCCAAACGAGAAAGTTATGATCAAAGTGCTAACGTCGCACATGCTGTACCAAGCAGCCACTTTGCATGACTTTTTACATATTCAAATGTTGGAGTTTCTCAGAGTTCTTTATATGGATAGAAAGCCAAGGAAAAGAGGAACACGTAGCGCAAAAATAATTCAAATTGGAGTTGGTATGAAGAAGTTATGCTCAAAACGGTGAAGTCGCGCAGTGCAGTCTCCGCAGCTCTGGAGGCCGCTCGGCTCGAGCGGGACCAACATTTTGCGAATTTCCAGCCGAGTGGGGAGCCCTCAGAGCCTACACGACGTTCCCGTTTCACCCATATGCTGCTCGGCAGGTTTCGGGGCCGCTCGGCCATGAGCTCGGCTCGAGCAAGGTGCCGAGCGGCCCAGTTCAGGGCCCAGACGGGGCCTGTTCGATGCAGCAGTGTATATATACCCTCAAATCGCGATTCTGAAGTAGTTTCGATCGCAAAAAAGCCCTGCATCAGTCCTAGAAACAATTAGGGAGATCGAGACACAAATTGGAGAGAACCCATCCATAATCCATCATCAATTCACACCTCCAATTCTTCCATATCAGATTGACAACCTGATTTCACCATCCATCCACTTCCAAGAGGGTTCCAAGTGCTAATTGAGGGAGAATCGAGCAATTGGAGAGACGGAGAAGGAACGAAAGACTACGTCTACACTAGGGTTTCACAATTCCTATCTTTTCCTTCCTTTTACTTTGATTTTTGGTATGAATTGCTTAGCCATGAGTGTTGCTTGTGACCTCATGGGCTAATTTTATATACAGTTCTAGGGTTTGATGGATTGATTTAATTGCTTTGGGGATTTAGACCAAAGATTAGGATTTTATGCAGTTGATCTTTTGATTTTACTTATTTTATTAAGACTTGCTTATCTGCTTCGTAACGTCTTCATAATATATTCATGACATCCGCTATAATGCTTGGATTATTGTGTTAGCTTGTGTGCGTTCATGATTGGTATTGTCTATCTGTTAGAGATTAGAGTAGCTCCGCTATAAGCACTTTAATTTCATGAACTGGTTAATCAAATACTTGATTAGTTTAGTGGAACAATGCAATTAGACAATCAAGTAGGAAGTGAATAGAACCTTGTAGTAATTCCAGAAAATATCTTGTTAGTCGGGCTTATCATCCGGAGGTATTGTTGCTTGCTTTGATTAGTATCTAGGAATAAGGCTTGGTAATATTTGCGCACCTTAGGATTTAAACCAGATTAGACTGTTAGCTTTGAATCGAATCATATTCGGTGGGATAACAGGGATATGTGGTGTATTTTCAGTGAAACTGCATGAATGAGCAATCGTAAGTTTAATAACCCAAATTAATTGGTAAATACCTGATACCTTAGAACTGTTTGTCATCTCTTGATTAGACACTTGCTTTTATTTTTCCTTGCTTTTAATTAATTCAGTTATTTAATATTTCGTTAATTAGATTAATTCACAACAAAACATTGGAAATTGGTTACTCAATTCTGATTAATTAGTAATTTATAGAATAAATAAATAATTAGCTGTCTTAGCGGGATCGATAATTTAACTTGGGTACTTGCTACTACAATTGATATCCTTATACTTGAGGATTTAATTATAGTGCGCAGAAAAAGCCTATCAAGTTTTTGGCGCCGTTGCCGGGGACAGTTTTAATTATTTATTTTCTTTTATTACTTAGTTAATTAGAATATTTTCTTTGGGATTTAATTGTTTTACTTTGGGTTTTTCTTGAAGTTGCATGCAAACTAGGTCAAAGACGAGAGCACAAGATCTTGAATTTGATCCGAAAATTGAAGCTTCTGCGAGGAAAAGAAGAGTAAAATCAAAGAATACCAAAGCAACTCCTAAAGCAATTTTAGAGGAGGAAGAAGTGCATATTGAGAATCAGGCTATCCTAGAAGAGGGTGAATCGGAGTTTGAATCAGAATCTGAGACAGAACCTGAAACAGCATCAATGGGAGAAAGAGTCGATGAGGATGACATCGTCATCCGAGAAACATTCAAGTCCACCAATCTAGGAGGATCAGACGTAGTTGGAGCCATTCAAGCTGATGAAACGAACGACATAAGGCCAGCCCTGATTCATATGGTGGAGAAAAACCCCTTTGCCGGAGGCATTTTTGATGAGCCCTATGGCCATCTTAAGTGTTTCAACAGCTACATGGATACAGTGAAAGCTGCTGATGCTACTAATGATAGATGGAAGATGAGGCTTTTTCAGTTTTCATTGGTTGATAAGGCAAGGGAGTGGTATGATAAGTTGAAGAGAGATAGCTGCTCAAATTGGACTGAGCTGCAGCAGTTGTTCGTGGATCGATTTATGCCACCAGGAAAGGTTCTTTTACTGAAACAGGAGATCAATCAATTCAAGCAGTGGAGAGATGAGTCGTTTGGAGAGGCATGGGAAAGGTTTACTGATGCGTTGAGGAGATGCCCACAGCATGGATTCAAAAAGTCTCAACTCATCAGTGTCTTCTATAATGGCCTTGACAACGAATCTAGAGTATTGGTTGATGCTTCTGCGGGAGGAACAATTTTTGGCAAAACATCCAATGCCGTAGAGAAATTATTTGATGATATCTCTTTGAACTCAAGGGATTGGCCATCTGAGAGGATTCGAGGGACTTATATACTTGGTAAAGTTGCAAAGGTTGAAGAGAAATTTTCTGAAGTTGATAAGAATGATAAGGTTGTCGCTCAATTGGAACAGATGAATAAGAACCTGATTACTTTGATATCAGGTAATAATGGGGGAGGCAACCGAGGGCCTGCAAGTGATGATATGGTGATGAACCTTCAAGAGGTCGAGGATGCTAATTGGGCTATGGGGCAGAGTCTTCAGGGTTCGAGAGTTCCTCAAAATTGGCAAGGAAATAGGTACCCTCAAGGTAATTCGAACCAGAGAAATATCCAAGGGGGAGGTCCTAATAGTCAAGGAGGCAATTGGCAGAATCAGAGGCATGAGAACTTCTCTTATTCAAATTCGAATAATGCAGTTCCATATCCTCCTAATTTTGATCATGGCGCTAAAACTGAAGAAGGGAAGTCTAGTATTGATGATGTGTTGGCCAGGTATATGAAGAAGACTGATGGAGATATTGACAAGATTAATAATTGCATTGTTCTCATGGATTCAAATATGACAAAGCAGCATGAAGAAGTGAACAAGCAGTTGAAGAATTTGTCATATACCATAAGACAGATATCCTCTACAGTAAATCAGCAGCAAGTGCAGTTGCAGAAAGGGAAGTTCCTTTAGATACGGAAATCAACCCAGAGGAGAGTGTTAATGCGATCACGTTGAGGTCTGAAAAGCATTGTAAAGGTCCAAAACTGATGCAGGACGTCACAGAACTTGTACAGAATAAAGCAGAACAGAAGCAGGACGGAACAGGGATGGAGCAGGACCGATTAGAAGCCGCTCGGCTATCAGCTCGGCCCGAGCAGACTGTCAAGCAGGTTCAGATACTGCCGAGTGGGACTCTGGCAGTTTCTGACGTGTCTTCCGATTCAGGTGGGACCAAGCTCGGCACCGCTCGACCTCCTCTCGAGCCGAGCGAGCCGGCGAGCTGCCCCCCAGGGTTTTCTGCGCGTCCGAATTCTGTACAGAGTCAATCTGATCAGGTAATTGCTGATAAAAAGTGGCAGAGAGCTAAGAAACTGAGAGAAGCAGAAGTGGTATTCGAGAGAGATAGTTTGGGACTTCCGATAACAAAGGTACCAATTCCTTTCCCTCAGAGATTCTTATCGAAGAGCCTTGATGAGAAGTTTCGTAAGTTCGCTGATGTTATGAGGGATGTCCAAGTCACTATTCCTTTCTCGGAAGCATTGGAAGAGATGCCACATTATTCAAGGTTCATCAAGGAACTTATCTCCAGAAAGAGGAAGCTTAACAGTGTGGAGACAGTGAATTTGACGGAGAACTGCAGCTCTATTATTCAGAAAAAGCTTCCAGAAAAATTGAAGGATCCAGGGAGCTTCATCATTCCCTGTGAGATTGGAAAAGGACCATCTAAGAGAGCACTGTGTGATTTAGGAGCCAGCATAAATTTGATGCCTTTATCAGTGTTCAAGAAGCTTGGTTTGGGGGAGTTGAAACCTGCGTCTGTTGCCCTACAGTTAGCAGATCGGTCGTTGACATACCCCGAGGGAGTGATTGAAGATGTGCTAGTGAAGGTGTCGAATTTGACTTTTCCTGAGGATTTTCTTGTACTTGACATGGAGGATGAAAAGGATGGTGCGCCTCTGATCTTGGGGCGTCCATTCCTTGCAACTGGAAGGGCTCTGATTGATGTGTTCAAAGGAGAGTTGAGGCTTAGGGCTGATGATAAGGAGATTGTCTTTTCTTTGAATAAGGAGATGCAGTGGCCCACGGATCAGCAGCAGTGCAAGTCTGTGGATGTAGTGGACACAGAGCATGATGAGAACTTTATCCTTTCTGATGCAGAGTTTGAGAATTTGTCTAACGATGCATGTATTGACTATCTTGAGAAGTTACTTGCATTAGGTGATGCCAGGGATGAACAGATAAGGAAGACCACTACTGACATGGTGAATCAGAATAAAAAGTCCACTGTTGAGGATGAGATGAAGCCTGCTGCGAAGGAGGAGAAGTATGAGAGCCAAAGAGTTGAAGTGGTAGAGGAGATCGCATGACCAAACATATCTCTTACTTTTCCTACTACTAACTCTAATGTGATATTTGATAATCTTTTGGTTGCAGTAAAGATGGATGATCCATATCTGAAGCCTCCGAACATACCTCCGGATTTTTATTCATATATTGATGTTGAAAATTCTAACTTGTTTGATCCTTATTTTGCTACGCAGGTTGAGCCTGCAATTGAATGGAAGATTGACAAGAAGGAATCAAGCCAGTCATGGGAGGAAAAGAATTTAAAGAGTCCGGTTTCAGTGACAAAGAAAGGTGAGATGATTGGTGCGAACAAGAGAGGATGGAAGTACTTGAAAGTGAGAATGCGAGAAGACTGTCCTCCAAGTCAGTAGTCAAAAAGAGGTATCCCGTCGTGACTCTCCGACGTTAAACATGAGCACCTGTTGGGGGTTGTCCCTTCCGTTTTATTGCTTTTATATGTCTGTGTTGGTGTAGGAATTTTATTAGGTGTTGCTTGACTGCGGTATATACTTCTTTTGTAGTACCGAAGTAAAATTTTTGCATTGTGTTGTTGCTTGGAGGGTCGATTTTTTGCGGATTTTTAATATTTTCAATTTATTTGATGATGTTGAGGGTTCGATTTTTTGCGATTTTCCAGGTTTCGTGTTGTTTTTGTTTGTGTTTATTTGTTTTGTGTTAATCCTAGTGTTGGTATAGTTGATTTTTGGTTCTCTATGATGATTTTCTGATTTTTCTTAGCACTTGATTATATGTGTGATTGTTGAGAAGCAATTTGAGATTGTGCTTTGATATTGAGATGCTTGAAATTTGATTATGTGCAAGGAAGATTAGCTATGTAGCTTTATTAGGTTTGCTCGTTCATTCGTATAGCCATGTGAGATTTTGAGGCTTTTAAAATCATGAGAAATTTCATGATTCAGTTTATTCTTGTGAGTGTCGTTCATACACACGTATTCTAGAACTTGACTTTTTATCTTGCTTGAAGCTACGTGTTTGACTAGACAATAGGAAATGATCTTAGGCCATCTTTGTTTTTTTATTAGTCACTAGCCATATTATTTTCCTACCTAATGAAATATCCGTAGTCAACCCTTTTGAGCCTAAAAGCCTTATTTGTTGGAAGCCTACGTGATTAGCCAATTGATCCCTTTTACTAGCCTTTAAAAAATTCCTACCTAGTAGAGAGTTGAAGGAATCAAGTTGGTGTCTTGTGATGAAGTATATAAGGAGAAATAAGTTGGAAGTGATGAAATTTGTTGAAGAGAGTGGGTAAATTGTTGCATAAAGGGGTAGTGCCCGAAACTGGTACCCCATGAAAAGGGTAGTGCCTGAAACTGGTACCCTTATTTGAAAAAGAAAAAAAAAGAAAAGAGGGAAGAAGAAAAAAAATTCAAGTAAGGATGTGGTGTTCAAAAGTGAAGGAGGAATCAAATTGCAAAAAGCATTGAAGAGCGATGAAGAAGAGAGAAGAAAATAAAGCTGTTTGTTGAAAAGCTGTAAGTCTTCTTTGATTCTCTACTAGTGATTGAGTCACCTTATCCATATACTCCCTACCTTTACCAAAGAGCCAACATTACAACCTAATGCAAGACCTTTGTGATCCTATTGTTGAAATTATCCCTTTAGTCGAGAGTTGAGATGATTGCCAAGCTTATGGTTACGCGTGTGTTTGAATTGACTTTGAGTGTAAACACCTTACCCTGAAGTTTATATCTCACACTTGAGCGATGAGCGTAAATACTACCCATGAGAATGGTGGATGAGCATTCCGAAAAAGTGAAGTAGTTGATTTGAATTGTATATTCTTAGATGGATGGTTATCTTAGTATTTGAAGTATGATTTTTGAATTGTTATATTTTCTTGGATGTGAAGTTGTGAAATTTCCTCTCAATTACTCTATTGGTTTTATATGTCGTTGCCTCGGGACGAGCAACAGGTAAGTTTGGGGGTTTGTTGAGAGTGGAATTTCACGTATTTTAGGTCTCACATTACACCGTTTTTGATAGAATGTGGTCATGATTTTGTATAGAATGGCATGGTTTTCATATCTTGCATAATTAAGATGCTACTAAGGTGTTTTGTTGAGTTTTGAAGGGTAAAACATGATCAAAAGTTCAAAGTTGGAATGAGGAGTGAAAGTGAGCAGGAATGCTGAAAAATACAGTCCATGTGTTAGCACTCAGAAATCAAGCGTAATACTCCGCTTGCCAAAGCCAGATACGGCTCCCAAATCAATAATCAATATTCAAAGATAATTCCCAAAGAGTACATCATGAAGAATAAATAACAAGCAAAACCCTAAGCCCAAACGTACGGGCCCAACTACTATAATGGAAATAAGTCCAATAGTAAAGATACGATGACAACGATAAATAACTAAGCTTTCCCAACGTGGTCCACGCCCGACCGATCCCGGCGCCGGCTCCGGTAGACCAGCAATGGCCTCGGCGGGGCCTCCCCGAACTGCTCCACATCAACTCCCTCCCCCTCAAAAACAATCTTGTCCCCAAGATTGAACCAAGGGAATTGTTGACGGAACTCGCTCAACTGTACCCATTTGGCCTCCTCCTCCGGCAAGCCAACCCACTTCACCAACAACTCTTCCTCCTTTCCCGCTACCGCACTCGTGTGCCTCCATGCTAACACCACCTCTGGTTCTAACACCGGAGCTTCAGGCAACCCCAAAGAGTCGGGTAAGTTGGACTCCACGGGGTAATCCCCAATTACCCCCTTGAGCTGCGAGACATGAAAAACGGGATGAATGCGGCTAGTTGGTGGAAGCTCAAGACGATAAGCCGAAGGACCTATACGAGTCAACACCGTAAAAGGACCATAGAACTTGGCCGCCAACTTATGGTGAGGCTTCGAAGCCAAAGTGTGCTGTCGATGCGCCCTCACCTTCAGAAACACCCGATCACCCACTGCGAAGCTTACATCGCGACGATGCCTATTAGCAGACCGCGTCATCCTCTCCCGTGCCACCATTAAATTCTCCCTCAAACGCGAGAGCATCGCCTCACGCCCCTGGAGCATGTCAGCCACCGCGACCACCCTGCACTCTCCCGGTAGGTGCCGCTGAAGCACCGGGGGCGGCCGCCCATAGACTACCTCAAACGGGGTGATACGGGCCGCCGTCTGGTAAGCTGTATTGTACCAAAATTCAGCCCAAGGCAGCCAATTCACCCACTTCCTCGGCTGCTCCCCCGCAAAGCAACGCAAGTACGTCTCCAACACCCGATTCAACACTTCCGTCTGCCCATCGGTCTCTGGATGATATGCTGAGCTGAACTTAAGATGAGTACCTGACATTCTGAACAGCTCCTTCCAGAAAGCGCTCACAAAAATAGGATCACGATCACTGACAATGGACCCCGAAATCCTATGTAATCGGACAATTTCCCGTGCAAAAACAGTAGCCACGGATCTCGCTGTCATAGCCCCCCTCATAGCGACAAAGTGGCCATACTTTGACAATCGGTCCACCACCACCATGGTAGTTGTACAGCCCTGCGACTTAGGAAGCGTGGTAACGAAATCCATCGAGATATCCTCCCAAACCAGCTCCGGAATAGGCAAGGGCTGCAACAACCCTGCTGGTGATAATGACTCATACTTCGCTTTCTGACAAATCAAACACTTGACCACATAATCCCTCACTGCCCGGAACATCCCTCTCCAGAAAAAACTGGCTGCCAATCTTTTGTAAGTTCGCAGGACTCCCGCATGGCCCCCCATGGGCGTATCATGAAATTCCTCAAGCAACTTAGGAATCCATGCGGAATTAGATGGCAGCACTATCCTCCCTTTGTAGTACAATTTCCCGCCAACCACTACGTAACCTGCACGACTATTCGGATCCGACTGAAGGTCACGCATAACACTCTGCACGAACTCGTCACCCGACTGCTCGGATAGCACATCCGCCAACTCACCCCAGTTTACACTACTGAGTGCTAACAAGGTGCTCTCTTCTCCCCGGCGCGAGAGTGCGTCAGCCGCCGAATTAGCCGACCCCGGCTTATACTCAATCACAAAATCGTAGCCCAGTAACTTTGCCACCCAAACCTGATGGGAAGGGGTCACAATTTTTTGTGACAACAAGTATCTCAAACTGCTGTGGTCGGTTCGCACGGTGAACTGCCGACCCATCAAGTACGGCCTCCAGTGCTGTACGGCCAATACTAGCCCCATCATTTCACGCTCATAGGCTGACCGAGTGAGTGTTCTGTCCGCCAAAGACTTGCTAAAATAAGCAATCGGCCTACCCTCTTGCATCAACACGGCACCAATCCCGACACCAGACGCATCACATTCCACAATAAAACGTTTCGTGAAATCTGGCATGGCCAGAACTGGCGCAGTCGTCAAAGCCTTCTTTAACCCTCGAAACGCCTCGCTGGCCGCGTCTGTCCACACAAAAGGAGTAGGAGCCTCTTTTTTAAGCAGCGACGTCAGCGGACGCGCCAACGCCCCATAACCGCGAACAAAACGACGGTAATATCCCGTCAAACCCAAAAATCCCCTGACATCCCGGACACTCCTAGGTTGCGGCCACTCCTCCACAGCTTTCACCTTAGTCGGGTCCATCTCCACCCCCGCACCAGTTATGACATGCCCCAAATACTCCACCCGACGACAGCCAAATGAACACTTCTTTTGATTCGCCTTATAGTGATTTTCCTGCAGAATACGCAACACCGTCCCCAGGTGTTCCTTGTGCTGCTGCTCAGTCCTGCTATAAACCAGAATATCATCAAAGAACACCAAAACAAATTTACGTAAGTAAGGACGAAATAGCTCATTCATGGCCGCCTGAAAAGTTGCTGGGGCGTTAGTAAGGCCAAACGGCATCACCATGAACTCATAATGCCCGCTATGAGTACGGAAAGCTGTCTTAAAGATATCCCTCTCCGCCACGCGGATCTGATGATAACCCGAACGGAGATCGATCTTTGAAAACAATACCGCCCCCGAAAGTTCGTCCAGCATTTCCTGGATAACCGGTATGGGGTACTTATTCAACACCGTCACCTTGTTGAGCTCCCGATAGTCAATACAGAAACGCCAACTCCCATCCTTCTTCCTCACAAGCAGTACCGGGCTAGAAAAAGGACTAGAACTAGGGCGGATAATTCCAGCTAAGAGCATGTCGTCGACCAACCTCTCAATTTCATCCTTCTGACTCTGCCCATAGCGATATGGTCTAACAAATACCAGCCCGGTGCCTGGCAGTAGGTCAATCCGGTGCTCCGCCTCGCGCACAGGAGGCAGTCCGTCCGGCTCGCCAAACACAGCCCCATAACGTGAAAATACCCCCGCGATCTCCCCCGCAACCGGATCCCATGCCTTCGGTACGGTTCCTTCTGCCACTAAGACACAAAACTCCACGTCCTCCACCTGCACCAGCTCCTTAAAACTAATGGGACCCCGACACAGAGACGGATCTCCCCTCAACATCACCCCGCCGCCACCTTGCTTCTCAAACCGCATTGTCAACTCAGCCCAATTCACACGCATTTCGCCCAGAGTGGCCAACCAGGCCATGCCCAAAATCACATCGACCCCTCCTAACGGAAACACATGGAAATCCGCCTCCACCTTGAAAGAGCCAATTTCGAGCCCCAGATCCCGACAAAATCCCTCGGACTCTAACCTCCGCCCATCACCAAGCTGTACTATAAACTGGGCTGACTTATCAGGAATCAAGTCAAGCCTGTCCTTCAATCCTTGGGATATAAAGTTGTGGCTAGCCCCGCTATCCACTAAAATAGTGATGCCACAACCCCGTAACACGCCACCCAAACGCATGGTATGCGGGCTCGTGAAACCCGCCATCGAATACATAGGTAGCACCGTCTCCACTTCCTCCTTCGACTCTGCCACCACCGGCACTTCCTCCGCCCCTTCTCCTCCGCGCACCTCAGTGTCCCCATGATACTCAAAGCGATGTAAATCCAACATCTCATCCTCCTCTGCCATTAAAACATTAAGCTGCCGTAGGGGGCATTGATGTCCTGGCCCGAAGGGTTTCTTACAGCGAAAGCAAAGCCCCTTGGCGCGCAGTTCCGACATCTCCTGCGGGGACATCCGGCCAAAACGTATAGGTCCCGAAATCTGTCCTGGCGTGGCTGACCTGTACGGCTGCCCCCGGAAAGGAGACCTCGGTGCTGAGCTCGCCACCGAACCGGCGGATGGGCCGCTGAACCTCCCCCCGGACATGAAGGAAGAGCTCACCGACGGTGGAAAACGTGTGGGGGTCGATGTCCGACCAAAGGAATGAGCCGGTGGCCTCATAGAATGGCTGCTCCCTGACGACACAAGGCTGAATTCGATATCCCGGGACAGCTCCATCGCTGTCTGCAGATCAGGCGGCCGCAAGAGACGCAGCCAATTGCGATTCTCATCCGACAACCCGGCCATGAAATAACCCAAATAATGCTTGTCGCTCAGGCCAGGCACCTGGCTTGCCAGTTGCACAGAAACTGTTATGTATTCCTCCACCGATTTATTCTGTCGTACCGAAGACAAGCGCTCGAAAGGGCTTCCCATGAAACGAGAGTCAAAACGGCCTATCAGAGCCTCTGCGAATTCACTCCAGGGCATGTCAGGCTTACGGGACTCCATCCATATGAACCAATAAAGGGCCGAGTCCTCCATGGCCACCATGGCTGCCGGCAACTTCATCTCCTCCGGCGTCTGATGCAATTTGAACTGTTGATTGGCTCGGGCCAGCCAGCCAATAGGATCAGCCCCATCGAAAGTTGGAAGTGTGGGGGGTGTAGGAGAGGCCAGAGGTGCCGGCGGTTTGGCCGCGGTGTTCGCACCCGTCAGCCCCGTCTCGGGGGTCGAGTCTGCCATGCCCAAGCCACGCTGCTGCATTGCCGAACCAGAACCTTCCTCAATCGTATGGGGCCCAGGAGCGTTCCTAGGGCCCGCTCGCGCCGTCGCGACTGACAAACCAGCCATGGATGCGGTCAAGCCGGCGACCGACTTAGTGATCGCTGCCAGTTGCTGCAGGATATTACCTTACTCCTCCGCAACCTGTCCGAGTTGTTCAGCCATCACCGATTGCTTCCTCTCCATATCCTCAAGGCGCTGTTCACGGGTCTGCGTCATCACGGGTGAGTTGATCCGGCAGGTCGGACCAATTGTTAGCACTCAGAAATCAAGCGTAATACTCCGCTTGCCAAAGCCAGATACGGCTCCCAAATCAATAATCAATATTCAAAGATAATTCCCAAAGAGTACATCATGAAGAATAAATAACAAGCAAAACCCTAAGCCCAAACGTACGGGCCCAACTACTATAATGGAAATAAGTCCAATAGTAAAGATACGATGACAACGATAAATAACTAAGCTTTCCCAACGTGGTCCACGCCCGACCGATCCCGGCGCCGGCGCCGGTAGACCAGCAATGGCCTCGGCGGGGCCTCCCCGAACTGCTCCACATCACCATGTTGCATAAATTTCTGTATTCTTATAGAAGTCCAAATTGATCATATGATATATGGTTGGAAAGACACAGAAGAGAGGGTCGTTTTGACATAAAGAACACCCCAATTGGATTCCAAACGAGAAAGTTATGATCAAAGTGCTAACGTCGCACATGCTGTACCAAGCAGCCACTTTGCATGACTTTTTACATATTCAAATGTTGGAGTTTCTCAGAGTTCTTTATATGGATAGAAATCCAAGGAAAAGAGGAACACGTGAGCGCAAAAATAATTCAAATTGGAGTCCGTATGAAGAAGTTATGCTCAAAACGGTGAAGTCGCGCAGTGCAGTCTCCGCAGCTCGGGAGGCCGCTCGGCTCGAGCGGGACCAACATTTTGCGAATTTCCAGCCGAGTGGGGAGCCCTCAGAGCCTACACGACGTTCCCGTTTCACCCATATGCTGCTCGGCAGGTTTCGGGGCCGCTCGGCCATGAGCTCGGCTCGAGCAAGGTGCCGAGCGGCCCAGTTCAGGGCCCAGACGGGGCCTGTTCGATGCATCAGTGTATATATACCCTCAAATCGCGATTCTGAAGCAGTTTCGATCGCAAAAAAGCCCTGCATCAGTCCTAGAAACAATTAGGGAGATCGAGACACAAATTGGAGAGAACCCATCCATAATCCATCATCAATTCACACCTCCAATTCTTCCATATCAGATTGACAACCTGATTTCACCATCCATCCACTTCCAAGAGGGTTCCAAGTGCTAATTGAGGGAGAATCGAGCAATTGGAGAGACGGAGAAGGAACGAAAGACTACGTCTACACTAGGGTTTCACAATTCCTATCTTTTCTTTCCTTTTACTTTGATTTTTGGTATGAATTGCTTAGCCATGAGTGTTGCTTGTGACCTCATGGGCTAATTTTATATACAGTTCTAGGGTTTGATGGATTGATTTAATTGATTTGGGGATTTAGACCAAAGATTAGGATTTTATGCAGTTGATCTTTTGATTTTACTTATTTTATTAAGACTTGCTTATCTGCTTCGTAACGTCTTCATAATATATTCATGACATCCGCTATAATGCTTGGATTATTGTGTTAGCTTGTGTGCGTTCATGATTGGTATTGTCTATCTGTTAGAGATTAGAGTAGCTCCGCTATAAGCACTTTAATTTCATGAACTGGTTAATCAAATACTTGATTAGTTTAGTGGAACAATGCAATTAGACAATCAAGTAGGAAGTGAATAGAACCTTGTAGTAATTCCAGAAAATATCTTGTTAGTCGGGCTTACCATCCGGAGGTATTGTTGCTTGCTTTGATTAGTATCTAGGAATAAGGCTTGGTAATATTTGCGCACCTTAGGATTTAAACCAGATTAGACTGTTAGCTTTGAATCGAATCATATTCGGTGGGATAACAGGGATATGTGGTGTATTTTCAGTGAAACTGCATGAATGAGCAATCGTAAGTTTAATAACCCAAATTAATTGGTCAATACCTGATACCTTAGAACTGTTTGTCATCTCTTGATTAGACACTTGCTTTTATTTTTCCTTGCTTTTAATTAATTCAGTTATTTAATATTTCGTTAATTAGATTAATTCACAACAAAACATTGGAAATTGGTTACTCAATTCTGATTAATTAGTAATTTATAGAATAAATAAATAATTAGCTGTCTTAGCGGGATCGATAATTTAACTTGGGTACTTGCTACTACAATTGATATCCTTATACTTGAGGATTTAATTATAGTGTGCAGAAAAAGCCTATCAGTTTGCAAGTGATGTGAGTAAACTTGTGCGTTGGCAATAGGGCCTTCCTCCATATCGAATGAGTTTATTTATGGATCACAGGTGCAAATTTATTTTTGATGATTGTAGGAAGTTATCTGAGCACGTGTGCACTTCTTTATCTGTAAGGCACACAAGCTTGGGCCGTAGACTTGGGATCAAATAATGGTATACACTTAGGTGTAAATAGTAGTATCCTCTCCATCGGATTCACTGCTGTTATTTGCATGGCTAAGGAGAAACCGACTATTAATTATTTTGTCATAAAGTTAGGTTGATGTATGAAATTAATGGGTAAAATCTTTTCTTTTAAATGTTCGGGTTTGTATACGTCCACACTATCGTGGCATGCAAATTCATGGTGCTTGAGATGTTGTAAATTTTATTTTATATTGTTTTGAGGGATTCAATATAAATTGATAAATTCTAAGTGTTTAATCTGTTTATTTATGATTCTCAGGATTTTCAAATGGCACTCAACTCACTTTCTGTTATACTTAAAGAGCACAAACTTACTGGCACAAATTATATTGACTGGAAATGAAACATGGACATTGTTTTAACTGCTGAAGATTATATCTTTGCACTCACTGAGGAATGTCCTGCGGATCTTGTTTAGTTTATCAGTAAACTCTTTCAGTAGAATTACAGAGATGCTTTTATCTTTCCATATACCCTCTTCTTTCTTCTGGTAAATTATCTTACAAAGAATGTATTCGTCTTCATCCTCCCAAACATACTTGGCCCACATATCGTCCACACGATTGTAGAATGCCATACTTGGTTGAGAAATAGGATGAAAGTATGATTGTGATGAAGAGAGGTTAATATCAATACTTGGTTTAAATAGATATGAAGTGAAATCCTAATTGGATGAGGACAACTCAAATAAGCAATGGCAACCTGTAATATTTAAATGCTGCTGAGTTATGATCACAGTGGTTAAACTGGAGGCCGATAAAGTTATCTCACATGATGAATGACTAACATGACTACACTATAAGCAAAGGGCATTGATGACCATCTTTCTTAAACCAACTGCAACATTGATTCTTAAACCAACTGCAACACTGATAACTACACTATAAGTAAAGGGTATTGAGGTGTCTAAAAAGTACATATGTAAGAGTACTATAACCATTCAGAATTGAATTGTAGTACTACAAATGTATATAGATACATTGGCATCTAAATATTATTTTGCAGGTGGAGTTAGTACGTCATACTTAATGTCATTAATGTTTTGAATATGGTAGTAACCCTGGAAGATAGTCACTAATATCATTTAGTAACGATACAAGATCTGGCTGAGAATGAATCTTACAGATATGATCACCTTCTTTTATCACCTAAAACTCTTCACTGTAAATGCAACTCCAACTTTGTATGTATGGATTCTCTTTTGTAATGATTTCACTAATTATTGTTTATTGTACAATTGATTGTATTGTATTTAATGTTTTTATTCTAAGACATTCCATTATTTTTATGAACTAACAAATTACTTGATTTATAAGATCGATCGGCACGTGTGATATAGTAATGCAACTCTCATAGTGTTTAATATAAAATGCCAAGAATTAAATGATATTGGTAATGCACACCACAATATTCGAAATTAGGATAGCAAAAGTTAAATTAATACATTACGATATAAGCACAAGATAAGGGAACATAGTCGTCCATACATTAAAATCAACCAATTTAATCGACACCCATCATTAGACCACTTCTTATCCCCGCTATGCGTCTTCTTTCACCAATCAGGTTTGGCCCAAACAACACGTGCATTCTTTCGTACTCGGGATCGTCACCATGCACATATGTCCTTGCAAAAGTGTTTTCCTATGACATGAAATTCAGGGAAAAAACCATTGTTATAGAATTTGTTGAACTGAATTAATTACATAAGACTATACTTCAACCAAAATTAAGGATCAGATGTCTTGAATATTTTACATGAATTATGGATATCCAAAGGAGTCTATCTGCCTGGAGATTCATGTCATTTCTTGAGTGAATGCCTCTCTGGCGCATCCTCTCGAGCACATACGTAAAAGTTTCGTAGCATTACTGTAGGAAGTCTCTTCTATCATACGAATCTTTTCACCGAGGCGCTTGTGCATTGATAGATTAACGACGTCCTTGGCCAC
This sequence comes from Pogostemon cablin, assembly GCA_023678885.1. Classification (NCBI taxonomy): domain Eukaryota; kingdom Viridiplantae; phylum Streptophyta; class Magnoliopsida; order Lamiales; family Lamiaceae; genus Pogostemon; species Pogostemon cablin. Next base: position 13,281,781 of record CM042965.1, on the reverse strand, counting down.
CCCTAATGCATATTCCGTAGGACCCATATCTCTGGATCATACTCACCAATATTCTTCTGATGTATGAGAGCGTTAAGAAAGCAAGAATCCATCTCGGCATCCCATTTTTCATCATACAATGTCGTTCCTGGTAAGGGAATGTTGTTCATCTTCAAGGATTTTGTGGGCAAGAAGAAGAGATAATATTGTGTGATTAGGATACGAAGTGCATTGATACAAATATATAGTCACACAATTACATAACGGCGGTTTTACTAATGAATTCGAAACAACACAACCACTTTATCGTGTAAGCAGTTATCTGAAGCCTAACTCCAATTAAAATATATCCGTGAAAAGGCTTTTTAAATTCCACATCTTAAGGTTTTTTTATTTCCATGTGTTAATAATGTTTCATCTGCCTTGAAAAAAACTGCTACCACACCGTACCGATAATGTAATCGCTAGCCAGATATGAATGTCATGTAATCCGACGTAATTTTTTTAAACAACGATTCACTACAAATAGAGCCAATTCAAAAATCATAGAGCTATATAACAATCCTGTATTTGATTTACCATAGAGTTGTTGAACAACTCTTTCCCATAGAGACAAAAAAACAAAAAATAAATCAAAATGCAAGATGATGCTCTTTCGGATTTAATTGTTGGAACTTCCAGCACCGCAGTACATGTTGCTTCCAAATTCATCTTTCCACATCTTGTCGGCTTTGGCCTTGATCTTGTCACGATGGAAACTTCTGAACGTAGAATCGAGAAGAAGACATAACTTCTCGGGATGCGATATTAGCCTTTTTGCACCCCTATCCTCCTACACAAGTCATATTTGAGGATGAGAGTTTTAACAGACAACATCATAAAATAGTGTTAGGGTAAGATGCCATCTTGATTAAGTTTGCCCATGTTTCCTCATCGGCGGTAACAACACCAGTTCGGTAATGCAATATTGCGCCAGAAAATTTTAAAACATGAGCATAGGTTTGTCAGCGAACCTCAAATTGTTTGAGTTTGACTCGTACATTTTTCACAGAGAACATCCGCCCTTGCTTCTTGTTTAGTGCACTAGTAATTTCTTGAAGTAGGTTTTGAGAGATGCTTACTTCTTTCCATGAACCAACCTTCTTCATGTCGTAGATGATTTCACAAAGAGCACGTTCGTCATCATCTCCCAGACATAGTTGGCCCACATTTCGTCTACTCGATGAAATGAAGCCATACTTAGTTCAGAAAGAAGAAGTTAGTAAATTTGGGTTCTATTTGGCTTATGAGCACCACTTAGTATATATAGATATGAATTAAGACACTAGTTAAGAGATGAGGAATCAAATAAGGAAAAGCACCGCGCTGGATTCATGGTTGATGAATTGTAGTAGTTATGCTAAATTTTGAAAAGGTACACGGTCAAACACATCAAAGAATTAAAGAAGACAGCCTAGCTAGTTCTGTTTCATCATATCTTCAGTGAACTACCCAAATCTTCTAATTAATAGCGTCTGCTGAAGAGTAGGACTATAAAGATGGAAAAGATATACTATAAACGTGGGAAAGATAGGGATACAGTGCCAAGTATTCAATAAAATCCAAGAAATGTAGAGGATAATTTTAGGTTGAGGTTGATATATTTGCAGGTGTGAACTGTAAAGATTCAACTATGTAAGTTTGTATTACTTCTTGTACATTTACATATATGAGCGATCAATATCAATGAAAAGCAAGATATCAAATTACCAAAACTTTAGGGAGATCTTATCTGCTATTCTCTCTCTCAAATATGATTAGCTTCAATTTTCTTCACCCACACTAAGATCTTGTTATCTATATTACATCAATATTAATAGGGATAATACGTAATTGATTAATAGTTGATGTAATAAAATTTATATAATCGAAGAATATAACTATCTATATTAGACGAGATACAATAAAATTTGATTATATTAAATTCTAATCAATTACATATTATCCCTAGTCGATATATATAATGTATTTATTATTACAAAATTAGGAAATAAATTTATAATAAAAATACAAGAAGATACACAAAATATTTGATAAGAAATTAGATATTATGCTAGAAAATGATCTGTAATATTTTGAATACACTCATTGATCCTTTCCTATTATATTAAAATATCTTCTTTTTTTTTTTTAATTCTTCATGTTTCAATAATGAAATGAAACCCTACTTTTGAAACCCTTGTTCGGAAACTCAAATAATACTTTGTGTATATTGATATCTAGTGAAACCTTTGCTTTGTGAGTTCAAATCAAATAATGAATTGCATGTAATTTGATGAAGTTGATCAACCACCAATGTTGATGCAACTAATAAAGTAAGGGGCATTAATTTCATTGGAAACTATCACACCCCTAGGGGTGTAAACGGGTAGGGTATGGTACGGGTATGCCAAATCCATACCCTACCCTATATCTATTTTCTTCATCCATACCCTACCCTATTACCCTCAAATGTATCATCGGGTAGGGTACTGGTATTATCCATCGGATAAATGGATATCCACCGGGTAAACGGATATCCACCTATTTTAAAATGACCACCCTAATTATCTTACTATTCTCATTTATCCCTATGATGCCGATACTTCTCTTTATCTTATTCGCCTCAAATAAATACAAATGTCCAACATATAAATAAATCATCACTCTTAACCACACAAGAATCATGAATCAAAATACAAAATAAGGCTTCAAGTTATACTAATAGCATTAAAAAAACCCAAGTAGCACGATAAAAACTAATCAAACTAATCAAGCAATGTTTATAAAATCATCTTCAACTGTTGCATGGCTTCAAGTTTACACAGATTTGATAACTTCAAATGTAACAAAGATCTTCATAGTTTCATAATCTCAAATTTAATTGTCAACAGATTCATCCTAAAAAAAAATACATATATAAATATTAAAGGACATATTTTAATAACTATCATTATAATAATAACAAGTATAAAGAAATAAATAAATAAATATATATATATATATATATATATATATACACGGGTAAACGGGTAGGGTAATCGGGTAGGGTAGACGGATATTTTATAAAAACCATACCCTACCCTTACCCTTAACTTTTTAAACGGATACGGGTAATACCCTACCCGATACCCGATTATACTCTACCCTACCCTTACCCGATCGGGCATTATCCGCCGGGTACCCGAACCCACGGGTAAAATTGACACCCCTACACACCCCTTTATAAATGCAATTTGAAACATTTATATCTATATAAATATATAAAAGCAAAAAAGTCTGCTGTATATAGAAGTGGTTATTTCACACTCAAATTATTGCCTATTTTTGGAAAGTGAATTTTTTAATCAAACATGGCGTGGAGAAATTTAGGAAAATGTGAATCGACGCACACTTTTTCTTTTTACTTTAATGTCTCACTTTCAAATTATATACGCACCATAATTTTTATTAATTACAGAAAGCAGATTAAAGCATTCATATTTGAAAATTGAAATGATACGTGTCAGAGCCATACTGAGAATTGATATTTCGGACTTCCAAGATTTCTATTCTCCCAATTTATAAAATCCCCTTTTAAGTTATGCGAAAGGGTCTCTGTAAATTTCTGATTTTTTTTTATTTATATTTAAAAAAAAAAGTAACAATAGCAGGAATTGAATGGTACATTAAAATGTGCAATGAGTGTGCTTCCCTCTCTCCCCAACCCTTTTTGAATTAGGCTTCAATTCGAAAAATGTGCGAATCTTTTGCAATAAGTTTTGAAACATTTATCTATGTGGGTTTGGGGTCATTGAATTACTGAACTTCTTTATCATTCTTCTTCTTCCCCATTTACGAATCCACAAATTCTAAGAATGGAACCATCTTGCCGGCAACGTTCGATCGAAACTCCGACCATCAATCTCTGGCAGCAGAAGTTGTCGAATGCCAGGTACTCACTGCTTTCGCTTATTGATCTGTTTAGCATAGGTATAGGTTTCACAGGGGAATCCTGAACGTCGTTGTTCTGATTTTGTTTTTGTGGCTCCATGTTCATCAGATCACGATATCCAATGGTTGATACGCAATCGCTGTTCAACGGCATTGCTGAAATCTATGTAGATACCTACGTTCATCTTAACCGATTGAGGTCGAGAAACAGAAATACATGGCCGCTTTCTTAAACTCCAGATAAGTGGATATTTCAGCTCCATTTGTACAACTGATACCTCTTTTCATTACGATCTCACTTTCTTATACTCCATATTTTCTGAGCGGTTACCTCTTAATAAATCTTTACAGATTCTTCAAGATTGTTGCCTTTTGACCGATTTTCATAGGCGGTTGCGGACAGATATGTGGAGGACGGTGATGACAGAGGTACGGCTGCAGCACATCCTCAGAAATACGACGGTGGCCGCAGGAGACTTCTTTGAGAGATCATAAGAGGTGCCATTATTATTGAATTTTTAACAAGCATTGGATATTAGTTATCACTTGATAAGAGATGCTAAAGAATCATACTTACATGCTTGCGTGCTTCTACAGGTTTCAATGGGCAGAAGCCAAAATAACGGGGGTGGGAGGATTTGCAAAATTCGAAAACTTGAGGTTCGTTGCCATGCATATTATCGGTTCTTTTACTTCTTTTAGTCAAATTTCTAAAGTTGAGCGAACAACTTTTTTTGGATGCAGGTTAACATATTTTCATTTTAGGTATATTAGGACAGGATCTTCTTCGGATTAAGAGTTCATTGCTAAATTCTCTTGACTGAGACACAACACACATAGAATTAATGGTGTCGCGAACATAATATTGAATATTGTTGTAGGTTGCGCATCCAACATTGATTTTGACAAATGTAAAACACTGTTGTTTTTTCTTTAGCATCTTTAGGAAGCTTTATTTATGGTGCGCACACCTTCTAAAGGATGTCATCTCCCATCTGCTCTCAACAGGCGAGTACTTCTATTAATCCTCCCTAACTTCTGCAGTTTCTGTTTGATTGTATGTATCTCTGATTCGATTTGTCATGGTGCTCTCTACAGTTACTCTCCAATTGTTTCTTTCAATTGCCGCTGTGAATCAGCTTACTCCCCTAATTTATCTGTACTTCTCAATCCTGGTGTTTGGAGAGGTTTGTTGAATTATCTCAACTATTAGCCGCTGATTCTAAGTTATCATCCAATTAGTCTGTATTGATCTTCTAGAATTCTATGTAGTGTCACAATTGTGTACCTTTTATTTGGTTGTACATGGGTATGATAATTTCACTTGTGCTTTTAGACAGAATTGTATCAATTTTGCGTGTTAATACTTATGAGTAGAATTCTGGTTTGTTTAGATCTAAATAAAAGTATAATGCGATTCTTTTTAGTTTTAAATTATTATTTATAATATGAACTTTTAATTGTTAATTTTTTTAATTTGAATTATTATATTTAATTTGATGTATATAATTATATAAAAATTAATTATTTTAGAATATATATAGTGAAGAGATTAAGAATGAATCCTACATAGTTATTGGTATCTCTTAACATTGTTTATATTAATCACAAACAATTATAATTACTTAAATCAATTTTGCTGAATATTATCATTTTATTACTTCACTGATACTCTGTAAACATTTACATGGTGTACCTTAATTTGATTTTATATTATCCTATTTATAATAAATTAAAATATCATTAAATAATGTCATTTTACTCCATGTCATCACTATCAAGTGGCCCCACGTAAAAATGATAATAATAAAAATAAAAGAAGTGATAGGTGATTTTCGTGGATGCAAGGTAAGCTATAAATTTCGATATTAGTGGAACAAAAAAGTGTGTATTTAAATCAATGATTTCTTTAAAAAAAAATTTCTAAATTGAGCAACTCTAGGAGATGAACTTTCTCAAGAAACAAAGTAACTACCAAAATCCATTTAAAAATATGTAGTAAACATGCATTACATTTTAGCCTTCAACATCTTTTGATAATTAATTTGTGACCATTTAAAAGAATGGCAAAAGACACAATTTAAAGAAAATAAAGCACTCCAAGGTTCAGAGTTGAATAATAAAAACTCTCTTTCATTATATAGATGATGTAATATGTACCAAATGTCAAAGTGATGTAATATGTACCAAATGTCAAAGTAAATTATCTTAGATAAACATCAGCTATTTTTTGTGAACATAAATTTGAAATCATTAACACTTATTTCTAACAGTTTTACAACATGATCCTTAATAATTTCCAAGACTCATTAGGCCTCATGATGGTTGCACCTCCTGTTGCAAAGTTTGCACCATAATGATAATTGGATTCAATGGAATCCAAGTAAAGACTCAATATGTTAACTTCAAGTCGGGCATTCAGCATCATCACAACAATAAAAATAAACATTAGATATTCAAAGAAAAATACATAGCTTGAGATCTATGAACTATTTCATTTACTGTTTCATCTTATATTCTAGAGAATGACTCTGAACAATCATATATATGCTCAAAATTACTCAAAGAACACAGCCTAAACAAAATGAAAATAGAACCTGATGAAAATAGAACCTGAAACCTCTGTTATGCTACATTGCAAAATCCAAATTTGTTTGGAACCTAGTTAGCTCTAAGTTATAATATGTTCAAACAATTTACACTAAACGAAATCAGGAAAATATCAATTGGAAAAGGAATAATTGCATTAGAATATACTCCCTTCGTCTGCTCGAAAGAGGGTCTTTTACTTTTGTGCACGTTGATTAATGAGTATTATTATTTAATATGTAGTGGGTAGTTATATTAGTGGGAGTGTGGACCCATATTTTAGTTATATTAGTGGGTATGTGTGGGTCCCGTGTCTGTAAAAAAGAAAATGACCTTCTTTGAAACGGACGACCAAAATGGAAAAAAATACCCTCTTTCGAGCGGACGGAGGAAGTATATGAAACTAAAAAAAAAGAAGAATTTTTTTCCCATATAGAGTAATATATGCTCCTAATACATAATCACTAAGCAAATCAGATTTGCTCATGCAACAATATAGTTGGAACTCACCTTTTCAAGTGCATTAGAGTATGTGACAAATTCTAGATACGAATCCTGAAACAATGAAAAAAATATATGGTCAGAGATTTTAGCTGCAAGGAAAAACTAAAGTAAAATTGAGACATGGGCTATAGACAATGAACAAATCGAGGTTTTCTACCAAATTTCCAATTTTAATAAAGAGAAAAGTAGGATATATGCATAGTCAATAATAAATTAATCAATGGATTTTTTTTACAACTTACCCTATTATAATGTACTAATCAAAGCCTGCAGCATGGACATTAATAAATTTGAATTCTATTCCTAATCAAGTTTTTTGGCAGATTATTTTCTATCCAATCTGATCTAAATAAATAAGTGATACTATAAATTATTCAATTATTTTTCTACTTATAGGTTGAACCATCCATCAACCCTCCAACAACAAATACACAAAATATTGCAGAAAAGTGCTACACTGAAGAGTACAGTTCAATATTTGACTCATCACATCACAAAACATGCATGTATAAAGATGCTGCTGCTAACACCAACTAGACATAATTTGCACTTACTTTATTTGCTAATCAATGTATTTTAATACCTATCTTTTCAGGTGTCATTACTTGGAGTATTACATTTCCCAGTAGGAAAATAACATAAAAATGGTAGAAAGAAAAAACATACAAACTAAATTCAAGACATATCACGTATTTCTTATTCCCCCAATAATTACAATAATTAAACAGAATTTGCAAGTGGGAAGAGGTTGAACCTAAGATACAAGAATATATAAATCAAAGCATCCAAATTTTAGCAACTCTGAAAATTTAAATAAATATCTTTATTGAACAGCTCTATGAGTCTTCTTCTTAGTCAAGCGACAGAAATACTATATCTATCTAGGCAAAATGAATTAATTAATCAAAATCAAGCATTTCATTCATGGATACACAGTATGTAATAAGAGAAAAAGTGAAAGTACCTATCAACATTCTCCAATGAAAATGACAGACCACTCTTCATTGAGAAAGTCACTCCATAGAAATATAAACACAAATCTCTTTCAAATAGCGTGAAATCGATATATAACTCTATAAATGGAAATAGAGATTCGACATAAAAACAGAAATGTTCGATCTTTCAAATTCATTTAACAAGCAAATTATTCTAATTATTATCAACATTATATTTATATTTATTATTTAATACTATTAATCATACAAAATTTAAATTTTAAATCAAATAATGCTCCTTTCGTCCCGCGTCGTTAAGCTTTACGTTTTCTATTTTGAGTTGTCCCAAGTTAAGGTTTACATTTATCTTTTTATCAAGTTGAGTCCATACAAAACAATAATTAATTATTCTATGTAGTACCCACACACAATACTAATACAACTACCCACTTTACATTAAATATTATTTAACTCACCTTACTACATTGAGTATTAAAATATTATATTTTTTAATCTCCGTGTAAAAAGCAAACATTAATATGACGGAGGGAGTATTATAGTCTTTATTAGTTATTATTTAATATTATTTTTAAATTAAAAGTAATACTATATTTTTAGATAATAATTCGTTGCGTGCAACGCACGTGGGTATTACTAATGCTCTATAATTTTATATAAAAAACATTGAGTTGTCTAACAAGTTGATGTCTATGAGTACATTAACCTTTAAAATTTGATTTGGAGTACGTCATATATATAGATGCATGGGGATGTAAAATCCTAAAATGCAGGTTGAAGTAGTACTTCATACCTAATGTCATAAAAATTTAGACTGGTTGTAAGTTTGGATGTTAATCAAACATATTAATTACTAACGAAAATTATGGGGTGGAGAATGAAAGATATCAAACTACTAAATGTAAGTATTTTTAATTCAAATGATGTTATTTTTAATTTATTTTTTACATCATAATATCACCGATTTAGAAAAGTTATGAAAATAATTATAATAGGAGTATTAATAACTTGGATAATGGTCTAAAATTTTTTTTTAAGTGAATAGATACAGATGGGACTAAGAGGAGTACTATGACAAATAATGTCGCCGATTTGTAAAACTGAGTCATTAGAGCCCTCATTTAAGAGATTAAAGCGGAATACACCTTAAAATAATATAAGGAGATAAACAAGAAGTAAATACATAAAAGCATTTAGTTCTAAATGGTTATGGTAATACGACAAATTAACTTTTAGTCACTTCATATGGATGCATATCAAATTGTGGAGAGCGTTGCATAATGCATTGTGGGGAGTAGGTTTGGGGGTCTTCAATGAATATAATGGCCATTTACTTTGACATATTTTTTGACCATTGATGGTACAGCCATGGCTCCAGATTACACGAATACATATGATTTTTAGGTTAATGTTATTGTTAGTGGTACAAAAGTTTTTCATAAACTCTAAAGAAATTCAAACAATTCATCAACATTCAAGCACATATAAAATGATACTATACATTAAATTCCAGAACATAAAATGAGGAGTTGAAAAAAATAAATTCATATCAATCAACATAGTCTTAACAAATACTCCTGATTTTGGTCGACAATATTTCATGAATTACACAACCAAATACAGTGAACTGTTGCGATAGCTTGTAATTTTGGGGAAAACAAATAACTAACTGTTGATTGAACTATCGTGTAGTTCACAATCACCAAGAAAGCAAGAGATATGAGGTGTAGGAATTGAAATCTTCAAATCCAGCGGTGGATATTCGGGTACTAAAGGCTCTAAGTCACTAATCAGGCACACACTCTGACAAATTATAAATCGCCAAATGATAATAGGAAATAGCAAACTACGTTCGAATTTGATGTTCCCCGCAAACTGCATTATTTGTTCATACACCATCATGCCAAAATCTAATCGCTTATCAATAGCAACAGCGTGGATGACCCTAGCCTGAAGAGGTGCAAGTCGGCATTTTTTTGCCCAAGGTACCGAGTTGCATAGTGCAATGACGAAAAGAGCTTTAAAAGGTATACGCAAATGGTGTACTGATAGTCTGTTATCTGGCCATCTCATTCCACTCACCTCTGTCAGGAATTCGGCAACAATATCCAAGTTGTGCTCGTACCCATTATCTTCGTCGAATGAAGGCAAACCAAGAGCAGAATTAATTTTAGAAGGAGTGAAATGGATGATTTTATTTCTTAAAAATAATTTTTCAAAACGAACCGATTCGGGGTCAGTCATTTCATCCGATAAATTTACATAAACTCCAGCACGGCCTCTCTGTTAAAAGTACCAACATTAAATAGGATTTTCTTCAAGCCACAAAGGTCGATGATCTTGAACAAGTTGAACTACTCAATTTGGCCCTCATCCACAACGCGTTCCGGACTAATTTCTATGAGCTTCAGAGTATTATACTGATGCCTCGCTTGGCTGTTATAGAAACGCTTGGACAGGGACTGATTCACAGAAAAGGCTTTGTAATCCACGTCTGGAGATGGTGACCTCAAAGGAGGAATATTTTCCTGAATTTTATATAATAAGGAAAGGCGACTGGTAATTTTGGATAGTATTGATCCCAGTAATTTTTACATTATTTCGACAGTAACAACCTCAATATGAGATGCATAATTAATGGGGATTTTTTTAATGGAAAAATGAGAAATGAATGCATTTTGGTGTTGAATTGTATATTACAGTAAACATCATTGGGATTTCTACACGGATGTTGGTTTAGGGCTTCTTTAAAATATGACCCAGAACTAGATGAAAAAAAGTTAACAATGAAAGTCAAAATTATTAAACAAATTATCTACATTCATATATCATGGAAGTGGTATATACTCATACCACACAATTTATAAGAAGCAGTAGTAGCAGCGCTAATTAAACCAACAACTAGTTGAATACAAAGTGATAACTGATGATTAATATAACACAAATGAATTTATCATAGCATAATCCCCATAGGTAATTTATAATGACAGCTAAAAAAGATTACTCATCGATTTTTTTATCACGGAGCAAAACTCACACAAAAAATAAAGGAAGAATCAATTACTACAAAGAAAATACATGACCAGAATTGAGGGGAAAAAAGTACAAAATCACTTACTTCTCTCAAGAGAGCTTCCAATCACTGCGAAGAAGCTTTCAGGTATGGCGGCGCGAGGTAGAGGCGTGTTCGGGGGGAGCGAGCTGGACAAGGGTACAGCGGATTCAGGAGCGACATCGACCGGCGACTTCCTCAGGCACGATGAGATGAAAAGGGATAGTCGATTGTCGACCGACTTGAAAAAGTTAGGGTACATACGAGGATGAACAATTTAGGATTTTGAATTAAAAATTTTGAAATGTTAATTTGTTTGGGAAATGTCAAGTGCTAACATGATTTTAACTGGAAAAATAAAACATCTTTGTAATTGGGATGAAATAGTAACATTCTTTAATTTTCAGGAAACGTGTATGGAGGGCAGAAATCAATTTTATTTTAATAATCTACATGATCTCCTACTTTATCACCTACATGATCACCTATTAACTAAGGGGGCATTTGTTTGTTTAAAGGAATGGGAATGGAAAAATGAATGATAGTGTTGAGGCATAGTAATGTGTTTGTTATTTAAAATGATGTTGTTTGGATATGAATGGGAATGTCTATCATTACTATTGATTTCGTTGGGATTGTTATAAAATTATATTGGAATGGAATCAATATTATTTATCTGATTCTACATATATTATTCATGCACTCACACACCCATCACTAGTAATTCCATGGAGGCTACTATCACGATGGCGAAAGGTTAAGGACATAATCCCTCATATTTTCTTCCGAATCTTGCATATCTATAGGGAAAAAAATTCGATGGCTGATCTGCTTGCTAACATTGGAGGGCCACTGACTTGATACAACCCCACATCGGAGTTCCTGAACAATAACATGTTCAAGGACATGAATAGTGAATATTATAGATTTAAATAAATATCTTTGATCACATCTTTTTGTATCTTTGTCTTTCTTTTCTTTTCTTCTTTAATAATATGGATCTATTGATTAAAAACAACTACCCATACCGATATCTATCACATTCTCAAATATTTATTATGATACCTAACCTAATCATAAAAATATCCATATACTTTTAGAAACTGTCATCATTTTTTTTTCAATTTATGTTATTTTTAATTTATTGATACGTTCAAAATATCACCGATCTACAAAAGTTAACAAAAATAAAGTATAATTGGAGTAATAATAACAATCATAATGAACTTTAAAAAAATATTTATATATACATGTGGACCGAAGATGATATAAATTAATAATCCACTGCTTTTGGGCCTGAATTAATATTTTTTCTTGGTGCCCAATTGGACGCAATTTTGGGGCTCATTATGAAAACATGGGAAATAATTATTTTAGAGGGCCCAATAGTTTCACTGGTTTAAAAGGGGAATTTTCTACCCAACAAAAAAAATCCTTAAGAATATGCGCCGTCATCTCTCACCATCTATACTTGTTAATACCCTGATAAAAACCTCAGGAGTGATGACTCAAGCTATAGGATTCTTCTACCTCAAGTAAAACTCGGAGGGATCAAGCAGATCTACACACTTCTACAAAGAAATGCAGGTTAGTTTGAAGCGATCGAGGTCACCATCCCCAGATGAGGATTACGAAACTATTTCTTTTAGTCGGGCGTTGTCTGCACGTTTCTATAACAGCCAAGTGAGACATCGGTATAATACTCTGAAAATGATGGCATTTTTCCAGAACGCGATGTCGCTGAAGATTAAATTGGGGAGTTCAAGTTGTCCAACATCATCGAGCGTTCTGGATTAAAGAGTACCCTAATTGATATGGGTACTTATAACAGAGAAGTCGTGCTTGAGTTCTATGCAAATCTATCGTATGCAATTACCGACCCAGAATTAGGTTGGTTTGAAAGAATATTTTTCAGAAATAAAATCATCCATTTCACTCCTAACAAAATTAATGATGCTCTTAGTTTGCCCTCGTTTGAGGGAGATAACAGATACGAGCCCGATTTGGATATTGTTGCGGAATTTCTAGCAGGCGTGCGTGGAATGAGTTAGCCTGCAGCTGGACTTCCTATCCACTATGTACGTGAACCTTTTAGGGCCCTTTCCGCCATCGCAAACAACAACTGGGTACCTTCGGATATAACTTGTCTACTAGCACCGAAATAGGGTAGAGTTATCCATGCAATTGTAATTGGTAGGCGACTAGACTTTGGATTGATAGTATTTGAGCACGTAATACAATTCGCAAGGACCATCGATGTCTAACAAAGACTTCCCTTTCCTACTATAATTTGGAGATTATTACTTCGTCAAGTTGTATCACCGATTGGTGTAACAGAGTCATTGGAGCCCGTTTTTCCACCGCTGGATTTGAGTGTTGTAAAACCTTTCGGACACACACACTGCTGTACTAGTGAGTCTAATATACAAAATAGACTGAGCAACTTGATCAGCACATTATCCAATCAATTTGAAGCAATGGTCGCGGTCGTGGAAGAAACAAAGAGTTCAATCTCAACGTTGGTGGATTCATTAAAACTACTTAGAAATTGTAGGCAAACCAATTGTGAGTAGTAGCTGTTCTGTAACATTTATGATATTGTAAACAGTCTGAAGATTGTATGAATTTCCTTTTTCTAATGAGATGAATTAAGCCTTCTAATCATAACATCGACTAAAAAATGGGATATGATCCATTCTGGCAGATATCACCTAGTTGGTTAGAAAATATATCAATAAGTAACAACGATTCATACTTGTAAATGCCACTGATGCATATTTGACGATGTCTGATTCATATTCAAAAATTTAAGAAATTTTGAAATAAGAGTTCAATTTTTAAAAAAAAGCGAATACAATGATCACCTACATGTTTACCTATTAATTTTTAATTGTAATAATCAATATGAGATTGTAAGTACGATTATCTCCTCAGCTAGATCACCTACATGATCACCTACATATTCACCTACATGTTCACCTATGTCCTCATCCTACATGTTCTCCTACATATTCACCTACATTATTACCTATATGATCGCCTTTTCACAGCGTCTTATAGCTGAAAACTTCCTCGTACTCTTCTGAGCATGCCTGTGAACATAACCTAGCAAACAATAGGATGCTTCATGATATTTAGAAGAACATAGCATTGCATTCCTGCTATTTAGAGCAATTCTTAAAGTAAAATTCACACATATAAGTTTAAATCAAGTATTCCATAAATACAACTCCGAATAACACAACAAACTACACTAATTCTCCTCATCAATAATATCTCACAATCCTTGATTAGGCATGTATTTTTTGTGTGGCCTGGCATGTAGCAAATTAAGCACTTCCTCGAAGCATAACGTCTTGCTGGGGCCTGCGCAGAAGATGGTGAAATACAATTCTACCACTATCCTCATTGTGTGGTACAGCAGGACTATTAGTACAGGTAGACCTGTTATAATTCTTCCCACCATAATTAGAACACTTATTTGCTCTATGCACACTCCGACTAGGTTTTAGGGCACTCTTCATTCGACTATGTTTAGGCCTGTCGGATGGCTTTGGGCAATCAGGAGGTTTGTATACCCTATCTCGTATAAGTATGGGAACATCCCAATCCTTCCTATCAGGCAAAGAATACACTGAACCACTCCACAACGATCTAACCATCTCATTCTGAAAACATTCCCCTACATAAAAATTTACATCAAGTCACTTGTTCCTTCGAGACGTAAAATAAATTATGGGTGAGGGTGATGTACAATAAATCAATATACGTACATAAATTCAGTCTAAAAGTTGAGATGAGAGTACCTGATCACAGCAAATGCGTGGATAAATGGAATGAGCTCGTGTTGGAAATATCTACAGTCACACGATCGCTTTTCGAGATCAAGAAGAAATATATCAGCACCAACCACAACCTTGAAGCGTCCGCCAACTATATGTTCAACTTCGAGGTGGTCTGCCCTGTGCACTAAATTTGAGAGCTGATTAGTGACTCTCGCGCACAAAACACCACCGTGCTTTTTGGCCTCGAGGCTCCTAGTATCATGCCATTCCTGAGTCAGTTGGTGCACCCTCTCGAATATACATATGACTAGAAAACGGCGAGGCCATTTAAGACAATTGTTTCAAGATTCTGCAGCATTGGATGTCATAAACTCGTAGCAACGAACAGGATAGTGAAATCTACTCCAACGCTCTTTCTTGGCCCTGAGGAGAATGGTCCCAATGCGGGAGCCACTATCAGATCCACTCAATGCTACAACCAACCTGTTTAAAAAAAATTCAAAATATGCAAACATGATTTTTATGCTGGGGAATATCACTTTAACAGCAAATCTAATATTTAATAGTGCAAAAAGAATATGTTACCGGAAAAACTACATTGTCCAACTTACCTAATAAAGAAACTTCCATGAAACATATATATCAACAGTGTTTACACAATAAATTTATAAATGGTATAGGGTATGTTACCTATCAAAATCTGCCTCTAGGTAGGTACTAGCAGCCCTCTCAAATATATTGACAATGCCTTCCCCGAATGGGACAAACTTCTTGCCTAAATGATGCTGGCATAGACCGTGTGCAACACCTCGGAAAACATGCTCCACGGCATTCATAATCGCTTGGTGCTAATCAGATACATTCAATTGTCAGGAGGGCAGCCAAGTGCACTACGAACTTTGGACAAAAATAAACTCCAAAGTTCCGTATTCTCTTGATCACCAACATCGGTAGCTAGTGGATAGATCTGCCTATTAGGATCTTGGGTGACGGCCACAAATACAACGCCCTTGTAGTCTCCCTTTAAGTGAGCGGCAATCGGGCGAGCAAAGTTCTTGAAACCAACCGCACATGCGCCCAAGACAAAGAAGGAAAATTTAAACTTCACGTCAGGATGAGTCAAGAGGTGTGTTATAGTGCCTGGGTTAAATTTCTCCAGCATGTGGAGATAGGCTGGAAGCAATTTGAAGCAATCGGTCGGAGTTCCGTAAATATATGTGTTAGCACATTTATGAGCCCTAACTGCATGACCATACTTTATTTGAATACCATATCGTTGCTTCATGTCGTGAACAATACCAATGGGTTAGAGGGATGTACACTGATGCCTTTGCTTATCGAAGTACAATTTTGCAATGACCTTCGAGTAGCATGAAAGGGGTTTTCGACATTTGGGATTATTGACGCACGAGTGTAGACATAGACTTGTACACCTCCAAATCCCATGATCACTCTGAGCACCAAACAAGAATGTGCAGGGAACTTTGTCTTTGCAAACAGCCTGCCATCTAACAGGCTCTGAATGTTTCACTCAAAAATCAACACCCCTAGTAAGATGATAAATGGACACGTCGACTACAATCTCATCCTTGCTCATATAAATCTTTTTTCAGGGATAGATCATTCATTGCTCCTTCCTTCGGATCCTGAATTGGTACATTGGGTTGGGATATGGGGTCATTGTTGGGTGTTCTAAAAACGGGGAGGTTGTACATGGAGTTATCATCAGGGCAATTAGAAGATGTGGAGTCATTAGGCATTGTTGTGGAAAAGTTCAACCCGGGAACGAAAGGAACATTCTCGCATTCCCCTTTACCATCGTTAGATTCGAAAACACTAACTCCATCCTAAGTCGGCCCACCTTCAACGTCGTCCTCATGCGAGTGCCACCGACAAGTCTACTACGTTGTTTGGACTAACATGATCAACTGTACAATTTGGGGCGACCCCACACTCCATATTATTCAATAGGTCCAACATTGTCGTAACCCGTCTCCTTAAACCATTGCCCCCATAAGATTGACCGCTTGTCGAGGGAATACCACCACTGGTTCCATCCACATATACCTACGGGGTACCCTGTGTGCCTAAAAGACAACTAACATCGACATCGGTCAAGATTGAAAGACGAATATTCTTATTATTAATTTTTTCTACTTGGTATATGTTAAAATTAGTAGTCTCGGGATTCGTCTTCAAAACCTTGTGCACTGCTTCTCTAAGCGATTCTAACTTATGGACAGCGGTAAGCAAACACACACCCAACTAAATGCCGCTAACATACTCAACGTCGTTCCACTGAGTGTTAGCGTGCACAAGAATGATTGAAAAGGGGGCCATCACACTACACAAACAGATCACATAAACCGAAAACACGTCAAAATTTATAAATGATGAATGCAAACAGGTAAAGGAAATACACTAAACTTATCGACAAGTCCAAATATCGTCCTACGAATGGTTAAACTAGTTTAAAAAATTATGCTGGATTCCACAAGATCTATGTTAATTGGTGCAAGTTTAAAGCAAAATAAGAAAAATTTGATGCGCTAGTGCCTTAGCAAGCATTTGATGATATAGTTCTACAGAAAAGGTGTCATAATTAGTTTAGAAAAATAAGTTGTAAATGAATGCCCACTCAAAACTCTATAATGCCATGCACCGACTCCGTTCACAGTCAAAACTACCAAAAAAGGCACAAATTGGACACGTAACATTTTTTGATGATAATAATTTTCTTTCCTTTATGACATAGGTAAACAAGCTTGTCCCTGTATATTAAAGTGTGAACATGGAACATGTTTGAGAATGTCATAAAGAACTAGATTCAAAATTCCTTCAAAAGCAGATACTGCCACAGCCTGATCCAATTGTGCCCAATATTTTTACAAACTTTTAACAGAATTTGAATGTTAAAGGTTGAATCAACTATGTATGAAAAACTCCAAGTGCATCAGTGTCATACTTCTACTAATCTTTTTTCATAAATTATGACCAAAATTCAGTAGTCTACTTCTCTCAAACAACCCATTTTAGATCATACTAAGTGAAATTTTCTATTACAAATAGGCATCATTTACCTCCACATATAATGAATACAGTTGAATTTCAATTGGACTTACAATTATAACGGGAAAAAATGATATCGGGAAAAAATTCATCCAAAGTTTAGTACGTATACATTATAACGAGTTACCAAAATTCAGTATAGATTATAACGGAAAATTTAAGAACTTGCATACAAAATTTAGGGCTTTAACTCGAACCATCAAACACATTGCATATCCATTTGAAGAATTTAAACTAAAGTACTATGGCAAGGAATTATTACTGATCAATTGTAGGTTGAACGTACGCTGGAGGATGTCGAAAACCTACGGATGAATAGACTTGCAGGCCGAAAAAAGGGAAAAGGGAAGGGGGTTCTACCACTTAAGATTGTAGTGATAATGATACATGTCGGCAGTGGTTGAAGATACATTGCAACAGTGAGCCGATGGTTCAAGCCTCGGCTCCTGAGCCGATGCTACTGAGAGGGCTGATCAGGGATGCCAGCAACGACATGAGCTATATTGCCCCTCATTTAATTTCGGCCGTCTTATTAGTCCGCCATTAGCTACCAGATTCGAGAAGATTGCAGACCAGATGAAGGAGATTGACAGATGGGTTCGAGCAGAGTAGGGATTCAGGGAGATGGCAGACCAGATGAAGGAGATTGAAAAATGGGTTAGAGCATTGTACGAATTTCTGAGATGGCAGACCGGATGAAGGAGATTAACGATGAGGTGGGAGCAGACTTTGGGGTCGAATGAAGGAGATCGGGGTAGGGTGGAGGAGGAGCAGCTAATATATGTTTTTAGATTGGGGTAGGGTGGGGGTGGGGGTGGGGGACTGTGGGTTAGGGTGCGGGGAGAGTGGGGTACGGTGGGGTGAAGGGGAAGGGGGTTATATACCCCTGATAATTTAAATAAAAAATCATTAGGGACTTTTTTGTCCAAAAATTTAAAGAATTGTAAAATTGATAATGTTGTAATGAAAATATTGATATTAAAAATGGAAAAACCAAAATGGGTATTTTTCACCATTATGACATAAATTTTATTTGTTGATTAACCTTTTTCACTTTCTTCTAATAAATAAGAGTGCTCTTTTCTTTTCTTTTTTTTTTTCTTTTTTTCTATTTTTAATTATTATATTAGTAATAATATTAATATTAATATTCTTTGGCTTTTTGTTAATAATAGATTTTGCCGTCTTTCTTAAACGCCGAAGAATCTGCTAAGCTTCTCCAGCCTTCAAACCCAAGTCTTCCTTTTCTCTCTTGTTTGCTCTTCTGTTGAAATACACAATTACTAGGGTTGCAGGCAACACTGAGAGATGCCGGATTTTGGGGATGAATTCATCTTCGAAAGCTATAAAATCCCATGGCTTATTTGGATCCAACTTCTTGTTATGATTCTTCTCATGATTTTCCTGTTTTTCGGCCTCACCATTTTCACTTCAGACGAATCCACCTCCTCCTCCGCTCGCGCGTCAACTGCCCAGCCGACCAATCTCAACAAACCTACTTCTTCCCAAAGAAGAACCAAGGCTTGTTAACTTAATTCTTCAATTTATTTGCCCTTCAGAGTATTTTGATTGTGTTTCCTTGCTATCGACAATTGGGGGAATTGAGATTGAAACTCTCGATTTAATGAAGTTTAATGTTGGTTTGAAAGGAATGCCGATAATATTAATAGTAGTGTGTGGATTAGATTGGAAATTGATGGTCGGATGTAGTGACTTAAAAATTTCGTAAACCTTGGTTTTCTTTGATAGTCTTTGACAATCTTTGATAATCTTTTGGCTATGGTTGGCTGACTTAGTCTCTGGTAATCGTTTTATCTTTTCCGTATCTTGCCTCGTCTTACTGCTTTCAGCATTAATGGAATTACATTATGATAATTACATTAAATGGCAACCTGATAGGTAGCTTGTATCAAAGCATATAGTGCATAGGTTTTATTTTATCTGTACTTTGATTTCCACCCATAAGGAACGACGTTTCCCAATGGTGTTTTCCGGTTAACGTTATTGTGGCCGACCGGATAAGAAAGGGAAGAAAAACTATGATTCTTCAATGAATCATCTTCTCTCTGTTCTGTAGTCTTAATTTTCAAAATGCCATATGTATATGTCCCAAATTGAGAAATATATATATAAAAAATAAAAAAAGGATTTCTGTCTTTGTGTGATGCAATGCTGCTTAAGGTAATCTTGCACCTTATTAGATATTGGTTATATTGATTAAGAATTTAACAGCTGGGTTCTGGTACCTAGCTCATGGATAATTATCTCTAATTCCATAATGAGTGCAGCTGATATATTTAATCTACTGAAAGCCCAATAGGTTGTTGTTAATGAGGATAAGATGATTTGTACAATCCTGAAATATACCTGTGTAGTAGGTCCAGCTATTGAATAGTGTATCTTTGGGGAAGAAATTTTATAACCTTCTGTCACTTAGATGTTGGTTCAATTGAATTTGCAATTTTATATGACACATTTAAACTAGTTTAACCAGCTCAACACTTGAATTCGGGGGCATGCAGTAATATTCTTGGTTTAAAATCTTAGAAAAATAATGGCTTTAATCTCCTTTTTTTTTTTTTAATAAATTAAAAAGAAAGGATCTAAATCCTAATGTACTAAAGAATGGTTTAGTTTCTGTGCTGAGTTTTATTAAATTAGTTGTTTCTAATTCCTTTGGTTGCAAAGTTGATTCAAAGTTGAAGCCTAAACCTGTGGAGTCCTAGGAAGGAGAGTAAAAGTCTAAAAGTATCCTTTTAAAACCGTGTTACGGATTTATTAACAAATTTATAGCAAGATTTTGTGTTTGTTGTCTTAATATGTGATCAGCT
Source organism: Pogostemon cablin (assembly GCA_023678885.1). Taxonomy (NCBI): domain Eukaryota; kingdom Viridiplantae; phylum Streptophyta; class Magnoliopsida; order Lamiales; family Lamiaceae; genus Pogostemon; species Pogostemon cablin. Next base: position 13,261,068 of record CM042965.1, on the reverse strand, counting down.
ATGCTGAAAAGTAGTTTATATACTCTGGATGGACCTTAAAGACATTGATGGGTCGTCATGATTTGTTTTCCCATGGCAGGTAGAAGCCCAGAGAAGTAGGAGGGATGAAGGAGCTAGTGCAGAGGCTATTAGAGAAGAAAGTCAAGTCGGGGAGGAATCCCCTCCGAAGGACTCACCATCTATCAGAATTTTCGGACGTCCAAGCCACCCCTGCAACTTTTTTGGGCTGGCAAAACGAGCAGTTTTCAAGTGTTTTGGCTTGGAATCCAGCTCTGAGCTACCCAACAGCCATCAACATGATAAACAAGATTGATGCACGGAAGAAAAGAAGTTAAATCTAGAGAGAGAAAGCGAACAAAGGTCTTAAATCTTCTGTAGTTATTTCGTGTCTGATAGGTGTACATTGTGCTATTAACGGCAAGGTAGTTGTTTGTTTTCAAGTGTAACTGAACCCACCATTGCTGATGGGCTCCAATTCTTTAACAAAGCTGGGCATCTACTTGGGTTTGTTTTGTTATGCTTTTTCCTCATCTTTTTGTACAAATGGATACAATTCATATTCCATGGATTCTGCACCTTTACCCTCCATCTAACCCGATCTTGTTTATGACCTTTTATCTGTTTCAAAGAGTGGGTAATCTGATCAAACTACTCGATTCTTGATTGTTATTGTTTAAACATAACAAGTGAGATTAGGTTAGATGTATTTTTACATTTAGCTAAGATTTGAAGTTGTGTTTGAGCTGAAGAACTAAGCTACAGAGATTGAGTGGTGCGTAATGAATTGTAGCGAAATTATGAATTTAATAGCTAAATTATAGAATGTAGTCTTCTCGCCTTACACAATAGACACGCACGCCGGTTTAGGTTTTTAATTTTTTTTTAGCCTAAATGTAAAAAAGAAAATTTAAAAAATTTAAAAATCGACGGTTCCAACCTGGAATCGCAGGTTCTGGTTTCACGAAATGAGGAATCGGAACCTAACCGAAATATATCCGACTTCGATTTCATTTTCGCCGATTCCAGAACCACCGGCTCCGGTTCCGGTTTCGATTCCGGTTGAAACCACCAGTTCCCGATTCCGATTAAATTGTGCATGTCTATTATACAGCCACTAATGGTGAGGTTTTTTTTTTTAAGACAATTTCAGCTGGTGACGTAGACGATGCATATATGGAACACACGAATTCAAATTCGATCACCAATTATTCAAAACATATAAATTCATTAATAAAAACACTATACTAATGAAGTAAGAATTTATAAAACACACTGCACTAATAAATAAGAATTTATACATTTTGTTGATTTTTTTAGCGAAACTTTTATTAGCTTTTTAATGAAAAATTGAATATTAAAAAAGTAATATATTTATAAAAAGGATTAATTACAAGAAAAGTCTCATTTCGTCGATTGCGAATTAGTCCACACTTTTTAATATTTATAAATAAGTACCCGACTTTAAACTCGTATTGCAATTCGAATCACCGGGACAGTCATCCAGCTGTCTGGTGATAACGTATCGGCCAACTGTACCAAATGAAATAATAAAAAATGCTAAGCTCCAATATGTTTTAACTTTTGTCCTTTTGATCGTCCTCACTCTAGTATTCCCATCCTCATCTACATTCGTGAATCCATTACAACCACCACCTTCACCGCGGCCACCACCTCTCCCTCCCTGTCCACCGGGTTCTTTGACCGCCACGACGGCGCCGAATGGGAGGAGGTGTTGAGAAGAAACACAGAGTACGGAAAGTGCAGCTACGCCTTTTTCAATATCACGAAGGTTTTCAAGGATGAAGACGACGAAAGTGAAGAATTCAAGCGGGATTCATCGAAGCCATGCACTCTTGGGTCAAAGATATCCGATTGGGACAAACAGAGATCCGAATGGCTGAAGAAGAAATCGGGTTTTCAATTTCTTAGGCAAGAACAAACCCCGAGTCATGCTGGTAATCGGGTCGTCGCCCAAACGTGTGAGAATCCGGTTGAGGATCATTACCTGGTGAAATCAATCGTTGGATGAAGGAGACTACATTCCCTATGCTAGGCGATTTACAGTAAAGGCTATGTCTGGGCGAGTACATGACAAGTATTGGAGACCACCAATTGCACTGCGATAGACAGTTGGATCAATTGAACCAGAAGAAGATAGGGTAGATTTGGCAGATCAGGAGTCAGAGTTGGTTTTACTCCATCCATCTTAAGACGACAAAGCAAGTCCACCAAATCTTGTGTTGAGAAATGAATAATCCTTCCTTGCAGCGGGCTACCTCGATACCCAGAAAATATGACAGTTCACTTAGATTTTTCACTGCAAATGTGGATTCTAGACGTGGAGTTAAAGATTGAATTTGAGAGGAACTCGAACAAGTAATGATGAGATCATCGACGTAAACCAACACAATTAGTCGAATATCACCTCTGGAGTATGTAAATTCAAATTGAATAAGAGATGAACTTAAAGCTTGGTACCAAGCAAGTGGGGCTTGACATAGCCCATAAAGAGATTTCTTAAGAAGACATATGTGAGAAGGGTGTTGAGGGTCCACTAACTCAGGAGGCTGCTTCATGTATACTGGAGTAGACAGATTTCCATTAAGGAACGCATTGTTGATATCAAGCTGTCGAAGTGGCCAGTTATAAGTGATGGCAAGTGATAGAACCGTACGAAGTGACTGGCTTGACTACTGGGCTAAATGTTTCATGATAGTCAATACCCGACCGTTGGTGGAAACCTTTAGCTACAAGGTGAGCTTTAAACTTATCGATAGTACCATCTGGTTTTCGCTTTATGCGGAATACCCATTGGCAACCAGTAATATTAACATTGGATGGTGCAGCTACAAAATCCCAAGTACCATGTTTTTGGAGGGCTGTGAATTCTTCAGCCATAGCAGCTCGCCAACAAGAATCTGATAGAGCTGTAGAAACTGTTGTAGGCTCAACATCAGGTGGAAGAGGGTGTTTTGTGGCTGATAGAACTTTATTTGGTTTGAAGATATTATTCTGACTTCGTGTACGCATGGCATGAGTTCGAGTTAGAGGTATAGCAGCCTCAGGAGGAGGGTCATGTGAAGTTGATGGTGATTCAGAAGAAGGCGCCCTCGTGGAAGAAACCAACTGATGTTCAACAGGCACCAAAAAGAGATGAGTTGTTGCAGTGTTGGAAGGCTCACTCTTAGGAATAGATGCCCAAAACTTGGATTCTTCGAACTTCACATGTAGAGACAAATGCACTCGACCAGTAGTGGGATCAAGACACCTGTATGCACTCTGTGAAGTAGAATATCCGAAAAATATACACGGTTTGGACGGATATGAAAGTTTTCATGGAAAATAGGGTCGTGGCCAAGGAAAACACACACACCCAAACGTTCGCAACTTCAAGTAGTTGGACTCATGTTTGAAGAGAACATGAAATGGACTTCTGTACTCAAGTACCAGTGTTGGAATCCGGTTGATCAAATACACTGCAGTTTGAACAACAAAAGATCAAAACTGAGTAATGAAGAAGTGCTCGAGTAACCTCAAGAATATGGCGATTTCTTCTTTCAGAAATACCATTTTGTTGCGGAGTATGTGGGGCTGTTGTTAGCCAAGATATCCCATGCGAGATAAGAAATGAGCGGAGCGCCATGAATTCTCCACCAGTATTAGTGTAAAAATGATTAATTTGCATATTGAATTGTTTTTCAACCATTAACTTGAATTGTTGCACAATAGACAGAACTTGAGATTTCGCCTGAAGTGGAAATAACCAACAATATCGACTAAATAAATCAACCATCAGTAGAAAACACCGACTACCATCATGAGAAACACACTAGATAGGACCCCAAACATCAGCATAAATAAAGTCCAAATGACAAGAAACCCCAAATGACAAATAGTAAATGATAATCGATGACTCTTGCAAACATCGCAAGAGACACAAAGGTTTGAATCTGTAGAAGTACTTGAAACATGTAAATTAAACTGTCTAATGATATTCGAACAACGGGAAGAAGATGGATGCCCTAACCAAGCATGCCAATTTGATTTTGATGTGCGAACACCAGAAGCCGCAAACTTGGTAGTAGACTGTAGAGAAGATGGAGGTAGTTTTATGTGATAGACACCACTTTTACATTGATCTTGAGCTAAAGCCGCCCCCGTGAGACGATCCTTTATAATAAAGTGATACGGAAAGATTCCATGGAAACATCATTAGATTTAGTAAATTGATTCACAGATAATAAGTTTTGTATTGCATTCGGAACATACAAAACATTTGAAACAAAAAGGTTACGAGATGGAAATTGAAGATGTGAAGTACCAGTGTGAGAAATGGGCAGGTTAGTACCATCAGCAATCTGAATTTCATCAGTGTCGTCATATTCTGAGTGAATAGACATTTGAGAAAGATCATTCGTTAGGTTGTGAGACACACCGGAATCAGCCAACCAAGAATTCAGTGAAACTGAAACTGGTGGAGAATAAGCAACATTGGCTGTTGCGTTTAAGCGCCGGCAAGTAGGAGCCGCGTGACCCTTAATTCCGCACCATTGACATGTAATCGGTGGACGACTGGAGTTATTAAAAGATCCACACCCTTGGTTATTAAAACCACCACGAATTCCAATTGGGTGGTGTGACCCACGCCCTTGGTTATAGTTTCCACGACCTTGAGAAGAGCTTGTACGGCGGTTTTGAGATGAGGCTAAGTGTCCACCACGATGGTTCTGGGATTGCCGAGCAGAATTTGCAGTTGCGATGAGGGTTTGGTTACTATTTTCGAGAGACTGAAGATAGAGTTCATGAGCAACAAGTATGTCATGGAGTTCATCAAACTTTAGAGGTGAGTTATGAGAACGGATTGCTCCCCAAGATAGTTGAGACCTAAACCCTTGATCACGTATAGGGTTAAATCATCATCTGAAACTGGTGTGTCAATTAATCCAAGTTCATCGGCCTTGGATTTAACCATGTGGAGGTAGGCTGACACGGATTTATCACCAAGAGTGATATCAGCGAGATCAGATTTGAGTTGAAAGACTCGTGATCGAGATTTTGCAGCATATGTTCGACTTAGAATATCCCATGCATCTTTGGCAGTGGAGGCTGTCGTAATCATGGGAAGGATCTCTACAGCAACGGATCCAAAGATGGCACCAATATGAGTTGATCTTAGCGAAAACAAGAGTGATACATCGAATATCATTCGGTAGAGGAGACGGTTTGCTACCGTCGATGTGGCTATCTAGATCAAATCCATTTAAAACGGCAAGAAGATTTGCACGCCAGGATGTGTAAGTAGATGGGGTAAGATTCACATGAATATGATGATGTGTTGTTATGGTTACAATAGGAAATGGGTGAGTGGTGGTGGTGGTGGTGGGGGTGGGTGTGGGGGTGGTTGAAGAATCGTCCGACATGGTGAACAGAAATATTTTTGGTAATGAATTTATGATTGAGAAAAATATGGATCGTATCAATCTCGTTAGAGTGTGGCTTGGACTGATACAATGTAGAATAATTGTGTATGATTATAATTGATTGTTGTGTCTTTACATAAGAATTGTATAAACTTAAATACACAACGGATTCCTATCTATACAAGGAAAAACCAGAAAAGCAATTTTTACAATTATGTTATGTTATTTTGTTGAATATCTCTAATACGATCAAGAACAAGGTTGATTACTGCAGGCTTCATCGAATCGAAATATACTACAACATGGCTTTACTGGATGCAGAGATGCAAAATCGCCCTTACTCGAAAGCTTCTTCTCTCTCATCCAGAAATGGAGTTCCTATGGTCGATGGACAGTGACGCCATGTTTACAGACATGAGGTTCGAGATTCCGTGGGAGAGGTACAAGGATCACAACCTGGTAATGTACGGCAGGAACGCGAATGTCTAAGATTTGAAGAGATGGGTCGGGTTAAACACGGTACCGAAACTAAACGTTGGACATTCTGGATACCTTGGCTCTGATGGGTCCAAAAGGGAAGGTTTGATAAGACGCCGAAAAAGTCCCGACGGCGACGCTGAAGTAGCGGCCGGTGTTCGAAGCCGATGACCAATCAGCCATGGTTTACATTCTGATAACACAGAAAGAGAAGTGGGCAAACAAGGTGTATTTAGAAAATTCTTATTTCCTCCATGGTTATTGGTAAAACTCAAAGCAGATTGGAGCTTAGCAATTTTTATATTTTATTTGGTACAGGTGGCAGATACGTCAGCATCGGGCAGTTGGATGGCTGTCGGTGGTTCGAATTGCCATACGAATTTAAAGTTGCGAGTACTTATTTATAAATATTCAAAAGTTTGAACTAATTTGCTGCAGCGAAAATATTGAGACTTTTCATGTAATTAACCGTTATTAAAAATTTATATATACTAATGAATAAAACTAATACTGAGTGCAAGGAATATGAACTGATTATATATATATATATATATATATATATATATATATATATATATATATTAATAAAGACAATACTCTCTCCGTCCCACTCAAAGAGTCTCTTTTTTCCCGTTTAGACGTCCCACCCAAAGAGTTCACTTTCATTTTTTACACACATGAGACCCACACACACTCACTAATATAATTAAAATATGGGACCCACACTCCTACTAATACAACTACCCACTACACATTAAATAATAATATTCCTTAATCTACGTGCCAAAAAGCAAAAACTACCCTTTCCGTGGGATGGAGGGAGTATGTGAAATTAAAGATTTACTATGTTAGCAAATACTTGTATGAGATCGTCTCATCATTTGTGTGAAATCATGAAAGATTTCTGTGAGAGTAATAAGAACGGATAACATTTTTGTGATACCCTGATTAATTGTAAGATAAATAAGGAGTGATAATACTTTTAATAAAAAGTAGTACCTCTTCATCCCATAGAACCCTTCACGTTTACTGTTTCACATTATTTAAGAAAATTTGTTATTTTTTTATCAATTTTGTTGACTTTAAAGAGTATTGTAGCATTTATAATATTAAAAAGTACAGTAATAGTATGTGTATTACGTGAGAGTGACAAAATTTAAGTAAATTTTGAGATTTTGAATACAAGAATTTTTTTTTATTGAATGAGGAGGATGTTATGGTTTGACAAATTTGAAATTTAAGTAAATTTTTAGATTCAAATTTAAGTAAATTTTGAGATTTTAAATACAGGAATTTTTTTTTATTGAATGAGGAGGATGTTATGGTTTGAACCAATATAAATAGTATGAAGGATTTTCAGAGGTGAGGAAATATTATTTTTTATAAAAAGTAATTACTATATTAAAAAAAAAAGTCTCATAATACAGTCGCATTACCTATTACAAATGATATTTTAGCGTTTAAAAGATGAGATGTTATCTTAATAGATTTCCACCATTGATCATGCAAGTACAAACGCTTGCCATCTGCATAGAAAAAGGTGCTTAAAATTTTAGAAGTAATTAACCTGTGAGAATTTGAAATTATTATTTGTATATTAAGCCGTTAATAGAAAAGAAACAAGTAAAATGAGTTAAATGGATCATCCAAAACTTCAAACCTTTATTTTGGTTTTTAAATGCAGATTTAAAATGATCTAATTTTTTATTTTAATTTGGATTTAGTAAAATCGAATTATATAAATCTCATTAATATTATTTCACACATATTACACTCTTATTTTTACACATTAATTTGACGTAAGTTAAAATCTACTCTATTTAAATATGAGTTTATTACTCTCAGATACACATTTTGAGACTTAATAACAATGAGATACATTAAAAAACAGAAAATACAATCAGATACACAAATTAGTAGATAAAGAGACTAAATTACCCTCAACTAAATAAATATTTACTCTCTCTGCCAACAAAATAAAAACTGCGTGACTGTACGGATCTATCAGCACAACCGTATTCTCCAATGAAAGCGTTTCTTTCGGCGGATGTGAGCAAAGCTTTCAGCAGACGTGGATGACAAGGTGGTTCCGCAAGGGCTCGCGTTCACCTGCTATTGACGAGCAACGACAACTGCAGGCGTGAGGCAATGGCTGTAATTAAGGAGAATGGTCGTGGTGGTGGTAGTCGTCAAGAGTCAATGGTGTGGAAACAAACCTGATGATGGGCTCGAAGAGAGTGCGGCTGGCGTCGAAACTCCAACGATCAATGAGAGGCTGGAAGAGACTGCGGCTCGGCTGGAGCAATTTTCGGCAGTGTTCGCATCTTCATCAACCATAAACCGCGACAAGCAGCGATGTGAGGACGACTAAAATCAGATCCGACCGCGGCTGGGGGAAGCTGACTAGTGCGGTAGAGAGGAATGGCAACGGGCAGCGGGCTCCGGCGGAAGGTCTGGTCGGTCGTGGTGGCGCTCCAGCAACAGATCCGACGGTGGACAGCCTTATCATGGTCGACGGGAAGCTGCGACGTGGGCGGTCATTGGTGCTGAAAACCGGCGAGGAGAGCGTGGACTCCGACGGCTCGTCGATGGAAAGGAAGTGACGCCAAGCTGCGGAATCCCTATTCCAACAACGAAACGCCGTCGTAAGGCTTTTTCTGTTATTTTATTAATTAACTTCAATATATTTATGGAAATTAATCCATGAAACCTTAACCCTATTATGATTAATGAGATTTAAACCGTAAAGCGGAAGTGTACCTGATCCAATAAGTCCTTGAGGCTGAACACGAACTCAGAATCCGTGGTTTTATGGCCTTCCTCAACTAAGCCTCCTTATTCCTTATGGAGATCGTAGTAATCCCTCCCGATGGGGAGAAGGGAAGACGATGTGCGGCTTAGTATATTGGGGACCATAACCTGGGAGCCTTTATATACTACTTGACTAGACCACCCATAATCACCTAATCATGTAGTATTGGGTATCTACTCAATAAGCCCATATCATTTATTATTATAGCCCATGGACCTTTAACCTTAATTGGATCACTTAATTAAGTCCACAATATAATTGAATAGCTAATATAATTGTATAATAATATATTGCCCACAATTAGATTATAATAGAAATTAATAAATTTCCAACAATCTCCCACTTGGGCTATATATTTTCCCAAAGCAATTATATCAAGAGTCCTTAGTTGCGCAACTTTATGCTATTCCTCTTCAGGCTATACTTAACAATCTGGTCCATCTCACATACTAATATGGAACTACCGCGGCATTCACCACATTATAAATCGTGGTTAAACCCCGACAATCACCAATATCAATATACTCAATGACATAGATCAAATATGGTGAGTAGCATGAAAATTACATGCAATGTGATCAAAACATGTCTATTTCCAACTGGTCTAACTTTAATCTTTAGTGAGATCAATCCATAATGTAAAATATTACAAAATAGAAAAATTAACTTTAGTGAATTCACAATGAATTCAAAACCATCAACTTTATTCTGCAGAAAATCGAATTATCCAAATTAAAGTGTGTTAAAAACTTTAAAGAGCAATAAATATAGACTCCCACTAAACAAATGTATTCTAAAACCATATAATACCCAAATGAGTAGCTAGCTCATAGAATTGCAGGGCGTTGAATACATAATTGGTGGATCCATATTTAGAGTCTATCATAATATGCTCTACTAAAATTTTATCTACACAAAACACTTTCTTTAACAACCAAAAATTCTATGTCAATATGCTTGACTTATAAGAACTCTTATTGCTAATACTTTACTGCGAACTAACTGTCACAATCAACTTTATGTGACTAAACTTCGTAACCTTTATTTCATGTTTGAATGCCCCTTAGTGTGCTACTGATTCTGTTGTCATGGTTAATGAGCTAAAGTGTTTGCTTAATACTTTTACTTGTATAGCTCTCCAGACCAACAGAAGATGTAGCCTGAAGTGGATCTTATATCGTATTGGCATCCAATAAACTCATAATCAGACTACTTTATGATCTCCTACTAATCTGATTATCTCCAATGTTAAAGCATGTTATTCTTAGTTCTCTGTAAAGATCCATACTAGAGTTACTTAAATGTCTACTTAATACACCAACAACAGAAGCCAAATTAAGTCTTGTAGAGACCTCATCATACAATAACTTCCAAGAATCAAAACATATAGAATGTTTATACATTTCTTAAATCTTTAATTTAACTTTAGGGCACCTTATTGAGACTCCACTTGTCTCCCTTAGTTTAAACATTTTCCCACTGAATCACATAATTATCTACATTTGTCTCAAAACCAAATGAGACAATTAATTCATGATGATACTTGTGATTCCTTTACGGAAAAGCTTTCTTGAATGCATAGATGGATTTCCTTTTGGTTCTTAAACTTATAATATCGTATCATGTTGCCATCAATGAACTTTATCTTTACATCCATCTAAATGATTCAAGATTAAAATGTACTAATAATATCACGATTATCTCAAAACAATGCCTTACTTCCCTTTAGAGTATAATCCTTTATCAAGATGCAAACCTAATAATATTGTATTGATTTATACTCATAACTTATGGCATTAACCCACTTTCGAGTATTTGGACCTTGCATGATTTGATGAACATTGTTTGAATGTTCTACCATTACTTCTATAGTGTCCTCTTTATTTAGGAGAAGAACTATTAAATCATCCGAAATGTCTTTCTCCCAACTCTAGTGATTTCCTTAGTGATATTAATTCTTGAGTTTGTTGAATTTGTTATTCCTTAAATATTATTGACATTGTCATATCGTTATTCTGGATTTACACCATTCTTAAAAGCATAAGTGGGGATCGAATCGACTCCCCCTTAAGGACAATGTCTCTAATATTATTCTTCCCCCAAATCAACATCCTCACAGAATACCGTATTACCCGTCTCAAATATGATCCGATTAATTGGATCATAAACTTTTATTTTTATTCATAACCAATAAAGTAGCTTACATTTATTTGAGTCCAATTTTCTTTAGTAGATCCCAATGATCTAACTTTAGTTGGACATCACCATATGTGAAACTCAAAGAGTTCTCACAACAACTTTGGTTAAAAATTTATTGAGACCATAAGTTGCAATCTTAAGTATTTCTCACATTAGTGACCATATGTTGTGGAGTTCAATTATGTCTTTTAACTGCACCATGCATACTGAATAATTTAATGCAGTGTATTATAAGACAATTCCACAGGCCTTTAGGAGAAAACAAAAGGTTATACTTTAATTGTCTTTAGTAGCTTTCTTAATGGATTTCTTGTATTGCCCTTATACTTTATTGAGATTAAGTTTGACTTATTAGTCTCATCCTTATTGTGAAAGTTCACTCATCAAGTATGATTTTGTTGTTGATATATGGAAAACTTAATTAGCAGACTTATTAATTATACAAAGAATTAATGCAAAATAATTTTTCATGCTCGCATTAAACTTTATAATCTTTCAAAAAACTTTATAGTCTTTCAAAATTTAACTAAATTAGAATCATCTTGAAGATTCGAGCACAATATTAGTATCAAGTCTTTGGACAAAAAAATACTAATTTAAATGATGTTCTCATGCAGTAGTCAAATACTGACAATAAAACTGTCAAGCAATAGCCTTCCTGTGGGCCGACTTATTACTCACATGTCAAACAAAATAATTGTCACGTATTTACCACCACAGGTACTTGTGTATTTCTGCCAAATATTAATCTACCTGTGGGCCGATCAATACCGGCATGAAGATATACTCATACAACATTATTAATTGGGGACCCATCACAAGACACCTTGTGCAACATTAACCTCGTCTGTGGACAAAAATTAACTGCAGGGGTAATCTTGGTGTAATAATCAAGTATTGACAATAAGTTCTATCAAACAAGAGTCTATCTGTGGACCGACTAATGTTCACATGAACAATCCAAATAATTATCACATACTTATTATCACATGTATGTTATTATTCTGTCAAACTGTGTCTACCTGTGGGCCGAACACAGAACACATGAATAATTACACACCCATCTATGTAATTTCAATAAAGTCGCACTTCACACACAGAGGCTGCTGTGGCAACATGAGGCTTTGATTGATTAGATTGAAAAAATTACTAGACCAATTAAAAAAATATTAAGAAATATTAAATTTAATTGAACGACATTAATTAATGTCTCCCCAATTTTAAATTTATTATATTCCATAAACTAAATAGGAACATAAGATCACTCATATTTAAAAATAATGAAAGATTTCTTAACGATTCTAAATTCAACTTTAAAATAAATTAAATTAGAGAATTATCCTTTACTTATTTATTCACAAATGAATCATTTATCAAAATCTGTATGCAATCAATAATCTATAATGACTGCAGTGATCAAATCCCGTCCATCATGATGACACGACTCGTATGTCTATTGTCCAGAATCAAAGTAGTTATCAAATGGAAATTGTGACAAATATGAGCAAATCGATATAATTATTCCATACAATTTCACAATTTCACAATTCCATACAATGGTCAAATATCAAATATTCACAATTCGAAGGCTTCATACAATTTCAAATGCCCATGTCAACTTCATCAATGTTGAAAGTGAATTCTCATAAGGTACATAATAAATTCAATTCATGTATTAAAATTAATTAATCTAAATGAAATTCAGACCAAATATCATTCAATAATTCGATGACTAAAATAGTACAATCACCTTTCCGTGATAAAGTACCACAAAAATATTAACAAGCATCCATGGTATACCAAATTAATCCGAGACTTTAATCTCTAAATTTTTAAATTGTGATTTCTCAAAAATATTCAAATACAAATATTTGAATTTAAACACAATTTTGATAGATCTCAGAAAATCATAATTAGGGTGGCTCTGATACCACTTGTTGGAAATTAATCCATGAAACCTTAACCCTATTATGATTAACGAGATTTAAACCGTAAAGTGGAAGCGTACCTGATCCAATAAGTCCTTGAGGCTGAACACGAACTCGGAATCCATGGTTTTATGGCCTTCCTCAACTAAGCCTCCTTATTCCTTATGGAGACTGTAGTAATCCCTCCCGATGGGGAGAAGGGAAGATGATGTGCGGCTTAGTATATTGGGGACCATAACCTGGGAGCCTTTATATACTACTTGACTAGACCACCCATAATCACCTAATCATGTAGTATTGGGTATCTACTCAATAAGCCCATATCATTTATTATTATAGCCCATGGACCTTTAACCTTAATTGGATCACTTAATTAAATCCATAATATAATTAAATAGCTAATATAATTGTATAATAATATATTGCCCACAATTAGATTATAATGGAAATTAATAAATTTCCAACAGACTAAAATTAGATCCGACCGCGGCTGGGCGAAGCTGACTGGTGCGGTAGAGAGGAATGGCAACGAGCAGCGGGCTCCGGCGGAAGGTCTGGTCGGTCGTGGTGGCGCTCCAGCAACAGATCCGACGGTGGACAGCCTTATCATGGTCGACGGGAAGCTGCGACGTGGGCGGTCATTGGTGCTGAAAACCGGCGAGGAGAGCGTGGACTCCGATGGCTCGTCGATGGAAAGGAAGTGACGCCAAGCTGCGGAATCCCTATTCCAACAACGAAACGCCGTCGTAAGGCTTTTTCTGTTATTTTATTAATTAATTTCAATATATTTATGGAAATAAAATAAAATATTAATTAGAATTATATTGTTGTGTACTTATGGAATATAAATCAGGATATTTAATTCACATATCTCCAAAGCAGCCAATTGATTTCATGGTGCATCACTTTGAAATGGCTGGTAGATTTCTTCCTAATTAATTTTTTTTCTTAGCAGTAAATGTGAAAAGTGTGTTGATGCAGAGTTTGAACTGGAACCAATTTCTAGGAGAAAATGAATATTTGGTTGTTGATTAAAGAGGATGCGAGCATTTGGTTCATAATATGGCAGCAACTTTTTTTTTACCTACGAGGAAGTTTAAAATGTGCTAAAATATTGTGTAAGATACATGTGTAGAGAAAAAAATGTGAAAAAAAATACAAACAAAATGTGCAAAAGAAATATGCAAATAAAATTATACTAAATGAAATGTGAAAAAAAAATGTGCAAAAGAAATTGTGCAAAACAAAATGTGCAAAAGAAATTGTGCAAAACAAAATTGTGCAAAACAAAACTGACTGAACGCCGGAACGTCGGCCGGCCGACCGTGGACCACCACTGGACATGTGCAAACAAAATGTGAAAAAAAAAATTCAAAGCAAAATGTGCAAAAACAAAATTGAGCAAAACAAAATTGTGCAAACACATAGGGGCATTTATGGTATCACAATCATAATTGTGCAGTTATAAGTATTATTACTTTGAGTCATGTAGTTTACAGCAATTATGCATTATTTTATGTGTCCAATAGTAAGTGACCCTTTAAATATCTTCGAAATAAATATAAATTTGAATTTACTAAAGAGTGAGGCTTGTGTGCGCCCGGGCGCACGGGAACATATTTCGTGCGCCTTTAGAATTTAGTGTTATGGGTAAAAATACATTGCTTTGGTTTAAAGGGTATACTTTAATTAATTAAGGTACACCATTTTGTTCTAAAGGGTATACACTTTATTAATATTTTTTTATTTTTCTTTAGAAATAAAGGGTACACATATTTATACTAAAAGGTATACAATTTAACACAAAATTTCAAAGGCACACGAAATATGTTCCCGTGCGCCCGGGCACACACAAATATTTGTGTATACAATTTAACACAAAATTCTAAAGATGCACGGAATGTGCTCCTATGCGCCTGGGCGCACACAAATTTTTGTCTTTACTAAATTCAATTAATACTAAATTCACCAACTATTTCACACATAATACACCTTACTTTACACATTAATTTGGTATAAAGTTAAAATTTATTATATATAAATCTTTTCAAAACAAATATAAATCTGAATGTACTGAATCCAATTAATACTAAATTCACGATTAGCGGATTTTTGCATTTTATTATCATTATATCCATCACTACAAGAAATATGGTCTATTACCACACCCCTATTAACACACTATGATACAAGTGTCCAAATAGATAATGTAGAACTACATTAAATATACAGAACGTGAATTAATATTTTGTTAATATTAATTTTCAATACTATTAAGACATTAAATAAGTTAGTGTAGTTATAGGTAATTTATTGCCACGTTATTAAGTGAGGAAATAACTTGATTAAGGTAGAATTGAAAAAATAACATATTTATTGCCACACATTATATATTTGTTTTTATAGTTAATTTATTGCCACGTTATTAAATAAGGAAATGACTTGATTAAGGTAGAATTCAAAAAATAACATATTATGCCACACATTATATATTTGTTTTTATATAATATCTATTCATACGGAAATAGTGTGTGATTATTGAGGGAAAAAACTTATTAAAATAATAATAATAAAGAAAATGAATAACAAAACGAATTCTTAAAAAAAAAATTAATGCTCCTATTTTGTCACGTCTTTTTACTCATTATTATGAAGAAAAAAAATTAAATTTAAAAAGTAACAGACATTAGAAATTGGATAAGGAAGGAATCAACGACTTTTTCTCTACTATTTAACAAAACAAAGCCAAATCTCAATCACTTAATTCTTCCGTCTTCACTTTTCCCTTTACCTTCACCTTCACCGTATTCTCAAATTCAATTCACTTTTGTGCATTTTGTTTATTTCTTAGTCAATCGTTCACCTTCACCTTCGCAACTCTCGCCGTTCTGTTCCCAGCTTTGACGGGCATTACTATCTCAAATATTTGAATGATTCGTCCACTCATAATTTGATTCTCGGTTAGTCTCTTATTTAATGATTTTTTTGTTAATTATTACAAAAGTATAAATTGGGAAAGATTTGTAAAAGGAGTGATTCTGATTAAAAGTCTGTTTTATTTGAACATGACATGAAAGGCATGATGGAGTCATCAATCTGTTGGTTAGCTTTGTTGTATATGTCATACGAATGCACTACTTCAATGGTGTTGTGTTGTTGTTTCCATGTACTTTGCCTTTTCTATATGCTTAACTCCCAGAAACAATCCTCTATGAATTCAAAAAAAGAAGCTCAAAGTACTATTATTGTTTCGTAGTTAAAAATATACTATTTTTACTCTAGGTTAATATGGAGGATCTGTATTTGTTAAAAAAAATTTGTAAGTTACATTGATAGTGTCTTTTCACTCTTTGGTTGTAACTTATTTAGGATACTGAGTACATGAGATGGATGGAACACCTCAAACTAGGCTAGCAATTGCTTGCTAGGGGCCCCGACATGATAGGAAGAACCTATAAAAAATATGTAGTAAATGGCTTTAGGTTTCACACCAAGGAATTAGAAAAAAAAACACAAAACAGTGGAGTAGCTGTCAAAGCTACAACATCAAGTTTTTCTAGTACAAGAGATGAAAATCTCATCCTAAGTGAACTAGATTATTATGGAGTTTTGACAGATATAATTAAGCTGCATTATGTTGGGCGCAATATTGTTTTATTTGGATGCGATTGGATCTCAAAAGGCACGAGACTTAAACAAGATAATGATGGATTTACTGTAGCTAACTTTACCGGTGTCAAACGTCACAATGAGCCATTCATTTTGGCATCACAAGCTTCGCAGGTGTTTTATGTAGCAGATGCAGTCGAGAGTGATTGGCATGTCGTAGTCTCAACAGCTCCAAGAGGTGCTTATGATATGCATCCATTAAATGATGTTGAAACATACTTGCAAAGTAATCTATGCAAGTCTGTGGTTGATGATGAGAGTGGGGAAGTCAGATGGGTGCGTGAGGATGCTGAAGGAGTTGAAGTTGATGTAGGAACATGAAAATTTTTTCCATTCCATGTGAGTTACAATTTTCTTTTCTATAATATTTTTCTTCCAAACCTGCCAAATTACTTCACTTTATATACAGTTTTTGCTGCCCTATTGTTGTTCATTTTATTCTCCTAATGTATTACTCATTTCATTCATCTCAGGTTTTCTCAATTTTTTCTTGTGATCATCGCAGTAAAATTAGGCTTTATATTTAAACAAAGATCGATGGTAAGGTTTGGAAGCATTGATGAGTTTCCTAATTTGTTATTGCAAAATTGTTTCATGTTGGATTATGCTTTTGCATAATGCTTTGTAGCTGTCGAATGAATTCTTTACTAGTTGACTTGGTCTCTACTTCTGTTGGTTGATGGATTTAAAGTTATTATATGGAAACAATTGTTATTTCAAGTTTCTAGGAACATTTAAACCGTGATGCTTCAACTTGTTGAAGGTGATACCCAAAATATTGTGTTGTTCACTTTTATACTAAAATTAGCTTAATTTGTGGATCTTATTTAGCTTTATAGGTCTTGCTCTATGTCTTGCTCCATATCACATGGTCTAGTTTTATTGCAAATTTCATTTTCCTTGAAAGCTGTAATGGTTTTGCTTATTATTTATGGACTGAGTAGCTTTTACTTCTTCTATAGAATGTAGTAATAAAAACGGAAGCAAGTCCCCATTATTCTAATGTTTTGATACAAATTATTTGTACATATGGTCTATATATGTATGATTGATGTTCATTCTAGAATTTATATCTTGTTGTGTGCGTGGAAAATGACTAATGAAAATTAAGTAAATTTTTCATAGTCGCGGGGGCTCTTCGTTTTCCAATGCCTTATAATTGAAATTCTTTTCCCATTGAGATAAAATATGTATTCTGCTATTCTAATCCATTTTCATCACAGTGGAAAAAAGGAAAAGAGAGAAATTAGGTGCATAGCTGAATGTTATTTTGATGAGTGTGTGATTGTTTTATTTACAAAAGGAAAATGGTCTGTTTGATCTAGTATAAAAATTAAAAGGGCTTATATGAATAAAAGGAAAGATTAAGGGCTTAGTTGATCCAGTGAGATAAGATGAAGGGTATATCCGACCATTTGTCTTTTTTTATTTTTTAAGGTGGCATATACATACAAGAAATTACCAAACTCATGAATATATGGCATTTTAAATCTATTTAACTAATCTTTTCTTGGTCAATTCATTTCATTACCTTATTAACTCATACATTTTGAGTGACTACACTCGCTTAGAAGAATTATTTCTTCCAAATGCCACTTAATCTCTTAGTGATTCCTTAAGGCAAATTTGAAAACACTCACCTTTTGATTCATGTAATTATATTTGAGATATATATGGTATACATAATTGCCATCATTGAACAAAGAGAATGACTTAAGTTCCTGTAGATGTTGTTCCATTATAATTTTTTTAATTTGTAATTAATCATTGTTTTTTATGTGTATGAATTGATCTTCTTTGTGTTTTCTGGTAGGTTATTCGTGGTATTTCTATTTTGTAAGTTATTCTTACAAGCTTGGGTAATACTTTGAATTGTTATAGTACAATTCTCTCAACAACATGGATAAGAGTTGGATGAATAAACCAAGGTATGAAGGTGAATATTTGCATGGATTGGAGATGTTTTTAGACTTTGCTTTCTCTAAAGCAATAAATGATGGAATGATTACATGTCCATGCATAATATGTAAATTTGGTAAATGCGTGACAAGAAGTGTAGCACGTGAACATTTGGTAATTGATGGATTTGTTGAGGGGTATAATGATTGGATAGCTCACGGAGAGGTTTCATTGAGTCATACTACAGATTCATTGCCTGGATTTGATTCTAGAACTCTAGATACTGATGATGACATGCGTGGTTTAGTTCATGATACTTTTGGGATTCAAGAACAAGACATAAATTTTGAAACACCAATGATGCCCCTAAGAGATGAAGGAGAAGAAATGGCCACTGGGATTGCTGGAAACTTTTACAAGTTAATTGATGATTCCCAAGTAAGATTATATGAAGGTTGTGACAAATTTTCAAAACTTTCATTCATCGTACGTTTATTGCACATAAAATATCTTGGTAGATGGAGCAACAAGCATTTTAATATGTTGTTAGAGTTGTTAAGGGAAGCATTTCCAGAGGCCATGACAGGTTTACCTAAATCTTATTATCAATCTGAAAAATTGATGAAGGACTTGGGGCTTGGTTATGAAAAGATAGATGCTTGTCCTCAAGATTGTATGTTGTATTGGGGTGAAAATGAGAAAAGGACTACATGTAAGACGTGCAATAAAACAAGGTGGCAGACTTCAGAATAAGACATAACTGGTGAGAAAAGAAAGATAGCACAGAAGGTCTTGTGGTACTTCCCTATAAAACCTAGGCTGCAACGTTTATTTATGTCATCAAAAACTGCAAAGCACATGCGTTGGCATGATGAAGGCCGTACTAAGGATGGTTGGATGAGGCATCCGGCTGATTCTCCTGCTTGGCAAACATTTGATGGTAAACACGAAGACTTTTCTTCTGATATACGTAATGTAAGATTGGGTTTAGCTGCAGATGGATTTAACCCATTTGGTAATATGAGTGTTGCGCATAGTACATGGCCCGTCATTCTGATTCTATATAATCGGAACCGGAACTGCCGGTTCCAAAACCGTAAAAAAAATCGAAACCGGTAGGGGAAGGTTCGGTTCCGATTCCTCATATTTGGGAAAAAATCGGCGGTTCCAGTTCGAACCGCCGATTTTTCAATTTTCTTTTATTTTTTTACTTTTACGCTTAAAACCAAAAAAATTTTGGAACCGGCGGTTCCGAACTGGGTGCATGTCTATAAGGGGTGGCGTGAATGAATGAGAGGGGAGAGAGAATATATTAATTCAACTAAATATAAGTCCATATCCTTTTTTTTTTTTTTGGAAATAATGGTTATATGTTGTTATCATTTCAATAAAACTAAATATAAGTCCATATCGTTTTTTGAAAATAATGGTTATTTGTTGTCATCATTTCAATAAAACTAAATATAAAGAAATCAAACGCTTACTAAATATAAATAAATTAAACGGTAACGTTCATGAAAATTATTGAAGAAAATAAGATGTCCTCTATAGACCTGCACTCTGCCTAAGCAATGTACCACCGTCCATCCATATCCTGCCATATGCCTAATCAACATACCACACATGTCCGTCCATATCCTTATTTTGAAAATAATTATAGTAACATTTTTATAGTAACATACTAATACGAAGCACGCGTAATACGTGGGATATTCGTATTTTTTATAGAATCAGCTATTCGTATTTTCGAATTTACTAAATATACTTAAAAAATAATTAAATTAAAATATTCAAAATTAATAAGACATAAATACTATTCTAATAATTAAAATTTTATATTGTGTTCGATTGTAGTACCCGAACAATATAATATACTTATTTGGTTTTAGTACCCGAAAGATGTATTCGGCTGGAGAAATTGAATGGTCCTTGAGGGATAGTGATAACACTTTTACTATGAATTTTATCACTTTTACTATAAAATTTTATCACTTAATTTTCATTTATATTATAAATTGGTCATAAAATAATATTGTCGTTTTTCGTCAATTGAGTATCACTTTCCATTATCGAAGTTGTTACTTTTTATACTTATGACGTAAACCCTCGCCTGAGACGGTTTTACACATAATATACTTATTTGGTTTGAGTACCCGAAAGATGTATTCGGCTGGAGAAATTGAATGGTCCTTGAGGGATGGTGATAACACTTTTACTATGAATTTTATCACTTTTACTATAAAATTTTATCACTTAATTTTCATTTATATTATAAATTGGTCATAAAATAATATTGTCGCTTTTCGTCAATTGAGTATCACTTTCCATTATCGAAGTTGTTACTTTTTATACTTATGACGTAAACCCTCGCCTGAGACGGTTTTACACAATTCCTTTCCATTATATTAACAACTATATAAATTAATAAAAATAATTTTATTCATAAAAGTTTTAATTTTGTTAATATTAACATTTTTAAACAAAAAAAATTTATACATCACGTTAAACTTTTGTAATTTCTATTAAAAAATTCATAACATTATAATGTAAATTTATATATAATTTTCAATATTATATTGCCAAGGCAAAACATATATTTTATATATTAAGTTCTTATATTATCATATTTAAATTATTACATAAAAAACTACCTCCATCTCGATAAAATGTGAACAATACCTTATTATTAGGTAACTGTTCGCATTTCACTGGGACGGAGGAAGTATAATCTTAAGAAATCATAATTAAAAATAAAACTATTTATTAGAGATGGCAATGGGTTATGCGATTTTAAAATAAAAACTAATTGTACACATTCCATTTAAAAATTTATTATGGTACCCGTACCCATCTTATACCCATTTATCAATATCTGCGGGTACCCGCACCCATTTAGTATTAATTTATTATATAAATATTTATATCTCTTCTATTATTTAAATTTAAATTATTATGAATTAAATATAAATTAAATTCTATTGTTTTTAATAAATATATTAAATTTTGTGTGTAATATATATATATATATAGGTACCCACGGGTATTGAGGTATTATCCGTACCCGTTCTAAACCCTAATGAGATTTTCACTACTATCTGTATTCGTCCCAAACCCGTTTACAATTATCCATATCTACCCTATTAAGATTGGATAGAACGAGTACTTAAAATGTCTATCTCATTACCATCCCTGACTATTATCGTTTAATAAATAAAATTAATAAATGTATATAACAATTATAAATTATTGTATAATTAAGAATAAATTATTAAATATAATAAAATAAATAATTAACGATAAAAAAAATATGAAAATTAATTACTCTTAAATTAAGATTTATTTTTGAGTGAGGCTTACGTGCATCCGGGAACACATTTCGTGTGTCTTAGAAATTTAGTATTATGGGTAGGGTACATTCTAAATGCACACGGAATGTGGTCCGTGCGCCCGGGTGCACAGGAGTTTTTGCCTTTATTTTTTTCATAAAATTCCTTATTTAGAATTTTATAATTAACTAAATTTATTAAAATTAAAATTTTAAGGATACATAAATTAAATATATTAAATAATTTCTTACTCTTCTAAAAATATTTTATTTATTAATATATTTTATTAAAGAATATTTTACAATATAGAAATTGTTATTAAATTTAAGAATCTATTTCTCAAATCATATATTATTGGTAATATGGATGTCAAATTAAAGATCATGAAAAGACAATTAATTTGATATAATTTTTATATAAATCCGATTTAAAAATAAAAAGTTAAAAACACTTAAAGTTTTAGGAAAATTTTTAAAAAAGATAAAGAAAAATGAAATATTTTGATTAGTTATTTAAAATAAAGTAATTATATTATCTTCCTTCCTAAGCAAATTTATTATTAAAAAAATTCAAAAATCTATAAAAATGACACATTATGCATAAATTGTTCACATGATGACACCTAATAAATCCAAAATCCTCCTTTAATTTAGTATAGTATATCCTCATTATTGACTTTTATCAGTCATTTATAATA
Source organism: Pogostemon cablin (assembly GCA_023678885.1). Lineage (NCBI taxonomy): Eukaryota > Viridiplantae > Streptophyta > Magnoliopsida > Lamiales > Lamiaceae > Pogostemon > Pogostemon cablin. The sequence continues at coordinate 13,238,641 of CM042965.1, read as the reverse complement.
TATATATATATGCATATTATAAACCTTATAACTTGTACAGAATCTTATTAAGGAAATTTAAATATTTTAAAATAAAATAAAGTTTTGCATTTTATTATAATTATATCTAATATCATAGGCATGTTTTCCTTTCAATGATATTTCTTTTTATTTAATTGTAATTATAATTATATAATGTCAATTATATATATTTTATTTTAAAATCGTAATAATTATGATTAAAAAAATCCTTTTTATGTATTTTATACTTCAAAATTGTACAGATTCTTACTCCCTCCGTCTCATCCTAATAGTTACATATTTCTATTTTGGGCGTTCTATCTTAATGGTTACATTTCTCTTTTTATCATATGGGACCACACAAATTAATTAATTCTCCTTCTATGGGCCCACACATTCCATTAATACACCTACCCACTTTACATTAAATTATTATTTTTCTCACCTCAATATATAATAAAATATTATATTCATTAATCCCCATGAAAAAGCAAACGTAACGATAAAGACGGGACTGAGGGGATAGTAAAGAAATTTAAACATATCAAAATAAAATAATTTTTACATTTTATTATAATTATATCTATATCATATGCATGTTTTCCTTTCAATTATATTTCTTTTTATTTAATTGTAATTATAATTATACAATGTCAATTAAATATATTTTATTTGAAAATCATTATTATTATGGTTTAAAAAAATCCACTTATGTATTTTATACTTCAAAATTTATATTACAAATTATTTATGAAATAACGTACTACACGTTATTTTTTATTAATTCTTTTGACTCGTTTAGTTACCATATACTCCCTCCGTCCCAAACTCGTTGTCTTACTTTCCGTTTTCATCCGTCCCAAACTAATTGTCTTATTTCCAAAAAAGGAAATATCACATCAATCCCCACCCCTAAAAGTTCATCTTAATTACAACTTTACCACACTCACCTAACACACATAACATACTTTATAATTTATTTATCACCTAAAAATACCACAATACCCCTAAAAAGTCAACTTTTCTTAAACTCCGTATCTACAGTAACGAAGACAACAACTATGGGACGGAGGGAGTATTATATTTCCTCAATCTATATACTTTTCATCTCACTCCTATGACTAGACTAGTATCGATGCTTTATTAAATTTTCATCTCACTTCTATGACTAGACTAGTATCAATGTTTTATTATATTAATTTGTCACAGAGTTAATACTCAGCTTACTAAAATTCAAAACAAAATACTCCTTCCTAAACATGCACCCCGGTTCGTAACCGCCGGTTCCAGTTTTGAATCGGCGATTCCGATTCCAAGATAGGGGAACCGGAACCGAACCGGGGTACGAAGGTTTCGGTTCCGGAACTGAAGGTTCCGGTTTTAATTTTTTTTTTGTTTTAAGCGTAAAAAGTAAAAAAAATTAAAAAAATAGAAAAACCGGCGGTTCGAACCGGAACCGCCACTTTTTTCCCAAATATGAGGAACCGAACCTTCCTTAGCCGGTTCTGATTTTTTTTGGCCGGTTCCGAAACCTGCGGTTCCCCGATTCGAACCGCCAGTTTCGGTTTTTTTGTGCATGTCTACTCCTTCCCTTCTATTTTAGAAGGATGTCTTTTATCCATTTTTATTGTCTCACTCAAAGGGTTCTCTTTTTTTTTTACACACACATATGAGACTCACACATGCCCCTAATACACTTAAAATATGGGGTCCGCACTCCCACTAATACAACTACACACTACACAGGTTTTAATTTTTTTTTTTTGGTTTTAAGCGTAAAAAGTAAAAAAAATTAAAAAAATTGAAAAACCGGCGGTTCGAACCGGAACCGCCACTTTTTTCCCAAATATGAGGAACCGAACCTTCCTTAGCCAGTTTCGATTTTTTTTGGCTGGTTCCGAAACCTGCGGTTCCCCGATTCGAAACGCCAGTTTCGGTTTTTTTGTGCATGTCTACTACTTCCCTTCTATTTTAGAAGGATGTCTTTTATCCATTTTTATTGTCTCACTCAAAGGGTTCTCTTTTCTTTTTTACACACACATATGAGACTCACACATGCCCCTAATACACTTAAAATATGGGGTCCACACTCCCACTAATACAACTACACACTACACATAAAATAATAATACTCCTTAATCTACGTGCAAAAAACAAAAGACCCTCTTTTAATGGGACGGATGGAGTACTTTATAGGGGAAATTTAAAACTTAAAACTCACTATACTAAACTCCAAAACAAAATACTTTATAGGGATAGAATTTTTCACATATAAAATACTTAAATACCGATTTGAAGTACAGAATCATTGTTCGGCCACTGGATCTTCTGTGCCATTTTCGTACATAATTTTTTGTCCCACATGTTATATTATTGACACGAAAGAGCAGGAAGAAATCAACCATTACTCTTAGGGTTAAGCTTTTTTTTAGGGTATAATTTTCTTCTTTTTTTATGTTTAATTCATCCAATGATATAGCAGAGATGTGATATACTAAAATGGCACAAAGAATCTGAACAACTGGTTTTGATGGATACGAGTATAAAATTGGCAAAAGGTTCCATTTGGCACATATCTATGAATGGTGTTGAGCTACAAAATTTTTGTTGACTTGTTGATAAAATACATATGAATGATGATACACTCTCAATTCATAGTTGAACTAAAAAAACCTATAGAAAAATAGTTTCTTTAGTCAAATATAAAACCAGATTACTTAATTCATTTATTTTATTAATGTGTACAGATTCGGCAACAAAGGATTTGTTTTCCATCACAAAATAAATTAAAATTCAGCATGGTTTATTATTTTATTTCAATTAACTAATGGTTTATTACTCCAAATACAGAAAACAGCAAATATTCAACTCATTCAAACACATTGGTGTCAACATCATTAAAAACGGCCTTTCCACCGTAGATTAATATTTCTCAAAATTTCTTCTTCACCTTCTCCAACAGCTTATAAACCCCAAAAATGATGAACAACAATCACATATATATCTCAAGTTCAATTTCCTCCAAATAAGTCAATATACATACATACAACCAGATTAATGACAAGATCAAGATTAGCTCCAAGCAACAGTCCAACCCCATTAGAAGCAGACAGCAGCAAAGATGAGCAGGAGAGGCTGGTCCCGATCGCGAACGTGAGTCGGATAATGAAAAAATCTCTCCCTGCAAACGCAAAGATCTCCAAAGAAGCCAAAGAATGCGTGCAGGAATGCGTTTCAGAGTTCATAAGCTTCGTCACCGGTGAGGCCTCGGATAAGTGCCAGAGGGAGAAGAGGAAGACCATCAATGGGGACGATCTTCTCTGGGCTATGACCACGCTTGGATTTCAGAACTATGTGGGACCCCTCAGAGATTACCTCAGAAAGTATACAGAGACTGAGGGAGACAACATAATTAACTCCATGGCTGTACATGAAGGTGCCAATTTTAGTACTCCAAATAGTTATTTTCAAGATGGAGATCATCATGTGCTTGGTAATCGGATAGGGTAATCGGGTGGTTTTTAGTTTGGGACATTTGATGGGACTGCACCTAGTTAGTCTTGATCATGGTCATGGAGTTGGGGGGTATAAAGTTTAATTCACAAGAAGATAAATGTTCTTTGCATAGGTAAATCTAAACACATTTAACCATGCAAAGAATATTTATAATACACTAAATGTATGTTACATTATATCTATTCTATTCTTTTATACCATTACCTTATATAGGGTGTGTTAAATCACTTAATTAACATGTATTATTATATATATTATTTGTATAATTATATAATTACTTTGGTGATGTATTCTAATGTTTATCTATTTATTTATGACATTGCCATTCGATGTTATCATTTATATATAAGAAAATATTTGTATATCTGGTGTCTCGGTTTGCACAGTACTATTAAGTATAATGGAATATTAGCTTCTTATGACATTAATTGTTGGGTATATTTGAATTTCAATATTTTTAGCACTAAAATTCCACCAGAATTATAGGATGATATTTGAGTCGAAATATCAAGAGTTAGACGAAATTGTCTAGCTTTGTTGCCTATGAATTTATGCAATCATCTTCCAACTTCCAACGGCTTACATTTTTTAATAGTAGCATACAAAAATCACATGTAATAGCGACTAAAATTTATTTTGAACTCACTTCCTGAAGTATATATGACTAAGGAATTCACAAAGAAATGTTTAGCAAAACTCGACTTTACTCACTTTGATTGGACATCCAAAAATATGTGTGTTGAGAAATGTTTTCTTTTAAGTGAATTCAAATAGTGTGAATTATGTAAATGTAAGATTCTATTTATAGATTTTAAGATGTTTTCTCGTGAAAGAATATTTTTTAGAATGATGTTTATGTTGTAAAATATTTTATATAGACATTACTCCATATATCATTAGAATAGGAAGAGGGTTTAATACTATTGTACTCTTTCTCTTCTCTATATAAAGATTGAGGGTTTTGTACCGACTCATATCAACGTGACCGTTAATGAAATCTCTCTTTCCCCATATTTCTTTATTATTCTCTTATTCTTTATATTTCTTTTATTGTTCTTATTATTATATAGTTTACAATTAAATAGTTTACAACACGTTATCGACACGCTCTAATCAATTGAGCTATTGATCAAAGGGGGTCGAGAACTGAAGTAATTAATGGACGAAATTGAACTATTGATCAAAGGGAGTCGAGAGCGGAAGTAATTAATGGACGAAACTCTAGAAAAGAATCGTGTCTTTTCTGCAAGGTATTTTTTTATCAACGCATATAAATAAATTAATCACATGAGTATAACGAAAATTTAGAAATCATTATGGTAGTTGAATTTTTTTTTAATTCATATGAATGTTAGGGAATTTTTTCTCTAGTATTCATATATAATTCCTGTGATCTAATACTTGTACAGTTAATCATTAAATTTGTGGTTTATTTATTTATTTTTATTATTTTTAATCAAATCCAAAATATGCGATAATTATATATATATGCATGATTTATTCGTCCCTCCACCATCCCATTACTGTCATTAATTTTTTTTTTCCGATGAGATGTTTGTTAACTTATAATCATTAATTATTAAAATAACATTGTTTATAAATGATTTACAGTTAGATTGATATGACTTAATAGAATAACAGGGGAATTGAATGAAATTATGAATGGAATAGTAATGGGAATGGAATGATTAAAAATTATTTTTATCATGATTGGTATCGTTCAGGAATAACTCAAGTAATAGAAGTTGTATTTCTTAATAACTTCAATCTCATTAATAGTAATTTTATAATATTACGTTTAAATTTAATCTATTTAAAATATTAAATTAATTAAAATTTTAATGAAGATTTTATATATTTTATAATTATAAAAAAATATTAAATTATAAGTAAATAAAATATTAATATTTTTAAAATATAAATAAAATTTAAAATACAAATAAAAAATTTATATATATTAAAAATATTAAACTATGTATAAAAATTATGTTTATATTTATATTACATGTATATATTCAATTTAATTAATAATATTAAACTTTATATATAATTTACTAATTTTTATTTTGAATAAATATTAAAATAATTATATACATTTATATTTAAAAATTTTAAGAATTTAATTTAATTATATATTTTTTACCGATTTGAGTATATAAAAATATTTAATTTTTTATTTAGATTTTAAATGATTTATTATTTTATTTTTTATTAAATAATTTAATACAAATAATTTTAATAAATATTACAAGTTAAGTAGAAAAATAGTAACATATTTATAATTATATAAATAAATATTGTATAAATTAAAAGAATATTTTATGTGTGTGTGTGTAACGGTGGGAAAAAAGGGAGGGTAATGGGCAATACCATGGGAGTAGGAGGAATGTTCATTCCCACATGTAAGGGAATACACATTCATTTGGAATCGTGATTCCTATTACTAAAAACATACCAATAGCAGGAATGAGAATAGAATTAGGAATGACGATTCCATTCCCTCCCCCAATCCATCGTATCAATCACGCCCTTAAGATTTTATGTTAATTAATTATTGTTCTCAAAGAAGTTTTGTATCTTTTTTCAAATTATTTGTTTTATGATGGAATATAGAATCAATTTATTTTAATATTTATGGTAGTTATAACATACAATGAATATGCATTAATTAAAATTTGAGATCTATAATTTTTCTATCATTATTCTCGACAATTTTGTATGTAATTTATTGATTTTTTTAGTAAATATTTTATTGAAACTTATTGGACTCTGGAGATCACATAATTCATTATTTTTTATGGTTCTCATTCAAATGAGTCTATTCTACTCTGTATTTGATATATATGAATCTGTCTTGTACTTGATATATCACGCCCCGACCGTAGACAGAACGCGACAACCGCCACGTTAACCATAAATTTCACGGAATGGGTGCACTCCGCTCTTGAAAATTTATAGAAAACGTAAGGCTTGCTATCAATTACCTGTAGGACAGAACAACTGATGATAACGAGTACTACCCGAGGACATCATTTTCATAACAAACCACCAAAGATTTACAAAGGAACAAAATACAATGATGTAACTCGGTCTGAAGAAAATATACACAAGCGATATAACATCGCGAAAGTAAAAAAAAACATCAAGGGGTACCAGATATGAACTATACAATCTCGCCAATGGATCCGCCAATTTATACACAAAAAAAAGAGTACCCAAGAACTGATCGAATGACGAGCAAAAGATAGGCAAACCTCCACCCAAAAGATATCAACCGCCTGAAAAGGAAAGGAATGGTGGGGGTGAGCAGAACCACTAGTTCAGTGAGGTGATAAGCCGATCACGCCAACCCTTATACGAAGTATGTACTCACGTTCATGACTTATAACTTAAAATCTAATATTTGCGTTCCACATCAAGTATTTCTTACACAATATATGCAAATTAATGAAAATAAAACCTCTATACGCATTTAAAAAATAACATATTTAGTTCAAACAACATGTTAACACATAAAAGACGCGTGGGTAGCCAATATCCTCCTCGAACTGAGCTCTCCGTCGTGAGTCAGTCAGAGCCCGTCACCGTTACTCTAGACAAAATGAAGGTTAATGCTCTTTTTCAACATATACCAAGTACCACAATTTAATATCAATGAGATCCTTGAAATGATAAAACATGTAAACAAATATAACATGCGTGTCCCACACCGGTGACGTTGACTGAGCCTATAATAGGCTGATCCATCTAACGATCACCTTCCAGAGTATCAATATTTGGCAAATAGATAGGTGCCTCGTTAGATCTAACTCACCCAGGTTTGTCAAGCCACGGGCGATTAGTTTGTCACTCTAACTCACCCGAACCGCGACTATTCGGGTTACTTAATCAATGTCGCTCCAACTCACCCAAACCGTGACCAATTCGGACTACTTAACCTTGGTACCAGGTATGCATATAAATCATCAAATGCATAATAACTCAAGTCACAAGATTATCAATAGATTAATCCTCAAATACTTCACAACAAATGATATCATATATCGAGCCAGCAAGGCTCTACAAATTAAAACAAACAATACCCGTAATACATGGCTGACAGGACTCTATATGAAATAATATAAGATAATCAATGGACCATATCATGTCAATCAGGCTCAACCTAGAGCAATTGAGCCAATCAGCCTCTTTACCACATAACACATCACCAAGTAATTTTCTTATCAAGTAAGTAAAGAAAATGAATGCAAACTTGTCAAGGGTCCACACTTCCCACAAGAGAAGGCATTCCCGAATTATCAACTCACAAGGAAATGATTAACTCTCTCCAAAATTTGAAGTTATTCCCTTGCCCTTCGACGATTGATCTTTACCTAAAAAGTAGATAAGCAAATGAATACAAATCAATATACATAGGAGTTGATATTAAATAAAGGGCAGCTCGTAACTCCTCAACACCAACTCCGAGTCTCACATAACCCAGTTCATATCATTTCTCAAACAAAACGATACGAAATAAATTTGAATTTGACATAACAAAATCTGAAATTTTCCAGCCTGCGGCAGTTCACGAAAAAAATCATAACTAATTGTATATAATTCGGATTGAGGCGTTTCAAGTGGCTACGGAAAGCTAACAAACTCAGCTACATAAAAAAATTGAGTTTGCAAATTTCTAAGGGCAATAGATATGCCAAAATCAGTTCGGACAGTGGCTGCAAATCACCTAGAGGCAGTTTACGAAAAACTTCATAACTAATTGTAAACAAATCGGATTGAGTTGTTTCAAGTGGCTACGGAAAGCTAACAAATCCAGCTACGTATAGAAATTAAGTTTGTAACTTTCTAAGATAAATAGCTATGTCGAAAGTAGGTCGAATAGAAGCATATGAATTTCCCTTTACTAGGAAGAAACCCAACAAAATCACAAAATCATGGAGAAAGGAAGCTTAATTGACATATTACTTACCTTAACACACTTATACACAAACTAAAATGAGAGTTGCATGGGAGAATTTGATCACAAGGGTTTCTCCTCTTCCTTTCTCTTCTTTCCCCCTCTTAGATGTTCTAGAAGCCCTTTCTTATTTCTTATCTTCCTTTCTCCTTTTTATTTTATTTTTGACATATATTGTTGGAGCTATTGATGGGCTGGGCTTATTAATAGATTAAGCCATTTAAGTGAGTTAGACTTTGGGCCAAAAATAAATATATAGATTTTGGGCACTAAAAGCAAATTCTAGTTGGGCTAATAATAATAAAATAGATTTTGGGCTCTAAAAACAAATTCTAGTTTGGGGCTGATATATTATAAGGTTTGGGCCAAAGATAAATAAATTATTTTGGGCTTTTAAAAGTTGAGGCAAGACATTATAAGGTATCCCCTCTAAAAAGTTTCGTCCTCGAAACGTAAACGTACCTAGAGATGAAAAGAGATGTGGATGTTGTTGACGCATAACAGACTCTGGCTCCCATGTTTCTTCTTCAATTCGATCACTTCTCCATAGAACCCTCACCATAGGAATGGATTTATTACGAAACATTTTCTCTCGGCGATCCACAATTTGAACAGGTTGGACTTCGTACGATAGATTTTCCTTTAATGCAACTGGGGGACATTTGAGCACATGTGAAGGATCTAGTTCATATTTTCTAAGCATAGAGACATGGAAGACATCGTGAATCTTTGATAATTCTGATGGTAGCTCAAGTCGATACGCGACACGACCAATCCTTTGCAAGATCGTAAACGGGCCAATATACCTCGGACTTAACTTTTCTCGATGGTGGAATCGCAGCACGCCCTTCCACTGAGAAACTTCCAGAAACACTTTGTCTCCTACATTAAACTCCAACTCGCGCCTCCTATTATCTGCATAGCTTTTCTGTCGATCTTGTGCTGCTTTAAGTCTGTCTCGAATAAGTTGTACTTTTTCCTTTGCATCTTCGATAAGCTCTACTTGTTCGATTTGTCTCTCACCAACCTCATCCCAAAAGAGTGGTTTCCGATACTTTCGGCCATAAAGAGCTTCATACGGGGGCATTCTAATGCTTGAATGATAACTGTTGTTATAAGCGAACTCCACCAAAGTCACGTACCTATCCCAGCTACCTCCCAAATTCAACACCACTGCACGTAGCATGTCTTCTAGCGTCTGTATAGTTCTCTCTGACTGTCCATCAGTCTGTGGATGAAACGAAGTACTGAATAGAAGTTTCGTACCCAACGCCCTTTGCAGACTAGGCCAAAAACGTGAAGTGAATCGTGGATCTCGATCAGATATGATTAACACTGGTACTCCATGCAATCTCACAATTTCATCCACATATAACTTGGCAAGTTTCTCTAAAGAGTCATTGGTGTGTACCGGAAGGAAATGTGCCGATTTCATCAAACGATCAACAATGACCCAGATTGAGTCATGACCCTTTTGCGTTCGAGGCAAACCGGAAACAAAGTCCATCGTGATGTTCTCCCATTTCCACTCAGGAATAGGTAGTGGTTGAAGCATACCGACTGATTTTTGGTGTTCCGCTTTTATCTGTTGGCATGATAAACATTTTGATACGAATTCAGCAACGTCCCGTTTCATACCTGGCCACCAATAATGCTCCCGAAGCATTCTGTACATTTTGGTACTACCAGGATGCATCGCATAAGCTGAAGAATGGGCTTCCTCAAGAATAGCTCTTCAATTTCAAGTTCTGATGGAACACAAACACGATTTTTAAAAGTAAGGAGTCTGTCATCCCGAATCTGAAATTTTGTTTCTTTTCCTTGCTTTAGCTTCGCCATCTTCTGTTGTAAATGAACATCATATGATTGTCTTTCTCGAATTTGCTCGAAAAAAGTAGGTCGAACCTCAAATTTGGCGATTAGAGCGGAATCATTAGACTTTTCACAATCGAGCGAAATGCGCAATGATTTAAACTGCTCCAACATAGGAAGATAAGAAGATCGAATCGAAGCAAGTGAGGTAGAAGACTTTCTACTCAGAGCATCTGCAACAACGTTTGCCTTGCCAGGATGATAATCAATGACTAAGTCATAGTCACTAATCAACTCCATCCATTGCCTTTGCCGGAGGTTGAGTTCCTTTTGCGTGGTGATATTTGAGAAAATCAGTCATTCACAACCACTGATGAAGGATTCCTCGAAAAGTTAAGGATTAGTAATCTTTTTTAGAAATCGAATGGATTCGGTCTTATACATACGCGAGGAAGGTTCATGCTCGTTCCAAGTTCGAAGTACCATTTGTACAAATAAGAATCCCCTTCGTTACATGATTTCTTCTTCATATAGATAGATATAGGATCTATGGGGCAATTACTTTGGGTACGCCTCCTAGGGGATGTCAGCCTTAGTGACTGAATGTTGGATCGTCCCTGGCTTAAAGGACGGAACTCCTTTTGTGATCAGTGAAAATTCTACAAGTTGCACCATAAAGATAGTGCCTCCATATTTTCAACGCAAGGATGATTGCAGCCAACTCCAAATCATGTGTGGGATAATTTTCTTCATTCTTCTTCAATTGCCTTGAATCGTAGGCAATAACCTTTCCTTCTTACATTAGAACACATCCTAACCCTTGTCGCGAGGCGTCGCTATAAATGGTAAATTCTTCAATAGTCGGGTCTGGCAAAGTAAGAATAGGGGCTGAAACGAGTCGTCTTTTCAATTCTTGAAATGCCTCCTCACACTCTTCACTCCATTCAAATTTTACCCCTTTCCGAGTCAATTTAGTCAAAGATGAAGCCAGCAACGAAAAGTCTTTGACAAATCATCGATAATATCCAGCTAATCCCAGAAAGCTACGAATCTCTGTCACGTTCTTTGGACGCTCCCAATTTAGTATAGCTTGAATCTTCACTGGACCGATGTAGATTCATTCTTTAGAAATGCGATGATCCAAAAAGCTTACCTCACGAAGCCAAAATTCACACTTCGAAAATTTAGCATAAAGCTGATTTTCTCTAAGAACATTCAAAACAATTCTTAGATGATGAGAGTGCTCGTCGTCTGATTTAGAATAAATAAGGATGTCATCAATGAAGACAATGACAAACTTATCTAAGTACGGCCGAAAGACCCGATTCATAAGATCCATAAAAGCTGCAGGAGCATTTGTTAGTCCAAAAGGCATAACACAGAATTCAAAATGACCGTATCTGGTTCGGAAAGCAGACTTAGGGATATCAGATTCCCTAATCCTGAGTTGGTGATAACCAGATCGCAAATCAATTTTTGAGAACACAGTTGCTCCTTGAAATTGATCAAATAGATCATCAATTCTCGGAAGAGGATATTTGTTCTTGATTATCACTTTATTCAACTGACGGTAGTCGACGCATAGGCGAAGTGATCCATCTTTTTTCTTGACAAAAAAACTGGAGCACCCCACGGAGATGTGCTAGGTCGTATGTACCCCTTCTCCAATGATTCCCCAAGTTGTGTCTTGAGTTCCTTGAGCTCAGCTGGCGACATTTGATATGGAGTAATCGATATAGGTGTGATTCCAGGAAGTACGTCAATGGAAAAATCAATCTCTCGATTCGGAGACTTTCCTGGTAAGTCTTCAGGAAGACATCAGAAAATTCATTCACGATTGGGATGTCCTCTAGTTTAGTCTCAGGAAGAGAAGTGTTGATGACAAATGCCAAAAATGCCTCACAACCCTTGCGCATTAATTTATGCGCAGACAACATTGAAATAAAAGAGAGTGGTCTCTTTTGAAGTTCACCTTTAAAAACAAGTTCTGGGAATCCTGGTCTACGGAAAATAACAAGCTTCTCGTGGCAGTCGAGAATCGCATGATGAGAAGAAAGCCAATCCATACCAAGAATAACATCGAGATCGATCAAAGGCAATGGTATCAATTCAGCTTCTAGAATGACATCCTTAATCTTCAATGGGCAATCAAGGAACACCAAATCACGAATTAGACGCTCTCCAAGAGGGGTATGAACTATGATTTCAGGTGACAAATGAGAGATATGATAATTTAAGATCGCAGCAAGGTCATCCCGTATATAAGACCTATCAGAACCTGGATCAAATAAAGCATAGACCTGGTGGTCTCCAATAGACACATGGCCTAAAGAAGTAAGATTACATAAGATTATGAGTTAAAAGTTCGGAACGATAAAATTTCTTACGAATGTCTTATTCGTAATCAAGTGGCATAATGAGGCAGGGGTTAGATCAAGTATGTAAAAATACTCGAATTATAAAATACCTGTCATAACCTTCGGATCTGATCGAGCCTCTTCCTGGGAAATATGAAATACTCTAGTTTGATTCCTTCCTTGCATAGGTGATCGAGTGCTAGGGCCGCTTATGGTATCAGGTACTCTGGCAGCTGCTGATCGAGTATCTCTGGGTGTAGAATATACTGGTCTACCACGAGGCTGACTAGAACTCTGACCGCTCGCTCCCGTAAGCTAGGGACAAGAACCTCGCATATGCCCTGATTGTCGACACTGATAACATACCTGAGGAGCCTTGCAGGGGCCGTCGTGATAATTTAAGAAATTCTGGCACTTGCGATTTGCACCAACTAATCCCAAGACATTGCTCCCACCTCTATTAAACTGCTCTCGAGGCTGAGAAAAACTAGTGGATACCGAATTAGGTGCGCTACGCGAAGATCCCACACCCCTATATATCTTCAATGCATTTCCTGGAATTGCGCTCCCTTGCCTTTTCTTTTGAGTTCGCTCTGCAAGCTTATGTCTCGCTTGAACTAAACCTTCTACCCTTAGAGATTTTTCTACGAGCTCGTCAAGACTCTTGTATTTGTCTCCAGACTTGATGCGATCTCGAATATTTAGATTAAGACTGTCTTCAAATCTCTTGCATAAGTCTCTCGTCGTATATGACTCTGGAGCAAATTCTCGTAATTCAAGAAACTTACTTTCGTAATCCATGACCGACATAGTGCCTTGAAAGAGGTTGAAGAACTCTTTCCTCTTCTGATCCTTGATGTACTGAGAGAAGTATCAATCTTTGAATCGTTCCACAAAAATAGGCCACGTAATAGTAATAGAAGTTGTCTCCTTTAGATTCTGCCACCATCGTCGTGTGTCTGGGCCTAATAGTTTGGTCGCAATGACCACACGATAACGTTCTTCAATCATCAGGGTATCAAAGGTCTCTGTAATCTCCTTTAACCATGCGCCAGCTTTAGAAGCATCTCTTGCACTGTCAAATTTTGAAGTTCCCATGCTCTCAACTGCTTTCACCAAATCAGGTATAAAAAGTGCACCTCGAGAAGTAGAACCTCCTAAAGCCATTCTTGGGGTAGAAACTGGACATTGGATGTGGGTTGAATCGGTTCATTAGTGCGAATAACGTCCTCAGTGACAGTCACAGTCGTAGTCGTAGGAGCCGTCGTAGTTGGTGGAACACCATGTATTCGAATGTGATCATAATACAACTTGTACTGCTCTGGTGTCATCATGTGCTCAACACGCAACTGAGCTCGTGGTTGCTCTACCTGGGTACCGGCACTCTATGATCAGAATTGATAGGGTCCGTAGAAATCGGATGAACGACATGAACAGAAAAAACATATCCTCGAGGACTCGAAGGATCACGAGGGGTGCGTCCTCGACGTCGAACTGGAGGTGCCATAAAGACTGAAAAAAAATACAATGTAAACTTCAAGGTAATACGATACCTTAGAAGGACATAGAAACAAAATTGGATACATTGGCTCGACTCAAAGAGAATGAGACTCATATAACTAGGCTCTGATACCAAGAAAGTTATCATACCCCGACCGTAGACAGAACGCGACAACCGCCACGTTAGCCATAAATTTCACGGAATGGGTGCACTCTGCTCTTGAAAATTTATAGAAAACGTAAGGCTTGCTATCAATTACGTGTAGGACAGAACAACTGATGATAACGAGTACTACCCGAGGACATCATTTTCATAACATACCACCAAAGATTTACAAAGGAACAAAATACAATGATGTAACTCGGTCTGAATAAAATATACACAAGCAATATAACATCGCGAAAGTAAAAAAAAAACATCAAGGGGTACCAGATATGAACTATACAATCTCGCCAATGGATCCACCAATTTATACACAAAAAGAAGAGTACCCAAGCACTGATCGGATGACGAGCAAAAGATAGGCAAACCTCCAACCAAAAGATATCAACCGCCTGAAAAGGAAAGGAATGGTGGGGGGTGAGCAAAACCACTAGCTCAGTGAGGTGATAAGCCGATCACGCCAACCCTTATACGAAGTATGTACTCACGTTCATGACTTATGACTTAAAATCCAACATTTGCGTTCCACATCAAGTATTTCTTACACAATATACAAATTAATGAAATAAAACCTCTATACGTATTTAAAAAATAACACATTTAGTTCAAACAACATGTTAACACATAAAAGACGCGTGGGTAGCCAATATCCTCCTCGAACTGAGCTCTCTGTCGAGAGTCAGTTCGAGCCCGTTACCGTTACTCTAGACAAAATGAAGGTTAATGCTCTTTCTCAACATATACCAAGTACCACAATTTAATATCAATGAGATTCTTGAAATGATAAAACATGTAAACATATATAACATGCGTGTCCCACACCGGTGACGTTGACTGAGCCTATAATAGGCTGATCCATCTAACGATCACCTTCCAGAGTATCAATATTTGGCAAATGGACAAGTGCCTCGTTAGATCTAACTCACCCAGGTTTGTCAAGCCACATGCGATTAGTTTGTCACTCTAACTCACCCGAACTACGACTATTCGAGCTACTTAATCAATGTCGCTCCAATTCACCCGAACCGTGACCAATTCGGGCTACTTAACCTTGGTACCAGGTATGCATATAAATCATCAAATGCATAATAACTCAAGTCACAAGATTATCAATAGATTAATCCTCAAATACTTCACAACAAATGATATCATATATCAAGCCAGCAAGGCTCTATAAATTAAAACAAACAATACCCGTAATACATGGCTGACAGGACTCTATATGAAATAATATAAGATAATCAATGGACCATATCATGCCAATCAGGCTCAACCTAGAGCAATTGAGCCAATCAGCCTCTTTACCACATAACACATCACCAAGTAATTTTCTTATCAAGTAAGTAAAGAAAATGAATGCAAACTTGTCAAGGGTTCACACTTTCCACAAGAGAAGGCATTCCCGAATTATCAACTGACAAGAAAATGATTAACTCTCTCCGAAATCTGAAGTTATTCCCTTGCCCTTCGACGATTGATCTTTACCTAAAAAGTAGATAAGCAAATGAATACAAATCTATATACATAGGAGTTGATATTAAATAAAGGGCAGCTCGTAACTCCTCAACACCAACTCCGAGTCTCACATAACTCGGTTCATATCATTTCTCAAACAAAACGATAGGAAATAAATTTGAATTTGACATAACAAATTCTGAAATTTTCCAACCTGCGGCAGTTTACAAAAAAAAATCATAACTAATTGTATATAACTCGGATTGAGGCGTTTCAAGTGGCTACGGAAAGCTAACAAACTCAGCTACATACAGAAATTGAGTTTGTAAATTTCTGAGGGTAATAGATATGCCAAAATCAGTTCGGACAGTGGCTGCGAATCACCTAGAGGCAGTTTACGAAAAAATTCATAACTAATTGTAGAAAAATCGGATTGAGGTGTTTCAAGTGGCTACGGAAAGCTAACGAATCCAGCTACGTATAAAAATTAAGTTTGCAACTTTCTAAGATCAATAGCTATATCGAAAGTAGGTCGAACAGAAGCATACGAATTTCCCTTTACTAGGAAGAAACCCAACAAAATCACAAAATCATGGAGAAAGGAGGCTTAATTGACATATTACTTACCTTAACACACTTATACACCAACTAAAATGAGAGTTGCATGGGAAAATTTGATCACAAGGGTTTCTCCTCTTCCTTTCTCTTCTTTCCCCCTCTTGGATGTTCTAGAAGCCCTTTCTTATTTCTTATCTTCATTTCTCCTTTTTATTCTATTTTTGACATATATTGTTGGGGCTATTGATGGGCTGGGCTTATTAATAGATTAAGCCATTTAAGTGAGTTAGACTTTGGGCCAAAAATAAATATATAGATTTTGGGCTCTAAAAGCAAATTCTAGTTGGGCTAATAATAATAATATAGATTTTGGGCTCTAAAAACAAATTCTAGTTTGGGGCTGATATATTATAAGGTTTGGGCCAAAGATAAATAAATTATTTTGGGCTTTTAAAAGTTGAGACAAGATATTATAAATCATATATGAATCTGTCTTGTACTGATTTACAAGAAGGCTTTAATTTCATGATATTATATCATGCATTTGTTAATAAATCCTGAAAACCTAATTGGAATCCAACGTGGCTATGCATATTTATTTATTATCTGATTATATTGAATTTTTTTGTTCAATTTTAAGTTTTAGACGATTTAATATTTTAATAAGAATCTGGAACAATAAGTTTAACTTTATATGATTATGGTTCATTAAAAAAAATCTCGACATCACTAAATGAGAATATGTCGAGATTGCCTTTGATGTCAATAACTATTTAACCTAGTATATTTAACCTAGTAGCTTTAAACGTTTGAAATTCATCTCCTGTGATTTTAGTAAACTTATCTACTATTTTAAAAGTTGAATATACTCTTGCTCAGAAAGCTAAAACACTAATATTTCTTTGTCATATCATTTGAACAAAGACATATAAAAAAAGAATATCTTACAGAAAAAGATCATCTAGTTTTATGTCAATCCCTGAAGGATCATTTTGCTCAGCAAAATATTATAATCCTCCTCGATTTGACTGGATAAACTTTGGATTTCAAGATTTTATGTCTATAACAAAATACAATTCCAGTTACTTCGTATTGTCTTACAACTACACTCTGTAAATATAATATTATAGAATGAATTATTGAAAACTATTTTTTCCACCTTCCACGCTAGCAACCTTGTACTCCGACAGCAGTACAGAGCGAAACATTGTACTTAGCATTCAAGAACTTATTTATGCATTATTTGTAGGATAAAAACATGATCAATTTTTAATGAACAACCATAATGCTAGATCAGTTGGTTCAAAACATGTGCCTGAAGTAAATGGTACATTCAAGAAAATTTTTACTTGGAGTGGAAATGGTAGAGCAAGAGGTAGTAAACGAGAGAATTTACATTGCATTCGCCGTAATGGTCATGACAATATTAACTGGCCTCAAAGAAACGTTCAAGGAAACTCAAGTTCGTACACACAAGGTGGGCGAGATCGAGGATTTAACGGTAATGATAGAGCTCAAGGTAGTGGAATGATTCAAAATAAAACTTATGGACAAAATTCAAATTCCACTCAAATTTGCTATAGATGTGGATGCGAGGGTCACTTGTCTCGTATTTGTCGAACATCAAAGCACTTGGTTGAGGCATATCAAAGAATGAAAAAAAAATAAAATAAAGAAAAAAAAAGTCAATGGTGAAACACATCATGCACAATTGCCAGAAGCAAATAAGAATTTTGAACATGACAATGATGATTTATTAGGACTTGAACTCGAAGATTATGGAGATCAAATATGATTTTAATTTTTAAAAAAATAATTTTTCTAAATGTTAGACACTTTAATTCTATTACTTTGCATATTTTATGATTTTTAGATATTTACAACAATATTTGTTTCACATTATTTGACCATGATGAAATTTTTTTCCATGATACCATAATTTTAAATCCATTACAGAATACAATTTTGTTCTACACCTTATTTTTTAAAACTCTGTAAGCATAACATTACAGAATTAGAATCTATTGATAAAACCATTTTTGTCTTCCATGCCAGCAAACTATACTCCAGAAGCAACACAAAGTTAAAAATTATACGAAGTATTCAGAGCTTATTTTTACACTATTAATTGCAGAAAAATATAATTAATAGTAAATAAAAAATCATAATGTTAGACTAATTTATTCAAAACTTGTGCCTGAAGCACATGGTATATTCCAGAAGAACTATATTTTGCCTCCTTGTAGTGGTCAAGAAAATTTAAATTGATCTTATTAAGGGTCTTCTCAAAGTCGTTGAGGTAGTTCAAGTTGGAATCCACAAGGTGATAAAGGTCGAAAATTTAAACAAACACTCCAACAGAAGCAAATTTGTCATTGATATTGATGAGAGGGTTTTTGGTCTTGTATTTATGGCATACCAAATTTAAACAAACACTCCAACAGAACTATATTTATGAAATTATCTGTTTAATATTATTTCTTTTCTAATACATTATATTGTTGTTTTTGTGCTTATTTTGTTAGATTATATTTATTAAATGATTTTGTTTAGATTATACATATTTTTGGAAGTTGATATCTATAATTGATATGTATATTGTTGTGATTTTGATATTTGAAACCCAACATTTTTAAAATATGACATGAGTAATTGGGTTACTTTGGGCAAACAGATGAGCCAGATAATTTAAATTCTTTTAATCATAAGATATGAAATGACACTGATGAATTTTGTATGAAAATTTTATTGTATAATATTTATATACTAAAGTTGGAATTATTTCTCCTTATATGTTTAAGAGATTCAAGAGAAAAATTGGTCAAATTTTTAAATGTGATGACCAAAATATTTTTAGTGATGTATCCACTAAATAAATACATTTTTATTCAAAGTGCTCTAATACAAATAAAATTTCATATGAAAAACTCAAATATTGAATATTTGATATATTCAATTGGAATTGATATCGACTGATAATATTGAAAAAGTAGAACATCCAATGTTTTATATTCACACTCAGTGAATATTTTATTATACAATTCCAACAATTAATAATTGGGGAACTGAGAATAACTTAACACAAATTTGGTTCCTGTATATTATAATTATACCCCCTTTATAACTAGTGCTGCTCAATCATTGCCAGAAGCCTTCAACATTTCCCATCTGCAAATTTTTGAATTGTGCAATTAATATTTTATACCACCACTATATCGTACTTCAATGGGCATTCTAATGATAATTATCTGTCAATTTTTATAAAGCCCAAAATAGGGGATCAATATATATTTTAGTACGCTAACTGCACATTTAATGAAAATTATTTCAAGGGCATTAGAGGGAGATTTAAGCCCAATATTTATGTGAATGCCGAGAAATTTTATTATTTTGTACTAGATTGACTGAACCAGAATTTCATAAGATTATTGATTTGCAATAGCAAATAAACTATAAAACTATTATGATGAAGTGCCAAAGTCCCTATATTTATAATCAATGGACCACTGGAAGTGGAGTTCCCCGGGGATATAATATTTTAAACAATTATTGTATCAACGCTAGAAACGTGAAAGACTTTATGATTTAAAAATTAAATATCCGCGAAAATTAATTTTAAGAATACATAGTCACTTCCAAAATTATTTGAAGAGTTTATTTTGAAAACGAAAACTCTCTTTAATAGATTTGTCCAGAAGATAAATACCCAATAAATTCGCACATGCATCAATATAACCAAAATACTGGGTATGTGAAACAGTTAGATCAATACGTATTGGGAAATGACGAGGAACTAGTCATACAAATATAAAAATTATTATAAAAAAAGTTGGGATAAGAATATGATTTGAAAATGGAAAGTTGTAGACAACACATTTGTCTCTTTGATTGTTTTTACTGTCTTAAATAATAATGTGGATCCAAAAATAAACTTATATATGATATTAAAGTGCCAGAAGCACGAATATTTTGTAAGACAGAATAAAGCATTGAGATCAAGCTTTAACTCATTAAATATTTATTTAAATGTTCTTTAATGTGATATAAATATTTGTCCCAGAAGGATATATGAATGATAAAGTGGTGATCAATTAAAGCTCAAAGGGATTTTGCAGAGGCCCAATATATAAATGATACATACTCTCTCATTATACATTATGTTTCACTACTTAATTTATATGACAGTTTCAATACATTTTAGATATGCAGTAAATACACACATTATATGATTTACATGAAAATCCCCGAAGGATTAAATATTCTCAATTTGGATGAGAATAATATATCACAATATATAGTTACAATATTGGTCATTGCAAGACCTTGAAATAATTAATATGGATATGCTACATTTTAATTTTTTATGTCTTCCTGAAGAAGAATGAACATTATGTGTATATGAATATTTTAAGATTGGAATCTGTACGAAATTCATATAAGTTATCTCATGTCAAGATGTCGGATTTTTCAGAATGAAAGAATTTGGATAAACCAAAGAGTTGTCTCAACCTGCAGTTGAGAATATTTTGAATTTTTAAATACCAGTTAATTTATTTTGATGATTGTTTTCAGATCAATTTTCGATATATCTATTCATTTTGTATGTCAATTGTCACTTTTATCCCTTGAAGTGGAAAACTAATGTTTATATACTTGAAGTATATAGTGAGGATATTTTGGGCTAGAAGTCCATCCATTCAGTGCTTTTAAAGCACATGTTTTCTCATAATTGTATCAGGCCTGATATGCACTTATGATCAAGTTGCTAGCAAGATATTATAACTACTCCCTTCGTCCCATAAAATCTTTCACACTTTTCTCATTTGTTTGTCCCACAAAACCTTTCACACCCCAAAAAAGAAAATATCACTTTATCTAACAACCTCAAAAGTTACTTTAATTTCAAATTTGTCACTCCTTTTTCACACACATATCATTATTTTATATTTTTTTATTACCTAAAAATACTACAATACCCTCCAAAGTCAATAAAGTTGGTCAAAAGTGCACATTTTCTTAAACAACATGGAACGATAAACGTGAAAGTTTTTCCAGGACTGAGGGAGTATTTAATAAAGAGAAGTTACATGAAATTAGACGTATCCTCAAGTATCTCGTAGATACAAAATATATTTATTTATTTATAAGAAACCAACGTGACACATCGAAAAAAACTCATTTTCCTTCTCTCTCTAAACATATTCTCTCCTTCTTTTCTCTACTTTACCGGATAGTTTTCTCCGGCGAGGACGCGTGTGCCAGCGTCACTGATCCTCCACCTGCCCCCTCGCACCTCATCCTTCGCTGCCTTCGTTAACTATTGCTCACGTTGTTTCATTCTCGATTAGCTACACTCCGGCAAGTTTTCTAATTTTTCGATGAGCTGCTCACCCCTCAAAGCTCTACTACCTTAACTAGCATCTCGCCAATCTTTATTCTAGAAATTGTCCTTGTGGCAGTTTTGGGTGGTGGAGTTTAAACACCCGATGCCATCGTGTGTCGCCCCCTCCTCCATCATGGTCGTCCGATGACCATCTCCGACCACCGGAGTCTCATCTAATGGTGGCAGCGCAAGCTTTATTCACACAAAGCCCCATTCTGTCTTCACGAAGTACAGATTCTTCCCTCCATGGGAATGATGAATCATCCTTCATCCCAGTGGTCTCGGCTACACTGGTATACTTCATCGTGAATGGCAGGCCGTGACTGCTTGCTTGGCCCCTCACCATCGACAAAATTGGAGGAGTTTTTATCTTCAGCATTGGTCCCCCAGCTTTGCTCGGATCTTCGTTTGTCCTCGACCAACCATTCAACAGAAAAAATTTAGCTCGATTTTATACCTCGACTGTCATTTTCATCACTGTCGTCACAACCAAAAGTGGGCTGCCGGTAACTGGTGAGGTGTTGAAGAGCAGATGCCCGTGTTGGTGTTCGGACCGTTTGGTTAACGTGACCCGTTAGAATATCATGCGTTTCTATCATATCACAGCGGAAGCAATAAATCATAGAAACGATTACCGTTCACCAGGGTATGTTGATGAAGATTGATTCTCGCAGGCAGCCTGTGCAGTCCCACGAGAATAGTCATAACTTCCTCGTCTGATATCGGAATTGAATGATCTTTATGTTCAGACGATCCTCTCTTCGATGGCTTTCCGTCAGTATATTGATCATCAAATTCTGATCACTGTACGAATTTATACAAATTTCGCAAGGTCGCGGACAGCAGCAGCAAACTACCTTCTGATCTTCTGCTGTATGTCCCAAGTCCGATCTCGACGTCGTGTGGGCGACGATCTACGAGACCTCCTCAATCTGCTCTCAACCCTCATCACACGTGAATAATCAGTTAGATTAGATTAGGGTTCCAGATAAGCTGAGGTGACTTATATACATGGGCTACAGCAGGGACCAGGAGGAGAAATTGGGTTGGGCCTCCATTGGGCTTAAGTATCCAAGCTTAGCCCAAAGCTTATACTTAAGTCCAATAATAATAATATATTCCACTAAAATATTATTATTGCACTACCGTACCAATCCCAAAATTACGTTTTGGGCTCCTTCTTATTATGAGCCCGTTAGTCTCCCCATGTTTAAGATATACAATGTCCATTAATTAATTTAAGTTACTGACAACTCAATTAATTAATATCTCATTCAAGAGTAGTACCACTCAACCTCATTATCATGCCGGAATAAATTCCACCTGCAGGGTTTACATGATAATCCTTATGAGCTCCTCAAGGGGACATCATCAACCTATGACGGACACGGATTCCTTCTACAATCAACAGCACACCATAGAGACAGCACTACTTCCCAACTCATCGAGTTTGTTGATTTAATAACATGTAAATCTCACCCATTGATGAATCAAAGAAATACATACTGCCCTACGTGTCGAGGTTATTGTATAGGGATTAAGAGCACGAACTTCCATAATAACTGAGATCAAGTTCTCCTATAAGTCAGTATAAGTCGAACGATCTCAAGCGGTCCTGCTCAATACACACAAGTGCACTAATGTGATTCTATAGCCAAGACAAGCTAATACCAAACCACACTACAACCATCCCGATAGAGAGTCCCCGTCTATCTCGGTTGTGAGCATCTGTTTATACTTTATAAGGAAACCGATAATATGATCTTCTGCGTGTTGTCGCACAACATATTATCTACAGTATAAAGTAAGTGGACTATTGCATCGAACATATAAATAAATTATAAGATGCAATCATTTGATCATATGATTCTCATTTCAAATTAATTGTTATAACATTGTTCATACAAAAAGCTAGACTTTTAGTATACAATCCAACAATCTCCCACTTATACTAAAAGACTATGCTGTCATGTCTTCTGCCATACATCTGATTTCCACTCCCATACACGACCATCAAAAGCTCTCGCCTTAAGGTCCTTGTAAATGGATTTACTAGGTTATCATCCGATGCAATCTAGGTGACAACAACCTTCCCCTCATCATACGATTTCTCATAACAGGTGGTACTCCCGCTCCATGTATTTAATTTTCTTATGGGCTCGTGATTCCTTCAAGTTTGCAACTGCACCAATATCATCAATATAAATTGTGATATCCTTGGGCAAACTTAGAAACACTTCGAAGTCCATCTTGAAGTTTCTAGAGTCATACAGATACTTTGGCTGCCTCATAGGCTCAAATTTATCATCTTTACATGATGGAATCCGGAGTCTGAAATATATTTCTATATAACACTCCTCCACATTATGACTCTACTTCCTAAAATTAAACGCATAACCTTTGAGGTGGATTTACTGCCGTCCCTATCTGATTTGAAAAATCTGAATCTATGTAACCCATAAGAATCAGTGAATTTGTTCGGTAAGCCCACATATAGTTTCTAGTCCTTTTCAGGTACATAAGTATATGTCTTACCACAGTTCAACATTCTTATTTTGGGTTACCTTGATACCCACTGTTCATGCCATCGGCAAAACAGATATCCAATCTCGTGCATAGCATTCCTTAGATTAAGCTTCCTCATTTGCCGAAGCAGAAGGAACCGCTTTCATCTTCTTTATCTACTTTTGTGTCACAAGACACATTCACTTAGATAAATTCACATGCTAAACGAGTAAAGATCGTATCATTATATGAAACTTGAGATAAGCATAACATCCTTTCTTGTGATCCGTATTACCGTGATCAAAAGGATATTTTTGCTCTTCTTAAGTCCTTCATCTCATACCGCTTTATCAACCATACCCATACGTCCGACAATACTCTTTCATTGTCTCCAATGAGCAAGATACTATCTACGTATAGTACAAGAAATACCATCACGTTTCCATCACTCTTTTCAATACACAAGACCTATCCGATCATTGATTAGATCCATGTCACTGGATTACCTCATCAAAACGGATGTTTCATGATCTTGAAGCTTGCTTTAGTCCATGAATGGACACTTTTAAGCTCACTATCACAATGCTCTTAGCTCTTTGCAATGAATCACTCTGGTTGCTTCACATAGATGTTTCCCTTAAGACTTCCAATCAGGAAAGTTGTCTCGACATCTATTTGCTATCCCTTATATTTCATATGAGTAGCAACAAATAAAAGAGTCCGGATCAACTTAGGCATAGCTACTGGCGAACATGTTTTCTCATAATCGAACCCTTTCTTTCTGAGTATACCTTTTCGCAACAAGCTTGCTTCCAAGGTTTTCACCTTATTCTATGATCCTCTTTTATTCTTGCACGCCCGCTTCCAATGGGTTTTACGCCATTTAGCGGTTCAACAAGCATCCAGACCTAATTTAAAATCCATCGATTCTATTTTAATATTCATTGCACTTACTAAGATTCCGCATTTTAATTTTGTAGTGCAACGTCGTATCCCTGGGATAATACCATGTTTACTAGGGATCAAGTCTTACAACTTTCCCAAAATATGTATCTCATGGGTTGTCGAATAACCCTCCCACTGCGACAAGGCACTACATGTAATTGTGTATCAGACGTGACACGCATTGCAGTTTACCTTGTGGTATATCCTCTTGTACACTTGGTACTTATACTTTGTGTTTTCTTCTCACTACCTTTAGAACAATTTATACATGGGTTTATGATTTAATACATAGTCTCTTTCCAAAAATCTAGTGTTTGTGTTAACAATCACCCTTCGATCTTTTAGACTAAATAAATCACCTTCATTTTTATAGCATATCCCACAAACAGACAAACATTCAAATGAATTACTGTTTCTAGGGCTTATCCATAAAATGAATTAAGTAATTCCAAATAATTCATCATCTATCTAATCATTACCATAAGAGTCTTATTCCTTCTATCCACCACACCATTCAGTTGGGGCATGCCCGGTGTAGACCACTTGAGATTTAATCTCAACCTCTGATTAATAGCTCATAACTATCCTAAGAGGTACTCGTAATGACGATTAAATCGTCATTACTTGATATATTTTCCATGACGCTTCACTGTACCAGCCTTACAATTCTTGAATTAATCAAAGAACTTAGACATGCAGTGCATCAAATAAATATATCGGTATCTAGAATAATCATCGATTGACGAATATTCATATCCACCTCTCATCCGGACAATCTTAGGACCACATAAATCATAATGAACTAATTCCAACATATATATCTTTGGTTCTGCACCCCTTTGCCTTGAAAAAGTAATTAGTCATTTTTACTCCCAAGCAAGACTCGAAAGTCAGATAGTTTTCACTTCAGATAAACCTAAGGGTCTATTGGCTATCAACTTTTGAATCCTACTCAAGTAAAATGATCTAGTCTTAGATGCCAAATATATGTTTAGTTCATATCCGAAGGTATCTTTCTCTTACTAAGATTAGAAGATTTATTATTAATTACTATTTATTGCATCTATGGAATATACATGATTTAAGAGTATACAAATTGTTCACCAACGTACAATAACAGATTACAACTCTATCCTTCATTATAATGATCATGTCATTTAAATGAAATGGAGTATCCATCTATTAATGCATAGAAACCGAAATCAAATTCTTTCTATGAAAACGTACGTAAAACAATTTCTCATAATCAAATGTCTACTCATATCATTAGATAAATAGACAACTCCCACTGCAATAGCCACTACTCTTGTAGTTTTACCCATGTCATAACAATCTTATCCTCACTTAGTAATAAACATTTAGTGATTCCAGTATCTACACACTTCGTGTCAGTAAATACCATCACTATTCATGTTTTAAACAACTAGTGAATAAGATATAAAACTTGTTCACATTATGATGAAAATGGCTTTTCTTTGCCACATGTTTTGCCAGAAGTTTTCCACCATATACATCCTATTGTATTTCAGGTGGAACTTACTCAAAAACATCTAGGCAATTCACGAAGAATTAAATTGATCTAGGTTTCCCTTCAATTTATACTCCATGCTTTCCCAATTCATTCATCAAATTAAATCATGATCTTCTGCCTTTTAACTTACTCAAGTATCCGAAGAGTTACATGAGACGATCATATTTCTATGAATCTCTTATCTCTTCACTAGAGACTTTAATATGCATCATGATAAGTCTTTTGTGAGAACACACATGTATTTCTTAAGCAGTAAAATTCGAATCCAAGATTCTTTTCTAATCATCTAATTTTGGACCAGTAAATATAATTTCTTTTAGTCAACCATAAGTGAAATAAAACTATTTGAAATTCAGAGAATCAAAAATTAATTTACCGATCAAAACTTCGAATTTTATCCTTTTATATTGATTCCCTCAAAACAATATAAAAATAAAATTCACCGACATCTCAAGCACCGTGAGTCTGCAAGCCACGTTAGTGTGGACGTTTACAAACCCGAACATTTACAAGAGAAGGTTTTACCCATTAATTTCATTTGTCAACCTAACTTTATGACAAAATAATTAATAGTCGGTTCCTCTTTAGCCATGCAAATAATAGCAGTGACTCCGTTGGGGAGGATACTAATTATTTACACCTAAGTGTACACCATTATTTGATCCCAAGTCCACTGCGCGAGCTTGTGTGCCTTACAGTTGGAGAAGTACACACGCGCTCGGATAGCTTCCTACAATCATCAATTATAAGTTTGTACCAGTGAGCCCAACATAAACTCATCCGTTAGGGAGGAAGGCCTATAGCCAACACGCAAGTTCATGTACCACATTACAAACAATAATTATGTAATGAAGTCTGTACCAGTGATCCATGAATAAACTCATCCGTTAGGGAGGAAGGTCTATTGCCAACACGCAAGTTTACTCACATCACTTACAAACCAATAATGGAGGCCGCGGGAATATTTACCAATCCCCTCTCCCACTTAATAATTTAACACCGAGGGTTTTTACATGCATATGATATTCAGAATAAAATACGCAACGCTAGCATGCTTCTATTACGGCACATAAGGCAGTAAATCACAGAGAGTCATGCATACATATATAACAATAATCAATAATTAAATCAATCATTAACAGTTATATATCAGCGAATTCGATTGTTCGCCACCAGGCACGAATATCAGCAAAGACTTCCAGACTATCAAATTTTTGAAATTTCCAGATTGTCCAATTTTCGAAACCATCGATATCGACCGTCGATGTCGTCCAGATTATCAAAATCATCGATATCGACTAGATTATCAAATATTCGAAAAACATCAAGATTATCAAAATTTCAAAACTATCGATATCGATCGTCATATCGTCTAGATTATCAAAATCATCGATATCGACGAGCAACCATATATAACAATAATAGATAATTAAATCAATTATGTCAGTTATATATTAGGAATCAATTCAACATCCATATATAACAATAATAGACAATCAATTATAGCAGTTATATATTAGGAATTAATTCGACATCCATATATGACAATAATAGATTATTAAATCAATTATAGCAGTCATATATTAGGAATTAATTCGATATCCATATATAACAATAATATACAATCTATTATGACAGTTATATATTAGGAATTAGTTTTCCTAAAATTGGATGTCTTATCCAACACTTTAGCAATACATGCATATAATATACCAAATATAATACGCAATCTAGCATGC
Source organism: Pogostemon cablin (assembly GCA_023678885.1). Lineage (NCBI taxonomy): Eukaryota > Viridiplantae > Streptophyta > Magnoliopsida > Lamiales > Lamiaceae > Pogostemon > Pogostemon cablin. Next base: position 13,210,220 of record CM042965.1, on the reverse strand, counting down.
TTCTATATAAGACAATAAATCATAGAGATCAGGCATCCATATATATATATATAACAATAATAGACAATTAAATCAATTATGACAGTTATATATATTAGGAATAAAAACGCCTCTAAATTTTAATGTCTTGTCCGACACTCCTACTGTGGAATCGATGTCTTACGCAACAAGCAGGATTGCTTGTGCCCCAAGACGTCCATCGTCATATCCCACCACCAATCATGTCAGGGAGCGCCCCAAGTGCCTTGACGAGCGCCCCTCGCCCGGATTGTCGCTCGTCCAAGGGCCTACTTGCATGGAACCAAGTTCAGCCCAACACGCAACACCAAACTACACCAACTGTCGTTCGTAGTTCGAAACTGAAAGAACCTCAGAATCCAATCTCCACCGTCCAGAATCAACTACTGTAAGTCCTGAACATGCTGTCCAAATTACAGATCAATCCAACGGTTATATTGTGAGAAACGACTCTTTTCTCTCGACTGCGCAGAACAGAATCGCCCAAAAAATTGCTTCTGTTTTCGGCGTATTCCCGACAACACAAAGCTCCAAATACGATCTTCACCGTTCAGAATGTACGTCCACAAAATCCGAACGTGCTGACCAAAAATCAGCCTGATCCGACGGTTGAAACTCCGGTTATTGCCTCTGCAATATCACTGCGCTGGATTTTCTCTCAATTTCTTCCTTCCATGTGAAATTGACGAACAGTTTTCGTCGAATTCTCTCACAAACAACCATCAACGAACAGATATGATATAGGGTATATTTCACATAGGGATATTCATGGTTTGCGCAGTAAAACCAAAACCCTAAACATGCGATCCTAATTTCAAAAAATTAACCACATAAACCCTAGTCTAACGTGTCACGCTTCACCACGAAACCGAAGCTCTGATACCAATTGTTGGTGTTCGGACCGTTTGGTTAACGTGACCCGTTAGAATATCATGCGTTTCTATCATATCACAGCGGAAGCAATAAATCATAGAAACGATTACCGTTCACCAGGGTATGTTGATGAAGATTGATTCTCGCAGGCAGCCTGTGCAGTCCCACGAGAATAGTCATAACTTCCTCGTCTGATATCGGAATTGAATGATCTTTATGTTCAGACGATCCTCTCTTCGATGGCTTTCCGTCAGTATATTGATCATGAAATTCTGATCACTGTACGAATTTATACAAATTTCGCAAGGTCGCGGACAGCAGCAGCAAACTACCTTCTGATCTTCTGCTGTATGTCCCAAGTCCGATCTCGACGTCGTGTGGGCGACGATCTACGAGACCTCCTCAATCTGCTCTCAACCCTCATCACACGTGAATAATCAGTTAGATTAGATTAGGGTTCCAGATAAGCTGAGGTGACTTATATACATGGGCTACAGCAGGGACCAGGAGGAGAAATTGGGTTGGGCTTCCATTGGGCTTAAGTATCCAAGCTTAGCCCAAAGCTTATACTTAAGTCCAATAATAATAATATATTCCACTAAAATATTATTATTGCACTACCGTACCAATCCCAAAATTACGTTTTGGGCTCCTTCTTATTATGAGCCCGTTAGTCTCCCCATGTTTAAGATATACAATGTCCATTAATTAATTTAAGTTACTGACAACTCAATTAATTAATATCTCATCCAAGAGTAGTACCACTCAACCTCATTATCATGCCGGAATAAATTCCACCTGCAGGGTTTACATGATAATCCTTATGAGCTCCTCAAGGGGACATCATCAACCTATGACGGACACGGATTCCTTCTACAATCAACAGCACACCATAGAGACAGCACTACTTCCCAACTCATCGAGTTTGTTGATTTAATAACATGTAAATCTCACCCATTGATGAATCAAAGAAATACATACTGCCCTACGTGTCGAGGTTATTGTATAGGGATTAAGAGCACGAACTTCCATAATAACTGAGATCAAGTTCTCCTATAAGTCAGTATAAGTCGAACGATCTCAAGCGGTCCTGCTCAATACACACAAGTGCACTAATGTGATTCTATAGCCAAGACAAGCTAATACCAAACCACACTACAACCATCCCGATAGAGAGTCCCCGTCTATCTCGGTTGTGAGCATCTGTTTATACTTTATAAGGAAACCGATAATATGATCTTCTGCGTGTTGTCGCACAACATATTATCTACAGTATAAAGTAAGTGGACTATTGCATCGAACATATAAATAAATTATAAGATGCAATCATTTGATCATATGATTCTCATTTCAAATTAATTGTTATAACATTGTTCATACAAAAAGCTAGACTTTTAGTATACAATCCAACAGTCCGACCTACTTCTGTTCTTTCTTCCATGGTGGCCTTTCGTTCCTACTCTCATGTAAAGTTGCTACAAGGAGTTCAGTCCAAGCTGTTGCCGTACCCGGAGCACCCCACTACGAGCATTGCAATTATCTCCAGCCGTCGTTCTCTCATCTGCTGTGGTCTCCAGTAGCTTCATTTGCCATCTGTCTTCGATCGCACTTTCAGCTAGTTGAGCATCGTAGTATTCCTCTCTGGTACCTTTCACCGGAAAGTTGTGCACTTCCGGCCGGTAATGCTATTAATCGAGCACGTGCAGTGTTAGCTTCGTTTTCTGCAATAGGTAGGGTTGGTGGTACTTGCTTCCAATTATATTTGTTTCAGAAAAATTTTAGAAAAATAAATTCAAATTAATAAAGAAGACTAGAATGTGATACATCACAAAAAATCACTACTAACTAGATTATTGTCTTGGTTCATGGAAACTCACTAGGATATGTGTTTCACTCAATTCTCCAATATATAGGGTTTAAAATGCTCAACATGATTTAACTGTGTGTTTAACCATAGGCTTGCCCATTATCTCAACTCTCCTTTTACTTGTAACTAGTAAAATTGTGGATCAAAAAGGACTTTGTATTTGGATGTAATGTAGGGCTCTTTGGTTAGGGAATGATAAATATGGACAACGTGACTCAAATAGTGGAGAACTAAAGTTGATTGATCACTTCAACTTTCATCCCATCTTTTCTTTTCAACTCTAAAAAAAATATTATTCACCTCCCCTTCAACTCAAGAGCAACAACTTTCTTCTTTTTCATGCACTCTAAAAATTGCATCCTTCTTCTTTTTATTTTTCCTAGGGGTACCAGTTTTAGGCACTACCCTACACATCCTCAATAGGGTACTAGATTAAGCACTACCCTAGAGTATTTGATTTTATGGAGTACTAGATTAAGCACTACTCCATGAATTTTTCTTTTGATGCATTTTCAAACTACATCATTTTTTCATCACCACTTTCATTCCTTTCCAAACTCACTATAAAGCTCAATCAACACACTTCGACTTGGAATTAATTCTCCACTAAATGTAGGCATTCAAAGGCTCAAAAATATAATCAAAGTGGCTAATTCTCGTAGGTTGCCAAAGAAAAAGGCTTAAAGGTTTAAAATGGCTAACTACGGATGAAAATCATTTGGTAGTGACTAAGTAACTTATAAAATCAAGAATGGCCTTAAATCACTTCCATAATCCACTAAACTATCTTGAATATTCAAGAAGGCTCAGGGCAAGTTCTAGAAACATGTCACAATTAATTAAGAGACTCTTAAGAATTAAACAATACCATGTAGAATGTTCATGATTTTCAAAGGCTCAAAAGCTCACTAGGTATAAAATAATTCCAACAACCAAGGCTATCTAGCAATTCATGATTCATGAAACAACACAATTTCATCTACCTAATTAATAAGAACTCAAGTTAAATATAAAAAATATTTTCATCATAAACCAAATCATGTCACATACCTAAAATTCTATCAGAAATATTCAAGTTCATGGAGTAGTCAACAAAAAATTACGCTTCTTATATTACAGCATGCAAACAATAACTCAACTCATAGTATGCAACCACCCAAAAATTCAGCTCACTTACCTCTGCTTGCAATCTCCCTTGGCATTCTCTTCCAATCTCGAATGGACTCTTTCACACGCTCCCTTGCTCACCATATTACAAAAGAATTTTCAAATAAGAAAACGCACCTCCCCAAACTTATTTTTGATAAAGTATCTAAATAAGTTTAAGAGGATTATAGGACTCTTTGAATTATATAAAATAAAAAAAAAATTAACAAGGCAAGAAAGGGGAGAATTTACTTACCTGTGACAGCCAAAATGGGTCTCGGCTTACTTCTCTCTCGAAGCCGCAAATATGCATATCTATGCATGAGGAGGTGGGCTTCTATCAATGTTTGATTGGCTCAAATACACCCATGGACTACTGCATGTATGGGCTGTGCATAGTACCATTCTTTCCAATTCTTCAATTCAATAGTTGTGGGAACATTTAATATTTAGCAATGTTAATTCATGGTTTCATTAAGGTGACGTGGTGATGCACCTCAATTAAAACCACATGGCCCCACTAACTAATTGATTGTCAAACTTGCCACACGGCCTCTCCAGCTTGCAAAACGGATGGGCTTTTTATTTTTTCTTCTTGACGGCCCAATTACGTGTCCATTAACATAGCCCAATTACTTGTCCATTAGCTCCTCTTTTCATCTTTTTATCAATTTCACCACAAATAGGCATAAAATCTGCAAAATTTAATAATACCAGTGAAGTAATAAAAATATGAAAATAAATAATAAACTCCACAAATAATGCTAAAATAATGCAATAATCATATGAAAACGGCCTATGAAAAGCGTGACTTTTCGTCCTGAACACTTCCTATCTGATGTTCACTTCTACCTACGCCTATGCCCCACATGCATTCCTTGCTGGGTGCTTGTTTTCTTTGCTGTGCATTTAATGCCATTTTGGCATTTTCTTATTTTTCTGCCTGCTCTTGTCTTTCTTTAGGCTGTGCAGCTCCTTCTTTTAGGTGGTAGTTCATAGACACCTATAGCATCACATGTCTATTTGTCTAGCCTCTACCCTCCCCTCCTTTTTTGTCTATCAGCTCACGTCCATTTCTCTTCCAACCACTTTTTGCACTGCTTTCCTTGATATTGACTTTCCTACTCTCCAAGTTCGACGTAGAGCTACTCTACCTGCCTTCAAATTGAAAGCCTCATAGTTGGGGCCTCATATCTCCAACAATCTACCATAGAGACTAGAACAATCCTGCCCCCAGGGCATAGCTCAAGTGGTAGAGGGGAGGGTAGAAATGCCTTCCAACTAAGTTTTGTTGCTGTAGGGTGGGGGTTCGAATCCTGCCTTTGGCATGGATTTGGTCCCTTGCAAGCACAAGTTAAATAGTGAGCCCTCTCTATAAGCTACTTGAGGCATATCATGCGATTTACCTCCTCCACCAATCCCCAGGACAGGGGCGGTGGGGGCCCCTAATGGTAGGGTACACCATTTTTTAGAACTCCTTAACTATTTTTTATTTTAACATGTTAATCTCTTATGTTAATTTAATCAACCTCTACTTTGTTTATTAATTTAGTGAATCATCCGATGAGTAGGGCTGATATATGCCTCCCTTTGAGCTTTTATTTTTTCTTCTCCGTTTGGCTTTTCAACGGTCGTTCCCATCAAGCCACTTCTTGGCATTCATCTTATATGCACTTGGATCCTATTGCAATATCACATTTCCATTCATCATCTCTCGAGTCCAGCGTAGCTTTTTCGAATTCGTATTGGCCATGACTTACATGGTGTTAGTGCTGATTGATAACAAAGAGAGAGTAGAGCTATTCACTTTGACACGGCATCCTACTTCCTATGGCTAGTTCGCCAACCTAAGCCGTTGCTGATCTTAAAGCCCGAGATCAGCCTCTTCTGTTTTAACTCAGTGCCTCCATCCATTGTTGGTCTCGGCCCATCCACTCGCCTATGTTCCTAGTTTTTCTCAAGATAATAGTCGTGCTCCATTGTATAAGCCAATTTCTTTAGCTTCCTTGATATAATATTTTATCAAGCTTTATTTTATTTTGTTTCTCAGAGCCACCTGTTTAAGCTCTTTTTGCAAGCCACTTGTTTTGGCATTTTTCTTGTTTTTTCCCCTTCTCCTTTTTCTTTGTCCCCCTTTATTTTTTCTTTTAACTTTTTAATATTATATTGCGTAGTTTGATAAGAAACCAACGTGACATTGACATATTGATTTGAATGTTACTTAAATGATTCCCATAATGTTGAAATTTCAATCTGGTGCAAGTATAAGTTTGTTGATATAATAATGTATAGCCCATGAGGCATGATAAAAGATACATTTCCCCAGTCTTTTATAAGGCAATAAATTATGTGTTGTATGGATGAGCAATTAATATATTATGAGAGACATGAAAATTTTATTTTATGTATTCCAGAAGAGCAGTGAGATATTACACATAATATTTGCTCATATGAAAATCTGAATTATTTATTATTGTTTTGTTTACTCCCAAATTATATTTTAGTATGTTAAATACACACTCCATTTTAAGAGTGTTGTTAAATACACACCCCATTTTGATGAATACACACCCTTTATTAAATACACACCCCCTTTAATTTCTTTTCTTTAATTTTGTTAAATGTAAAATTTCAAAATTACCCTTTTAATTTTATTACATAGACCTCATGTAAAATTTCTTTTACTTAATAGTCACTTTCTATATCTTCCATACCAAATAACCGCCCACCGACAACTGTTCTCTCTCTCTCTCTCTCTCTCTCTCTCTCTCTTCTTATTTAATTTTTTTATGTTTCATTTTCTCCCTCTCCCAAACTCTCTCACTCTAGTTTATGTTCCTCCAAAATTTTCACGGCCGCCTTCTCTCTTACCCAGTTGATTTCAATTATTCCGTACTTCTGATAATTTTGAGTAAGCTATAGATATAAATACAGGGTTTACAGGTTTATTTTGGGAGTATGTTTTAAATTAACTTTCTTAAAACTAAAGTTTTTTTTTCTCTCATGAATGATCATTAACACTGACCCTATAGAATATAATTTAGACAACATTTAATTATATCAGATTGGTTTCCATTAAAATTGCCCAATCTGTGATGAAAATAAGTTGATAGAAGGAAAAAAATTGTGAATTATACTTATCAGATTTGGTTTGGGGCTGCGCTGACATTCCCCACACCGGCTATCAAGCTGCCACTGATGTTTTGTTGGGATAATATGGGATTGCACCAAACAATCCTTTTTACAATATGAATACTGAAAAGTAAAAATAAGAAATGAAGAAATGAGTAAAGTCTTCAAATCTTATCTTTAGATCTGGATCTGGATCTTGAACCGAGTCGATATTGGATCTCTTCCCGCAAGACGTAAAATGCCCCGATAATGCTCCGGTTCTTGGCGGAACGTCCCCAAAGGTAAAATTGTTCTTCATTTCTGGCTTAGCAGCTGATCGTTGTCATTTTCACCTAGGTTTTAGTATCTTTGTTCGTGATTTTTGGATATTTTTATCCGTATTTGTGTGACTTTTGGTGGAGTTATTGTAATTATGAGAAATGTGGTATGAACTGATAGAATTGTGTAAATGAGCTTAAATATGTGTAAAACAGGTCAAGAAATGGAGAAAAAGGGAGTCGGGAGTAAAATGGAGAGGGAAGTACAGGGCACGCTCGGACACGGGCCATGTGCGAAACACGGGCCTGTTTGAGGTGGCCGTGTACTATCATCAGAACGACGAGCTCGCCTAGGAAGAAGGCCGTGTTCTGGCGCACGAGTCGTGTACCAGCGCACGCCCCATGTGCAAATACGGGCCTGTAAGAGGAAGCCATGCAATGTCATCATAAAACGCTACACGCCCATGACTGAGGCCGTGTATCGCAACTTGAACCGTGTCTGGAAGCACGCACAACATGCCGAACTAGATGTGCACTACACAAGCCGTGCGCTGCTACACGGCCCGTATAGGTGTGTAAAAACCAGTGCAGATTTTAAAATATTCCGGAAGCTTCTAGAAGGCCCTTAAGTGATATAAAAGGATGACTTGTGAGAAATTTAGAGAGGGAAATCATAATTAGAGCAGTTACATACACTCCACACCATATTTTCACACACTAGATCCATTAGATTCATCTCCATCCTTTAGATCCATCAATTTTACTTGATCTTCAACAATCCATCCATTACTCCACCCATCAATCCATCCATCCACCATTTGAGAAGAGGAAAGCATCAAGGATTGAAGAAGTTAGCATTTTGAAGAGAAGGAAGGTTTCTCCATAAAAGGGAAGCCGATCTACTTTTCATTTGTTGATTTTCTTCTCATTTTGGCTCAAATGGAGCAAGCCTTTGATTGTATTGATATAAATACAATGTGTAGTGGCTAGTCCTATAGTAGGGCTAATCATATGATTGGTTGAGAAAAATGCTAGATATGTAGGATTTGAGATGTTGAATTGAGTTAATTTTGGACTTCCTTTTATGATTAATGAATCATGTTTCATTTCAATACTTGTGTGATTAAATTCTCTATTCATAGTGTTAGGATGTCCATTCCAATATTATGATTAGATGTTTAATTGAATCATATATTAAGGTGAGCATGCATGTTAGTGTGAGGGGAGGTAAGTCATACAATTCTTATGCTTAGAACACTCATAGAGGGACACTTAAGAAATTGAGTGAAAAGAACCAATCTTATGATCATAGTACCTTAAGGGAATTAAGATTAAGCACAATCCTAGGAGATTTAGACTTGTAAAAGAGTCGAGAACCTAATTTTTTTGGCCATAGGGATTAGGGGTAAAACGTGATTGTTTTTAGTCCACAAATTAATGAAGTTCACCATCAAGAGTTATGCATATTTAGCTAGATTCTTAACCATAATTATGATTATCCTTGCTCTCTTCTTAAGTGAATTCTATCTCTATCTCATTCATCATTTGTTTGTTGTTTGATCCAATACGTTGTTAGTTCATATTCTTAGTTAATTGAGTAGAACAATAAATAGTAGGTTAAATACAAACAATAAATCTATCATTTTTACAAAGTATAAATCAATGGAAAATTCGGATATAACCATAAGTTTACTTTCTCTTGAGAAAATAATCTTATAAATTTTGTACTTGGTCACACGTGTACTCGATGATAGAGTCTCTTACTCTTACACATTTTACAAGAAATGTGACTAAGTTCATGGCGCCGCTTGTCGGGAAAATGTTAAACTTTTAGTTGTAACGAGTTTGAAGTTGATTAGTTTTGATAAGGATATTTCTTTTATTTGTTTACTTGTTTACTTATCTTGGTTACTTGGAGAGCTAATTTAGAAATTCTTATAAGTACATGCGAACTCGTTCAAGGTCTCAATCTATTGAACCTTTGAACTTAGAATTGGAAGCTACCTTAAGAAGATAAAGAAGAGGAGTGTTAGTGCCGACGGAGGAAATTATGGAAAATGTAAGGGATAATGCAAATATGGTTGATGAAGAAGGTAATATGAGGAATTTTCAAGGAGGTGATAATGTTCGAAGAGGAATGTTAATCCAGAGTTTGTGCCACAAACTTATGCGCAACAAATGCACTTGCAAAATCAACAATTGCAAGCAATTATTCAAAATTTCATGGCACAACAAGAAGCTAGAGATAACCAACAAGCTCCTCCGGTGGTGCAAAATCAACCTCGGGGCCATGGGGATAATGGAGCGGGATGAATATCCGAGATCATTTTCAACCTCAGTTTGGGAATTACGCCATGGGGCTGCCGCTAAATGTTAATAATTTTGAGATCAAGTCGGGATTGATCATTATGGTACAAGCAAACCAATTTGAGGGTGGAACGATGGAAGATCCAAATGCTCACCTATCGCAGTTCACGTAGTTAGCTAATACCATACAGATCAATGGAGTGAGTGACGATATTGTCAAGATAAAGCTCTTTTCCTTTTCATTAAGGGATATAGTCAAGGCTTGGTTTCACACTATACCGCCGGGATCTTATAATACATGGAGTGAGTTGGCTCAAAAGTTCCTAAGCAAGTATTTCCCACCATCAAAGATGTTGCATCTAAAAGGTCAAATATTACAGTTTAAGCAAATGCCTCTTGAAACTTTTAGTGAGGCTTGGGATCGGTTCAAAGAAATGCTAAGGAAGTGTCCACAATATGGATTTTCCGAAGATCAACAAGTAGAATTTTTCTATGCTGGGTTGAATGGAAGTGAAATGATGCTTGTTGATGCTTCGGCGGGAGGTTCTATATTGGGGCAAACTCCGAAAAGAGCTATTGTTATATGTGAAGAGATTGCTTTGAATACGGGTCAACGGCCTATGGATAGAGTTGCGGGCATGTATGAAAAGGAAAGAATAGCTAAGATGGAATAAGTGTACTTGCAACAAGTTAAAAAAGTGGAGGTACCTAAGGAAGATGTAACCGATAAGGCAATCACGGAGATACTTAAGAGAATGAATGCTAATTTGCAAGTGTCTCCGGATTCTTTGTTCAAGTCTATGGTGAATCAAGAAGTGCTTGCAAATCCTCACCAAGGTATGTCATTGCCTTTGATGAGTCACCAAGTGTTTCCTAATCTTCAACAAGGCATGACTATGCCTAATATGGGTCAATCTTCTCAAAGTTGTCAAATGCCGACATCTATGCCTCAACAAGATATGTCCTCTAATTTTGAAATTCAAGATACATGGTGTCTACCAGATATGTCACTTGAGGAAGTTGCCTTCATGCAAGGAAGGAACTTTCAAGGAAATTATGGTGGTAACTTTAGAAATCATGGAGGGGGATATCCACAAAGGCAAGGAGGATGGGGGCAAGGTAATTTTTAAGGAAATTTCAATCAACCTCGTAGGTATGAGAATTTGTCATACGGAAATCAAGAGAATGCTCTCACTCTTCCACCGGGCATCAATCCGGTGGAGAAAGCTCAAAATGATGAAGGGAAGCCTACAATGGAGGATCAAATGGCCAAGATGTTTGATTTTATGAAGCAAGAGAAAGAGGTGAATGATAAAAGATTTGACTTTATGAAACAAGAGAAAGAGTTGAATGATAATAGATTCAAAGTCTTGGAGACACAAATGAGTCAAATGGCAAGTGAAAGGGGGGATGTTCATCGTCAAGGAAAGTTTCCATCTACAACCATTACTAATCCTAAGGAGCAATGTAAGGCAATTGAACTTCGTAGTGGAACAAAATACGAAGGGCCTTCTATGCCGACGGAAGTAGAGGAGGTAGAGTGTGAATTTGAGCCCATGGAAAGATTGGATGAAGAAGGAAAAGAGAAAGAAGTTGAGATTGTTGAAAAAGATGAAAGTACCCCTATACTTGAAGAAGAAAATGTGAAGTCTCCAGAGAAATGGGAAAGATGTAGAGAAATATAATGTAAAGAGAGAGAAGAGAAGTTTGAAAGGGATGAATGGGGAATTCCTAAGTTGCCCGTTGCAATTTCATTTCCACAAAGATACTTGAAAAAGGGATTAGAAGAGAAATTTGCCAAGTTTGTTGAAATGTTGAAGAAGATACATGTGAATATTCCTTTTGCGGAGGCTTTACTTCAAATGCCCAACTACTCCAAGTTTTTGAAAGATATTTTGTCAAAGAAAAGAAGCTTGGGAGAGTTTGAAATAGTGAACCTAATGGAGGAATGTAGTGCGATCTTGCAAAAGAAACTTCCTCCTAAATTAAAAGATCCGGGGAGTTTCACCATTCCATGTGAGATGGGAGAGCATGAGAACTACAAAGCCTTATGTGATTTAGGGGCTAGCATTAACTTGATGCCCTTGTCAATTTTCAAGAAGTTGGGTATTGGTGAGGTCAAACTGACGCCGGTCACACTTCAATTAGCCGATCAGTCGTTGACATACCCAAAGGGAATTGTGAAAGATGTTTTGATCAAAGTTGGCAAGTTTGTATTTTCCATTGATTTTGTGGTACTTGATATGGATGAAGATGCTAATGTCCCGTTGATACTTGGGCATCCGTTTCTTGCCACGAGGAAAGCATTGATAGATGTGGAGAAGGGAGAGCTTACTTTGAGGGTGAATGAGGAAGAAGTGATATTTTCATTAAGAGATAATATGAGGTATCTGAGAAACAAGGAGGAATGTAGAAGAGTGGAGGTAGTGGACAACATTGTTGAAGAACATATGTATCACCTTCACTCCTAGGATCTGTTGGAGATTATCATAAGTCATTCTTACTCTGTTGAATCTATAAAATCTAAATCTTCTTTTTGTTTAGAGAATGAGGAAATGATTGATGAATTGCATGGTTTAAATGCTTGTAGGGAACTTACAAGTGAGGAAACAAAGGAAGCAAAGGTGGAGAGACTTGATGAAGAACCAAAAGAAGAAGTGCAAGAGAAGAAGAAGGTAGAGTTGAAACCATTACCGGAGTATTTGAAGTATGCTTACTTGGAAGAAAATGAAACGTATCTGGTGCTCAAGGATGATCTCACTTTATCTCCAATACTTGTTACCCCGAATTGGAGTTTGCAATTTGAATTACATTGTGATGCTAGTGACCAATCCATAGGAGTGGTGTTGGGACAAACGAGGGAGAAGAAGTTTAGAGCAATATATTATGCCTCGAAGACATTGAATTCGTGCCAAGTCAATTACACCATAACGGAGAAGGAATTTTTAGCCGTCGTGTATGCTTTTGAAAAGTTTCGACCATACTTGGTTGGAACACAAACGATTGTTTATACGGATCATGTGGCCATAAAATACCTAATGAGTAAGAAAGATGCTAAACCTCGTTTAATCCGTTAGTTGTTGCTTTTGCAGGAATTTGATGTGATTATCAAGGATAAGAAAGACGTTGAGAATGTGATTGCAGATCATTTGTCTAGATTGGAAAATGGAGGTGAGAATGAAGATATTAAGCTAATTGGGGATGAGTTCCTGGATGAGAAAATTTTGCTAATAGAAGTTGAGCAAGTGTGTACTCTCATGGTGAATATGTCGCCTTGGTATGTCGATTATGTCAACTTTATTATTTGTGGAATCAAGCCCACATTGCTTAATAAGTACAAGGAGAAAAGGTTTTATGTTGAAGTGAAGAAGTACTTGTGGGATGAGCCCTTTTTGTTCAAAATTTGCAATGATGGAGTAATAAGGAGGTGTGTGGCCAAGGAAGAAGTCATAGAGATTCTTGAGCTATGTCATTCGTCTTTGTGTGGAGGTCACTTTGCTCATCAAAAGACGGGAGCTAAAATCCTACAATCGGGTTTTTATTAGCCAATATTGTTTAAAGATGCAAAGAAGTTTGTGGCTAAATGTGATAGATGCCAAAGAATAGGGGGAATAGGTAAGCAAGATGAGATGTCCATGAGCTTAAGAATTGATGTGGAAATATTTGATGTATGGGGCATTGATTTTATGGGACCATTTTTTTCTTCCAAAGGATATGTGTACATCTTGCTAGCCGTGGATTATGTGTCAAAGTGGGTGGAGGTAATTCCCACTAATACAAATGATGCTTTGATTGTGCAAAGGTGTTTGAAAAAGAATATTTTTGCTAGGTTTGGAGTTCCTCGGGCTTTAGTGAGTGATGGAGGATCTCACTTTGTAAACAAGTTGATGGAGAGTTTGTTGAAAAGATATGGAGTGAAACATCGAGTGGCTACACCTTACCACCCTCAAGCAAATGGTTTGGCGGAGGTCTCAAGCCGCCAAATCAAGTTAGTTTTGGAGAAGACCATTAATGAGGGGAGGAAGGATTGGTCAAAGAAGCTTGATGATGCTTTATGGGCTTATCAGACGGCTTTTAAAACCATTCTTGGTGTGTCACCGTATCAATTGGTCTATGGTAAAGCTTGTCATCTTCCCGTGGAGTTGGAATGCATTGTGGGCTATCAAACGCCTCAACATGGATGAAAGGGAGAGTGGTCAAGCAAGGTTATTAAAGTTGGTTGAGTTGGAGGAGTTTAGAGGAAGAGCATTTGATAACTAAATCATATGAAGAGATGTCATGATGCTAAGGTAAATGAGAAGACATTTGTTCCCGGGGACAAAGTTCTTGTATTCAATTCGAGGCTCAAGTTATTTCCTGGGAAGCTTAAGTCTAAATAGATGGGGCCATATAAAGTGCTTGAAGTGTTGAGTGGACATACGTTGAAGCTTAAGGGTCCTAATAATGAGTTTGTGGTATATGGTCATCGGGTGAAATATTATCTATCTCCTTCTCAAAAGGAGATAGTGTATATGGATACCCTCTCTTCTTGAACCTCTTTGATTGTGTAGCAGTGTATATTTTATTTTCTCTTTGTTTAATAGTTTTCTTGTAGATTTGGTATGTAGGTGGTGAAGCTCATGGAGAAAAGTGCATATGATGAAAGACAAGGGTGCTAAAGGTGAAATGATGATGTATGCCACACCACTTTTTTCTAACTTAAATTTTAATACTTGTGTTAATTTAAGTTTGGGGGGAGGTTGCGGGTGGACATACTTAATTATACGTGGATTGTAAAAATGCACATGAGTCATCATGAGGTAAGTTCATGAAGAGCATTGGTGGAAACGACAAGGGTATGTCTCACCACTTTTTACAAACTTAATTCTCTACTTGTTTCGATTTAAGTTTGGGGGAGAGTGCGTGGTGTGACTTATACCTTGTTTATGCTTTAGTGTGTGATGAATCATGTGTGTTGTTGTTATATTGTCTTGTGGCAAAATAGGTAAATTTTAAAAATTTTCTCATGAGTTAGGATTGTTTTGGTATGTTTGGTGGTGTTTAAGTACATGATAATCCATTGTTTGATCATAATTGTGGTGTGAATAATGTTTTGAAGTATTTTTGAGCATGAATAGGGTGTATGAGAAGTGTAAAAATAGGGCAAAAATGAGGTGAAGTGTGAAAGTTGGAAAACAGGGCAAAAACACTACACGGGCTGAGCTCAGTACACGGGCCTGTAAGGCCTGGCTGTGTACTGACATCAGAAGTGGCTACTCCCCTAGGGTCTTGGGCGAGCTCCGAGCTCAAGCCGTGCAGAAGAGAAGGAACACGGGCCGTGTACGGAGCACGACCCTATAACGCGTGGACGTGTTCGAATGTCAGAAAACTCTACATGGCCACATTTGAGGCCGTGTAGCGCTATACGGGCCGTGCAGGGTTTAAAGCCAGTTTTTAAAAAGGGCCGATCCGTACTCACTTCCCCACACACCATCTCTTCCGTGCGCACTGCTATCACACCAAATCCTTCTTCTTGAGCATAAATTGACACACAAAGGTTAGTTTTGAGAGATTGAAAGTGAGTTACTTCAATTGTGCACACCAAGAACACTTCTACACATCCAAGTTTGAAAGGTATGAATTCTTTGAATCCTAACTTTTGAATTTTGATAGAAATTGAGTGAATTGATGCATGGGCTTTGTGATATTATGAGTTTGGAATGAACTATTAATTGATGAACATCCATGTATCAATTTAATTTGTGAGTTGAGAATGAAATTAGGGTTCATGAGAAGGTTGAATTAGGGAATTTGTGAGAATCATGGAATTGGATGCATGTGTTGAGCAAATTGAATTATCATATGTGAATAATGCTTAAATTGTGAATGAATAGTTTTAGATGTTGAGGATTTGGGCATGAGGCCATGTGAATTTTGCTTTGAAATTGTATTGAAAAATTGTGCACGCCAAGTATTCGATGAAATGTCTAAGAGAAAATTTTGGCCAAATTTGAGATTATATGTGCATAGTGAGTAGTGATGGTATATTTTTGAACTCATGTGTGCAAGTATGATTAGGAATTGAGATATGAATTCATGGATAGTTGAGAGGAATGATAGTGAAGTGAATGTTTTGGTGAAGTTTGGAGTTATAATGATGTGAATGTGTAATGTTGATGCATAGTATATTTCACACTAAGTTGAAAGACTAGGGTGGAATTTAAACTAACTGTATTAATATTTTTATTGGCGGAATTTAAAATAACTTGAGCATTGTTGTAAATTGTAGATGGGCGAGAGGAGAGTGAGACCAAGAAATGAGGATTTTATCGTCATTACCGATCCAGAGAAATTGGCTAATTTGGATGCTCAGCTAATGGAAGAAGAGGTCCATCCAGATTACTTTGGGGTGGAATTTGAAGACTATTTGGTAAGTATGTGCTTCGTTGGCAAATACTTGCTCCGAAGATCAAACCAACTCGATTCCAAGATACAGAAACAATGAGAGGGTTAGGAATTGAGGAAGATTTGAGGAAGTTGTTTAGGTTTGCACAGATGGAAGCTTTCTTTGATAAAAGGCTGCCTACTTATTACCATCTAACTGCTGAGTTCATGAGCACATTTCAAGTGAAGAAGGATCAGAATGGTTTTCCTATTTCAGTGACGTTCCAACTGGACAATGTGTTGAGAGAAAAGATCCATTTGCCTGTGTTGAATGAATTCTTTGGGTGTCCACCATGCGAGAACCATCAGAGCTTTTATGAAGAAGGTGGATTCAACCAGCAGGAATGGTGGAAGAGCTTGGTGAATGATGGGATAGAACGAGCAGGATATGTTCCCAGTGCTTCAAAGGGAACTGCAATAAGAAACCCAGTCATGAGATACTTAGAGAAGATCATTTCGAACACCATCTTAGGGAGGTTTGAGAGTGGAGCTGTAGGAGAGAAGCAGTTGTACATCATGTTCTGCATCTATAATGAGCTATCACTGAATGTTGTAGCACATTTTGTGCAACATGCGGAGAGAGTCGCCAAGAGACAAACGTCTCAAGGATTGATATTGGGAGGTATGATCACCATGATTGCTCAAGGCTTAGGAATAAATATTGCAGGAATGGAAAGCAGGATGGTGAGTGATGGATTGAACTATCAGTAGTTGATGAGAATGGAATTTTTGTCATAGCTGAGAATCAGTACTGTCTGAGGCAAGAAAAGGGAGCTCCGTTTCTTTTGCCAATTCCAGAGCTTACTACAGTGTATACTCGAAGGAAGTTTGCTAATTTAGTAATGGCTAATGCTAACCATTCTAGGGTTGTGAGAGTTTTTTATAGAAAAAAAAGAGATGAAGTGGAAGAGGTTCTCAGACAGATGAGGGTTGAAGAGAACCTCGAGCTAGCTAATTTGAGAGCGGAGCCAGTGCCTATGGAAAGAGATGAGCAGGATGCACCACCTCAGCAGGTGGAGTTTGAGGAGCAAGCCCCTGAGCCACCACAGTTCGAGGAAGAAGAGCAGCAGCCACCAATGGGACCAGGACAAGGTAATGATCGATGGAATTTTATGATGGATTAGGTGAGAGATATGAGGCATGTGCAGCAGACATATGGAGCACAGATGAGGGAGATCCGAGAGGTCCAGCAGGAGCATGGAGTGCATATTCAGGAGTTGAGAGCTGGACAGCGTCGGAGAGAGTATTATGAGGTTCAGTCGCGGGTGCACTCCAACAACATGGAGAAGATGATGACGATGATGTTCAACTTCCAGTTCCCCGAGTCTCCTCGTGCATACATTCCATGGAATACCTATCTTCCACATCCACCTCCGGAGCCATGAAGGGAGTACTTTTAGTGCTAGACATTTCCATTAGTTCATTTTAGCTATGATTAGATACTTGATTTGATTTGTTAGATTCAGATTGGAATGTACTTAAATTGTTTGTTTTTGGGAGGTTTTTACTTTGAGATTTTTTTATTTTCAATTTTATGCGATTTACTTTTTCTTATTTTTGGTATTTTGGTTTGTTTTTCATTATTTGGATGTGATGGGAATTTGATCTTACTTGTTATGGATGTGAATTGATGTGTTTTGATATCTTGAGATGAAGGATCTTGTTTATGCATGTTATATGTTTTTGTTATGTTTCTTGTGTGGTTAGTTTTTGATTTTGTGTTATATTTATCTTGTTTTTAATATTGAAGGGGCGGTTTGGTGGTATGTTTTGGGAAGGTGTTAAGTGTTTTTGAATGTGAGCTATGATGCATTGTTTGTGATAAGTGATGGCAAGCATATTAATGTTTTCTACCTATTGAAATTGTGACATGAATTACATAATTTGTTCAATTTTGAGAAGTATGAAGGGTAATTAGGTTTCTTTTGGTCCAAGAAAAAGTTTGTGAGAGTTGAGCCTCAACCGTGCCTCCATGGTTAATTCTTGATGAGATGACCGGTTGTACTTAGAAAAACTAGAACTTGCTCATGGACTATAGGAACGAAGCCCGAATGGTTGAAATTTGTGATATGATCTTAGGTCATCCTTGTTGAATGAAGTCATAGCCATAAAAAGTTCCTTACCAAAAACATTATCCCTAGTCAGCCACTTTGAGCCTATAAGCCTTTTCTTTGTGATTCAAGCACAATACAAGCCTTGAAAATCCACTTGAGCCTTATATATATGACCTATGTGTGGGTAATTGAGGATGATGATGGTTTACAAGGGAAGATATATATAGAAAAATGTGCAAGTAAATGGAAGAAAGGTTGAATCAAGAAAAAAGATGAAAGAGCTCAAGTTAAAAAGCAAGTGCAACTTCAACAAAAAGCGAAAAAGGAGCAAAATCATAAAATATGCTCAAGGGGATATAAAATTTAAATAAAAGAAGTATGTCATTCGAGAGAAGCTCAATACATCCATAGTATGTTGATATTTAGTGCTTTTGAATAATTGACAAAGGGAGGAAGTTTGAAAGTGAAGAAGTTGGAGAAAAGAATCATCTCTTCGATTATCTACACTTGAATAGTCACTATTACCCAAAGTTTCCTACCCTACCAAAGGGTCTAAACATTACATCGTAAGATAAAGACCTTTTTGATCACTTATTGAAACTAGGGTGGCTTGTGAACATAGTTCATGAGCAAGCCTATGGTGAGTCGGTTCTAACCGGTTGATGAGTGATGTTCAAAACCCTACTCCATAGAGTGTTGAGTGAATTTGATATCCTATGAGAGGCTTGGATTGAAAGGGAATTGATTACTCTTTTGTCATTCTTAAGATTGAACTTGTTAATCTTTTATGTTATAAGTTTGATGATGTAGGGATACTTAATGTGATTTTTTAGTCCTTATAACTTGTGATGTGTTGTGGTTTATGTTCGTTAGGTGTTTTATAGGTGAAAATTACTCCTCTTGTTTATAATTTTTCATTGTTCAAGGACGAACAACACTTTAAGTTTGGAGGGTTGATCGTTGTAATTTTTACCTAGGTTTAGTATCTTTGTTCGTGATTTTTGGATGTTTTTATCCGTATTTATGTGACTTTTGGTGGAGTTATTATAATTATGAGAAATGTGATATGGATTGATAGAATTGTGTAAATGAGCTTAAATATGTGTAAAACAGGTCAAGAAATAGAGAAAAATTGAGTCGGGAACAAAACGGAGATGGAAGTACAGTGCACGCTTTGTGCAGAACATGGGCCTATTCAAGGTGGCCGTGTACTGTCATCAGAATAACGAGCTCGCCCAGGAGAAAAGCCGTGTTCTAGCACACGAGCCGTGCACAAGCGCACGCCCCGTGTGCAGAACACAGGCCTGTAAGAGGAAGCCGTGCAATGTCGTCAGAAAACGCTACATGCCCATGACTAAGGCCGTGTAGCACAGCTCGAGCCTTGCTCGGAAGCACGCACAACACGCCGTACTAGGTGTGCACTACACGAGCCGTGCGCTGCTACACGGCCCGTGTAGGTGCATAAATCGGTGCAGATTTCAGAATGTTCTGGAAGCTTCTAGAAGGCCCTTAAGTGATATAAAAGGATGACTTGTGAGAAATTTAGAGAGGGAGATTATAATTAGAGCAGTTACACACACTCCACACCACATTTTCATACACTAGATCCATTAGATTCATCTCCATCCTTTAAATCCATCAATTTCACTTGATCTTCAACAATCCATTCATTACTCCATCCATCAATCCATCCATCCACCATTTGAGAACAGGAAAGCATCAAGGATTGAAGAAGTTAGCATTTTGAAGAGAATGAAGGTTTCTCCATGAAAGGGAATCTAATCTACTTTTCATTTGTTAATTTTTTTCTCATTTTGGCTCAATGAAGCAAGCATTTGATTGTATTGATATAAACACAATGTGTAGTGGCTAGTCCTATAGTAGGGCTAATCATATGATTGGTTGAGAAGAATGCTGGATATGTAGGATTTGAAATGTTGAATTGAGTTAATTTTGGACTTTCTTTTATGATTAATGAATCATGTTTCATTTCAATACTTGTGTGATTAAATTCTCTATTCATAGTGTTAGAATGGCCATTTCAATATTATGATTAGATGTTTAATTGAATCATATATTAAGGTGAGCATGCATGTTAGTGTGAGGGGAGGTAAGCCATACCCTTCTTATGCTTAGAACACTCATAGAGAGACACTTAAGAAATTGAGTGAAAAGAACCAAACTTATGATCATAGTACCTTAAGGGAATTGAGATTAAGCATAATCCTAAAAGATTTAGACTTGTAAAAGAGTCGAGAACCTAATTGCCTTGGCCATAGAGATTAGGAGTAAAATCGTGATTGCTTTTAGTCCACAAATTAATGAAGTTCACCATCAAGAGTTATGCGTATCTAGCTAGATTCTTAACCATGATTATGATTAGCCTTGCTCTCTTCTTAAGTGAATTCTATTGATAGGCGTTTTCTTTGCATGCAAAATTAATCCCCAAGTATTATGGATATCAGTTGCATCTAAGCAAGCGACCAAGTGAATATCGAACCCAAAGAATGTCGTATTATCAATTTAATTATTATCTAAATTAATTAAGACAAGATGAAAATTAAGTTTGAGGTATGGAATTATTAACTATTAAGCAAATTAATAAAATAATAATTAAATAAATTAAGCACTAGAAGAATACGAAAGTGGATCAAGTAGGAGAATAGGTAGCTCTAGGATAATCCAGTTTCACTCATTAATTTTCCTTCCATGTGTAGATGTACGACTCTGCCTTGTGGAATATGGACGCATCACTAAACCATGCATATCTACTCTATAGACACAAGTAAACATGCGTGTAACACGTGTGAATAATCTCGGAGCAAGAGATATAATTTCACCCCCATACTATCAGTATCAATTATTTCCCTGGCCAATTGGTACTCTAACCCGATATGATCTCCCTTTATAGGTACTATGAAATTATCATCTTTATCCTACTTAATAACCCAAATTTCATTCAATTAATAAGTATTCATATATGATAGTTCTAATGAAGCTTCGGAGTCCCCTCACTTAGAATCATAACATGGAATCCTGCTCAGCAGTGAACGCACTCAATCAATAACTAAGATATGTATTCAGACTCTACATAACAGTTAATGATGCACAAAACGACCGTGAGTATAAATTAAAAAGGCACAATCATATATAAAATAAATACACAAGTAGTGTTGTACGGAGTTTACACACGAAAGTTTAATTAATTGGTAAAAACCTTCACAACCCTAGTTCTACCAAAAAGGCTCTAGCTCATGATGTTACAAAGAACAATCATGGGTATTGGATAGATCTTACCCGGATGTCTAGAAAATTACAAGATAAATTAGGAAACGATAAAACCCCTAGTGTGGCATCGTCGCATCCTTCTCCGTCTTAAATCCTCTTCTTGGTTCTCCTCTTGATTCCACAACGAATCTTCAAAATGATGGATGGATGGAGGAAACGAAGTGGATGATGGTTGGGGGTGATCCCCCCTTGTGGGGTGTGGTATGGTTGTGCCCTCTCTTATGGCTCTCTTGTTGTTTTTCTCCCTCTAATGGTGTGATCTACACCCCTTTTCATACTTGCAAACTCTCCTTATAGGCCTTGGAATTGGCTTTTTGAGTGATCACACGCATCGAGGGTGTAAAAATACGGATATGGTAAGTTTCCGCTCGTCAATTCGACCACGAAGCTAGGTCGAATTCACCTCCCCTGGTCGAATTGCAGGTCGAATCACCCTACTGGAAGCTTCAGACACCGGATTCGAACTTTAGGTGCTGGATTCAACTAGCACAGCAGGTCGAATTAAGGTGCCGTGGTCGAATTACTTCTTTTGCCTTCCAATTCGACCAGGATTCGACCACATAGTATAGGTCGAATTCAAAAATTATGGTCGAATTATCTCGCTCAGTCTTATCGTTTCGCGTATAACTTTCACATTCGAGTTCCAATTTGAGTGATTCTTATGCTCACGCGATCCTCTCTTCCTTGACTTTCTATCCATATAAAGAACATAAGAAAACTCTAAGATTTGAATGTGCAACAATCCAATGAATGTAGCACAGCAATTCTGTTCGGCACAGCTCGCGCGACGTCACCATTTTGATCATAACTCTCTCGTTTGGAATACGATTGAGGTGTTCTTTATGCAAAAACAATCCTCTTTTCAGTGGCTTTCTAACCATATATCACACTACCAGTTTTGATCTCCAAAAAAATACAGAAATATTACACAATTTGAACGTGCGTTTTTCAACATTCTTGCACAAGTTGCACCTTTTCTCCAACTTTGCACTTTTGATTATTTTTCCACCTAAAACACAATAAAATACCTCAAGTGCACCTTTTTCTCACATATATTGAATATAAGACACTTGTACTAATATATGACAACAATTCCAATCAAGAAGGTGTTAAATTGGACACTATAACACGCTTATTTTCACTCTCATCATCTATCTCCATCTCATTTATCATTTGTTTGTTGTTTGATCCAATACGTTGTTAGTTCATATTCTTAGTTAATTAAGTGGAACAATAAGTAGTAATTTAAATACCAAAATATAAATCTATCATTCTTACAAAGCATAAATTAATGGAAAATCCGGATATAACCATGAGTTTACTTTCCCTTGGGACGACAATCTTATAAATTTTGTACTTAGTCACACGTATACTCGACGATAGAGTCTCTTACTCTTACACATTTTACAAGAAATGCGACTAAGATCAGCAGTTCCGCTATCGCAGGAACTCCGACGAACTAAGGAGGATGGAGAATTGGATCGTCTAGACTATGCACTATGCAAGTGTATGTAGAGTTGCTCATTTGTGGTGTGTTTGTTTTGTATGGAATGCATGATGAATGACCCTATTTATAGGCATACCATTCCACTCAGCCATAATGGCGATGGACGTAATTTACGACGAATTAATTGCTGATGACGTAATTTTCTCTAATCAGCAATTATGATAAATTAATTGCTGATGGCGTAATTTTCTCTAATCAGCAATTATGGATGGTTACTGCGTCAAGGTTCAATGAACCTACTCTAAGTCCAACGAATTTTCACAAACAACTTGATTCGTCTTCATGACCCAACTTTTGAGGATTCTCCTCCCACATGTTCAACGTGGGATAGTAATTTCGTATTTATCCCCATTACACCTCATTATGCTTCATATAACCTCTCCAATAGATGAGCCAAATTACACTCATCCACTCCACTCATTTAATTGGTGATTAATTTAACAATTAACCCCTTACTAACTAATTAAATCTAATTAATTAAATTAATTCCTACAATCCCCACATGAGTGGAATTTGGTGAACCCACATGAAATGCAAACATAAAATCTAATCCTTGTGAGACACTAATATATTCGGACAAGTAGCATGGGATTTGAACCTTCCGTAGTCCAACACTATCGAGTATACCGGTGGCTTAGTAAACACAAAGTCTTTGAACTACTCCTCCTTAGCGTATACTGAGATAACAATGTGAACGTATCAATGCCTCTCATCATCCTTGTTCTCATATTTTGGTCCGTTTCGGCCATGGACCCCCTTTGGATTTATAAGTGTTTCACTTTGAAGCGGCCACTCACTTCACACTTACATAGGTGATCTCCTATCTTGAGTACCATGTTATACTCAATCAGCCTCAACTTGGCTTTTTAGGAATCATAAAAAGTCAAAGACTTAGCCTCACCACAATATGGGTTCCAACACTTGGATTTATTGCTCTTCTAAGGAATGGTAGGTACCAAGTGTTACTTGAACCTCCACAGTTTCGTTTTCCCATTGAAACAAGTTCTTGGGATCTTCAGTCATCATGGCTGGGTTTCCAATATTTTAGTTCTTACAATGTGGATTTTAATCACATTCCTTCTAGCTATTTTATTGATCTTGATTTTCACACATGTTTGAGTGGATCCACTTTCTTTTCTTCAAGATCAATTTATTGTGTATTAAACACAACCACTTTTTATTTTTAATTCAAACACCCCCACACTTGGAGTGTCACACCACATACTCGGGTAGCACCTCCCACACGTGGAGAATTAAAGTGCCTTCCAAATATTAATTAGTAATAATTCACATGACTATTACATGTCACAAGACAAACTCTTTAATAGCAATTAAAGACTTTTATTCATGAATAATTAGCCTTCATGGCTTACAATGAAGGTTTGCCTTATTAGCAAATTCATTACATAACAATTATTAGGTTGATTGATAATCATCCATCATCTCTCTAGCCTCAACCACATTTGTATAATGTTGTCCATCTTTCACTATGTGAAGACGACATTCTTTAGCTCTATGATTAGGCTTACCACAATTATAACAATTGCCTTTGAATTTCTTTTTCTGAGTAGGCATCTTGTTATTATCATCAAGCCTTTTCCGCTTTTGATGTTCCATTAAGTTTGTCTTAGCCTCCATAAGATTGTAATAGTTATAATTGTAATTATTTTCCATCCTTCTATTGTCATCTTCAATTCTCAATTTGACAATCAAGTATTCCAATGTCATTTCCTTTCGTTTATGTTTGAGATAACTTTTGAAATCCTTCCACATTGGAGGTAGTTTCTCATTCATAGAGCCGACAATGAATTATTCTGGAAGTAACATACCCTCGGAGAGGTTTTCATGAAGAATCATCTGAAATTCTTGCACATATTCTATCACAGATTTCCCATCAAACATTTTGAAATCTAAGAACTTAGCTACCACAAACTTTTTGGTACCGGCATCTTCTGCCTTGTACTTCTTCTCCAAAGATTCCTACAGTTCTTTGGATGTCTTCGTGTTCAGATACACATTGAAAGTGCATTGATACGCATTTTTTTTGCACGCAAAATTAATCCCCAAGTATTAAGGATATCAATTGCAGCTTAAGCAAGCAACCAAGTAAATATCGAACCCAAAGGACGGCGTATTATTAATTTAATTATTATCTAAATTAATTAAGACGAAAGCAATAAAGTTTTAGAATTTAATTATTAAACTAATAAACAATTAATTAACATAACAAATAAAATAAAATACACTCGAAGAATACGAAAGTGGATCAAGTAGGAGAATAGGTAGCTCTAGGATAATCCAGTTTCACTCATTAATCTCCCTTTCGTGTGTTGATGTCCGACTCTGCCTTGTGGAATATGGACGCATCACTAAACCATGCATATCTACTCTATAGACACAAGTAAACATGCGTGTAACACGTGGGAATAACCTTTGGAGCAAGAGATATAACTCCAGCCCATTTCTAGGTACTATCAGTATTAATTATTTTCCTGACCAATTGGTACTCTAACCCGATATGATCTCCCTTTATAGGTACTATAAAATTATCCTCTTTATCCTACTTAATAACCCGTATTCAATTCAATTAATAAGTATTCATATATGATAGTTTTAATGAAGTTTCGGAGTCCCCTCACTTAGAATCATAACATGGAATCCTGTCCAGCGATGAACGCACTCAATCTACAACCAAGATATATATTCAGACTCTATATACCAATTGAAGATGCACAAAACGACCGTGAATATGGATTAAGAAAGCACAATCATATATAAAATAATTCCACAAGTAGTGTTGTATGGAGTTTACACACGAAAGTTCAATTAATTGGTAAAAACTTTCACAACCCTAGTTCTACCAAAAAGGCTCTAGCCCATGATGTTGCGATGAACAATCATGGGGGTTGGATAGATCTTACCTATATGTCCGAAAAATACAAGATAAACTAAGAAATGAAAAAACCCTAGATGTGGGCATCATCGCGTTCTTCTCCGTCTTGAATCCTCCTCTTGGTTCTCCTATTGATTCCATGAACGAATATTCAAAGTGATAGATGGATGGAGGAAAGGATGTGGATGATGGTTGGGGAGTGAACCCCCTTGTGGGGTGTAGTATTGTGTTGTGTTGTATCCAATCCGTATTCTATTGTATTGTCCCTTCTTGGTGTGATCTATATCCCCTTTTATACTTGTAAGCTCTCCTTATGGACCTAGGATGGGCTTTTTCTTGAAAAACATGCAGAAACACGCATTTGAGGTGTAAAAATCGGATTCGGACGCGTTCCAGGCATAGAGTTCGACCTAGGGTTCAACCTAGGGCTTGGTCAAACCCTGGGTGAATCGAAATTGGTGATAATTCGCACTTAGGCTTCTGATTCGACCAAAATGGCTTTAGTTTGACCAAGGGGTCTGGTCGAACTGGACTGTTGTGGTCGAATCACACTTGCGCCGTCTCACTGTTTCGCGTATAACTTCCACATCCGAGCTCCAATTTGAGTGATTCTTGCGCTCACGTGATCCTCTCTTCCTTGGATTTCTATCCATATAAAGATCTCACAAAAACTCCAAGATTTGAATCTGTAAAAAGCCATGAAAAGCAGAACATCCGTTCTGTTCGGCACAGCTTGCGCGACGTCACCATTTTGCTCATAACTTTCTCGTTTGGAAATCGATTGAGGTGTTCTTTATGCCAAAACGATCCTATTTTAAGTGGATTTCCAGCCATGTATCACAACATGAGTTTTGATTTACATACAAATATAAAAAATTGCATAAGTTGGGCATGCATTTTTCATCATTCATTGCACAAGTTGCACCTTTTCTCCAACTTTGCACTTTTGATCCTTTTTCCACCTAAAATACAATAAAACACCTCAAGTGCACCTTTTTCTCACATATATTGAATATAAGACACCTTTGCTAATATATAACAACAATTCTCATCAAAAAGGTGTTAAATTGGACACTCAAACACGCTAATTTCCACTCTCAACAATCCCCCAAACTTATCCGTTGCTCATCCCAAGGCAACAAAATAAAAATAAAGAGAGAGAGAGAGAGTAAAATTAGCGTGGAAACAAGGACTATGACAAATACTTCATTCACAATACAATTGTCCTCAACTTAGGTCATGCAACTCTCATTACATGTAATAATCAATTCATAGTATACAAGATAAGACAATCACCACCAATTTAAAATGCTCCATTCACATGTTCTCACGGGAAGTATATATCACTCGCACTCAAGTTTAAAAGATGTACACTTAT
Organism: Pogostemon cablin; assembly: GCA_023678885.1. Taxonomy (NCBI): domain Eukaryota; kingdom Viridiplantae; phylum Streptophyta; class Magnoliopsida; order Lamiales; family Lamiaceae; genus Pogostemon; species Pogostemon cablin. The sequence goes on along the minus strand of CM042965.1, from coordinate 13,183,077 downwards.
GGGTTAAGGTATATACGCTCAGATTCAATTCAAGTGCATGCGTAACAATAAGTTTGTCAAAAGTCTCAAACTTTCTACCACTTAAAAGTATGATTCAATAATGAGATCAAAAAGGACTTTTCTTTTGGATGTAATATTGGCTCTTTGGTTAAGGTAGGAAATATATGGACAATGTGACTCAAATAGTAGAGAACTAAAGCTGATTGATCACTTCGACTTTCATCCTCTCTTACTTTTCAATGCAGACGATTTTCATTCCTTCTTCATCTTCAAGCATAACATTTTTCTTTCTTCTCTTTTTTCCTTCTTCTTTTTTTCATTTCTCTCGAGGTACCAGTTTTGGGCACTACCTCGCTCATCCTCCATAGGGTACTAGATTTAAGCACTACCCTAGGGTGTTTGATTCTATACAGTACTAGATTTAAGCACTACTCCATGATTCTCCTTAGATGCATTTTCAAGCTCAATCACTACTTCAACACAAATTCATTCCTTCCCAAACTGTTATCAAACTCCATTAACATACTTTGAAAAGCCATTAATTCTCTTCTAGAAGGACAATCAAGGCTCAAAAAATTCAGAAGCTCAAAGTGGTTATTTCTCATAAGCTACCAAAGAATGAGGTTCTTAGACTCAACGGGGCTAACTACAGATAAACATCATTAGGTAGGGAATTATTTCAAGTAAGACAAGAGACCATTTCTAGAATACACACACAAGAATGATACTCACCAGAAAAGTAATATCATGTGATTATGTACATGATCAACAAGGCTCAAAATCTCACATGGGTTTTTAACAAGTAACAGAGCACTTTTCCTTGTAAGTAATATCCCACAAGTACACATAGAACTTCATACCACAATATAACTCAAGTACACTTCCTTCATCAATTTCAAGAGCATATGAATTCCAGGCACAATTCTAAAAATATAAGTTCACATGGATCACAAGTACAAACTCAATCCTTCCACTCTCATGAATTAAAAGCACAAAAAAAATTTAGAAAAAGGAAACGAGTGCACCTGATTTCTCCTTCAAAATGTACGAGCTCCTCGAGTCAAAGCCTCAGTGTAGAACTCGTCTTGCCACTCTAATTACCTTTTTCTATCATCAAAGCTCAAACACTCATCATCACAGGATTCATCAATAATAAAATAGGAGAACTATAAGAAAGAATCAATTGACTATCTAATCGACTCCACACGCTAGAAACACCACTGAACACTAGGCAAATTGCAAAAAATCGACACATCAAAACCGATTAAAGTTTCAACATACCGCAAAAAATCAACTCCCCTAGCAAACATTATAAAAAAAGATTATACTCTTCATGATTTAATGAGGTAATAACATCACCCCCCAAACTTAGTAAAAACTTAAGTTGAAACTAAGTTTGCAAAGAGATGTAATTGCCGATTAGTAAGCACCTTAAATATAAAAATTTCTTACTCACACAAAATAAATAAAGCAATAAAATGGGAGGAAAAGCCCCCAACAAGCGCTCATATTTAACGTCGGAGAGTCACGACGGACGTAACCTTTGTAGGCTACTTGATTGGATGACGATCTTCTCGCATCCTCACCTTCAAATACTTTCTTTTCCTCTTCTTGTCTACACTCAACACCTCACCTTTCTTGGTCACAAGTATATGATCTTTCGAATATCCTTCCTCCCATGCCTGTCTAGACACCTCCTTGTCAATCTTCCACTTAAATTCAGAATCATCTGTCTTATTAAAATCAAGATTAAACAAGTTAGAAATCACATCTATGCTCTTGCACGATTGAGTCTCCATGGGCATCTTCATTGCATGATTAAAAGAGAAAACCACATCTTCATTATCCATATGCAGTCTAAGCGTCTTGGCTCTCAACATTTGAACATCAGGTATAACATTTTGCATGAAAAACAGTACTGGACAATGCGGTTCGACCTCGGTTCGACCTGGGGTGTTGGTCAAACCAGGTGTGTCGTGGTCGAACTGTGCACCTGAAAGTACGTTCTCCCCCTTACAGGCCGGTGTTCTTAGTCGCATTTCTTGTAAAAATGTGTAAGAGTAAGAGACTCTATCGTCGAGTAAACGCGTGACCAAGTACAAAATTTATAGTAATGTCGTCCCAGGGGAAAGTAAACTTATGCTTGTATCCGGATTTTCCATTGATTTATGCTTTGTAAGGATGATAGTTTTAATCCTGCCATCGACAATTCCATGCTAAGCACTATCGAGAAATCTCTCATGGAGCAGACTCGCTCTAATGATCTTAAGACATATGATATAGGTCTCATCAAGAAAAGGTTGCAGCTTAAGGAAAGACAAGTGGAGCTGAGTTCTAATGCAAATCTTCTGGATAGATGGAAATTATCGATGGGTTACTCAAAGGCTTCCTTCAAAGCAGAAAAATTCAAAACGGAATTACAAGATTCAAGACAAATTGAGCTGCTTAAGAACTGTTTGGACTTTCTAGTGGCTGGCTTAATCATGATGTTGTTTTCTCTTTCCTATGGAACTTATATTTATTCTCATCGAAGAATAATTGAGGCTACCGAAGCATGCTCTCCTTACAAGGTTCACATTACACTCTAAAAATCTAATCATTTTTTATGTGTATTGCTTAAAACTTTCAACTAGCTGCAAAATATATGTTAGGCTCATAAACTAGGGAGCCCTAACTTCACCTAAAATCATGACTGAAGGTGAAGGATGGACCCCCACTTATATGCCTTTCCACACTTGCGTGCGGAACCGATATGGGAAATCATAACAATATATGTTTGGATTGCCTATATTACATGCTAGAAATGTATTGGTTTCCCATCTATGCATTTGCCATCAAAACCTCGGCATTTAGTTTTGTTAGGAACTAAAGCTTCTCTCACTATCTAATGCTTCCTTGTTTATTTTTATTAAATCTCATGTATTAATAGTTATCACTGCAGGAATTAGGTTATTCATTGTGCTAGCTTTATAGAGGGGTAGGTCAGCTTCTTATAGAAAGTTTGGCTTCATGCACCTACTTCAATTCCTTCTCATATGGTACTTGATTTACTATATTAAGAACTAAAATGATTTACCCCTCCCCCTCACCTACTTTCCAGATGAGCTCCCAGAAATAGAGAGGTTGTAATGGCCCTTTTAAGTATGCATTGTTATTTTATACAATCTTCTATTTGTTGCTTCTCTCGTATTGCAGTTGTGTGTTTAGATGGAAACCTTTTATTAGAAATGATTGAGGTGCATAAAACACTGATTCTCTGCTCATGTAGGGTGTTTTGATGCTATATAATACTTCATTTGATCCTCTCGGCTTCATATCATTCAGCATGGGTTTAGGAATAGGAGTGGTCATTCTGTCTCTCTTTTTTGTATCAGGAATCCAAGTCTTCTTGGTGGATGCCAAAATCCATGTCAAATTTCAACTCTGGTTTCCAGTTGCTCAAATGTCAAATTAAAGTTCTTACTTGTTCAACGGTCAGCTTCCTCACATCCCCCTGACTTTGATACTGTTGCTGTTAGCATTGGGATGCGGTTGTGCTGGAAAGTTGTGCATCGACACATTGGGTGGCAGTGGAAATCAATGGCTAATTTATTGGGAGCCCTTATGCTTGCTTCATTTCCTCTCGAGTACCTTCTATTCAACCTTGTATACTCTTCTCTACGGACCCATCACGGTTACTGGAAGGGTGGAGTGGAGCTCAAGCCCATTTTTCCGTATTGGGTGAGAAGAATGGTTCTGCCGTTGCTATGCGGCCTCGTTCCTTTTGCAAGCCTCACGGAGTGGTTTAATCATTTCTCAGATTTGTTAACATATGTAGATGATTGATTTAGATCCAAGTATGCAGAAAGCAGCATCCTTTGTTATGTATGATCTTGTTTACTGTTAGCTTTATTCTGTCCCTAATCTGTCACATTATTGTATCATAGTTTCTCAAAGACTCAAACCAAGTTTTTAAATGTGTAATTATTTAATTTAAATTCCGGATTATCTATAATTGGTTTTCATCTTTGGAGATTTATGCAAGCATTTGTCGTTAGAAAAATGTATCATTTTTCTTCCCATACGTGTGCAAAGCACAAGGGGAAGACACTCGTGTTTTTGTGAGGGAGGGACTGTGTGGTGTGTTGGTGAAGTTATAGTGTGATTCTTAGGTTAGTTAATAAAGTTTGAAAATGTCTTAATGAATGAGCATGTTAGGATGGAAAAATAAGAAAGAAAAGAAAAAGAGAAAATCAAACGGTAAATACCGTTTGCCCAATCAAACGGAAAACTCCGTTTGCCCAATAGCCTCCAGGCTCCTTAATCCAATAATATTTTGATAAGAATACATAAACCCTAATCACACCTTAAATAATATTACTCACTAATACCAGAAAGGAAAGAAACCAAACCCTAAGGGCCTTAAACCTAGCCCACGAACCAAGCCCTAAACATTATTATAATTAAATATAAAATAAATAAGAGCAGCCCACGGAAGTGGACCCAAGCCCGCCCCCGTCGACCGTGAACCCTATTTTGCTTCATAACAATTCCATCCTCCTTCGAAACAACCTTGTCCTCAAGGTTGATTGAATCAAGTAATTGCCATAGAGTAAACTTGAAATCCACACCCCTCCTCAAAAAGTTCTTCTTGTTCATCCATTAACTCTTTCCCCTTCACCTCGCAATATTCAAACAGTTTGAGGTTCAACTCTTCATCCTCATCAGCCAACAACAACAACATTCTCAGTTGTTTGAATGGGTAGTCATGCCAAGGTGTAAAGGATTTCATACCCCTAAAGCACAACTCTTTCGCTCTAAAGTCCTCCAAGGCTCTCGGTGGAAGATGAGTAAATTTGGAATGAGCAGTAAACTGCCCGGACAGCCTTGAATTCATCCCCGAGGGATCTGCAGTCGGCTTAGAGAAACTGCAGGTTGACCCAACCTGCACACTGCTGCCCACTACTGCCATATTACTTACCACAGACAGCCTTGAACAACCAATAGGGTCAGATCGATTGAAGGACGGAAGTTGCACCAAACATATTTGCAGTTGAGGGTGAATCTCCAGCGGTAGAGTCACCGTTTCGGTCTCCGTAGTGGTGACATCCTTACGACGCAGATCTGCAGCTGATTGTTGCGATCCCGAGAGTTTCAGAACCACCTTCGAAAGTTCACCCATAGTAGCCAAAATTTCAGCCATCGTCTTCTTCATCTCCGCCTGATTAGCCTCGAGTTTATCTATCGTCTTCTTCATCTCCGTCTGATCAGCCTCGAGTTTATCCAATCTCTCCCCACTGGAACGAGTTGTTTCCATGTCGACGGGAACGGGATCCGGCAGGTCGGACCAATTGTTAGGATGGAAAAATAAGAAAGAAAAGAAAAGAAAAGAAAATCAAACGGTAAATACCGTTTGCCCAATCAAACGGAAAACTCCGTTTGCCCAATAGCCTCCAGGCTCCTTAATCCAATAATATTTTGATAAGAATACATAAACCCTAATCACACCTTAAATAATATTACTCACTAATACCAGAAAGGAAAGAAACCAAACCCTAAGGGCCTTAAACCTAGCCCACGAACCAAGCCCTAAACATTATTATAATTAAATATAAAATAAATAAGAGCAGCCCACGGAAGTGGACCCAAGCCCGCCCCCGTCAACCGTGAACCCTATTTTGCTTCATAACAGAGCACGAGAGTATTGTTTTATCTTCTTCTTACGGTTCTAATCTACAAGGCTCTATATTTATATGCAATTATTGTATAAAATCTCTTATTTTTAATAATTTTTAAGGGCTAAAATGTATTATTAACCAAATATTAACCAAACACTTCCGAAAAGTATAGTATATATTACTGTATTTCTATTATTTAGATAAAATATGTTAAGCAAAGTATGTCTATTAGTTAGATAAAGTATGTTTAATGGTTGTTAAAGTATGTTTTCTAAAATATGTTGAATTATGCATTAAAATATGATTTTAGTGTATTATAATTTATTATTGACATATTTTAACAACAAATAAGCATACTTTAGTGATGATCGACATGTCTCACAGATAACCCTTCTCTTATCATAGATTTTTTTTATCGTCTTTTTTTTATATATACAATTTTTTTATTATGATTTATAACATATTTTGTGGATTCAATATTTATATTTAGACTTTAATTGATGATTGATATTAATTTTAGAGTTTAACTAGTGCATCTGGTGCACCGTTACATCTGTTTAATACCATCCATTTGATTAAAAAATTATTTAATAATCAACTTTGGATCAAAATAAAATAATTAAATTATTAAAATAAAAATAATTATACCTTAAATAATAGCCTATAAACCCTAGGTGCACCGTTACATCTGTTTAATACCATCCATTTGATTAAAAAATTATTTAATAATCAATTTTGGATCAAAATAAAATAATTAAATTATTAAAATAAAAATAATTATACCTTAAATAATAGCCTATAAACCCTAGGTGCACAGGTGTACCCTTAAATTTAGGATAATTAAGGGGTAATTCAGAGTAGGATGTATTGATAATTATTTAATTTAAAAAGTTATTAATTAATGGCATCTATCTCAGTAATCAAGCCCATGGGCCATAATTCATTCACTAGTTTTGGCATGGTACAAATTTATCTACTTAAAGCCCATCTACTCATTGCTTGCTCCACACCCGTTCCATTAATACGTAACAGATGTTGTAAAAATTAGGGGTGAATAAAGAATTAGGGCAAGAATCAATCGACGATTGCGCACTCACCGCGAGCGAGGGAATTTGAAGGTGAGTTACGCATAATTGTTTGGTTTTTCTTTGCTTGCTTCTGTGATCGTGTTTCTGATATTACTTTAATCGATTTCTAACTGCGAGTAGCTAGATTTCCGGCGGTGATTTTAATTGTACTGCACGGGTTTCATGGAAGAAACTAAAAGCAAATCTAGGAGGGAGGGAGATGATCGGAAGCGTGAAAAGGTGAGGCAGAAGGAGAAGGAGCGCGATGGTCGCCATGAGAGGGAGAGGAGTGTTGATGACAAGTATGGTAGGGAAAGAGAGAAACACAAGAGTAGCAAGCGTCGTGACAGGGAACATGAACATGAAAGTGACAAGGAGAAGGAAAGGGAAAGGGTGAGGGGTAAAGCTAGAGAGAGGGAGAAAGAAAGGGAGAAGGATAGGGGAAGGCATGGAGAGAGAGAACGGGAGAGGGAGCGGAGGGAGAAGGGTCGAGAGAAAGAGAGAGAAAGGAAAGAGAGGGAGAGGAAACATGAAAGGGAGAATCGTGGAGATAGGGATAGGTCGCATACTAGTGATGATGATGATGATGTTAAAAACCACGAGAGAAAAAGGCGTAGGAGAGAGGAGGACCATCACCAGACAAAAGATTCAGAAGAAAATAGCAGCAAGGCCAATCGGCATAGAGATGGTAGTGAAGAGCGGAAAAAGGGTGCTAATCGGCATAGAGATGCTAGTGAAGAACGGAAAAAGGGAGATGCGGTGGATTTTGTCAGGAAAGAAAAGTCTCGAGAAGATGATTTAGCTGAAGAGCAAAAGAAATTGGATGAGGAGATTGAAAAACGGAGGAGAAGAGTTCAAGAATGGCAAGAGTTGAGAAGGAAGAAAGAGGAATCAGAGAAAGAAGAACTTGGAGTGCCAGTGAGTCATGAGCAACCTGATAATGGCAAGACCTGGACCCTTTCTGATGATGAAGAAGAAGCCGGCGCTCAGGGAAGATCATTAATGGACGTGGATGATGAGGGGGATGAGAACAATTCTGTTAAGCCCAATGGCGAGGACTCAAATGGCATGTCGGTTGATCTTGTTGGGAATGAGGTGACTCCCTCTGCAATGCAAAACGGAAGTGAACATGCTACTATTGGGGATGAAGAAGAAATTGATCCGTTAGATGCATTTATGAATTCTATGGTTTTGCCTGAAGTTGAGAAGCTAAACAGTAGTATACCTCCTGTTACAAATCACTCTGGTCCTGAAGTGGCTGAAAGAAATGGTAAACCAAACTCTGGTTCCTCTAAAAACGGAAAGAGCAAGTCTATGGGAAGAATTATTCCTGGGGAAAATTCTGATTCAGACTATGAAGATGTAGAAAATGATGATGATCCTTTGGAGGATGAAGATGACGAGGAATTCATGAAACGAGTGAAGAAGACAAAAGTTGAGAAACTTTCAATAGTGGACCATTCAAAAATCGACTATCCTCCCTTTCGGAAGAATTTCTATATTGAAGTAAAGGAGATTTCCAGAATATCACCCGAGGAAGTGGCTGCATATAGGAAACAACTGGAACTGAAGATTCATGGAAAGGATGTTCCTAAACCAATTAAAACTTGGCATCAGACAGGTTTGTCAACTAAAATTCTAGATACTATAAAAAAGCTGAATTATGAAAAGCCAATGTCCATTCAAGCTCAAGCTTTGCCTATAATTATGAGTGGTCGAGACTGCATTGGTATTGCAAAAACAGGATCTGGTAAAACATTAGCATTTGTTCTGCCCATGTTGCGGCACATTAAGGACCAACCTCCTTTGATGTCAGGGGATGGGCCAATCGGGCTTATCATGGCTCCCACGAGGGAACTTGTCCAACAAATTCATAGTGATATAAAGAAGTTTGCAAAGGTGATGGGTCTCAGCTGTGTGCCTGTATATGGAGGTTCTGGGGTTGCTCAGCAGATAAGTGACTTGAAACGAGGGGCTGAGATTGTTGTTTGTACTCCTGGTAGAATGATTGATATATTGTGTACTAGTGGTGGCAAGATAACAAATTTGCGTCGTGTTACTTACTTGGTCATGGATGAAGCTGATCGTATGTTTGATATGGGTTTTGAACCTCAGATTACAAGAATTGTCCAAAATACAAGGCCAGACCGCCAAACTGTGCTATTTTCTGCTACTTTCCCTCGACAAGTTGAAATCTTGGCTCGTAAAGTGTTGAATAAGCCTGTTGAGATACAGGTTGGTGGTAGGAGTGTTGTGAATAAGGACATAACCCAACTAGTTGAGGTAAGACCGGAGAGTGATAGGTTCCTTAGACTTTTAGAAATACTTGGAGAATGGTATGAGAAGGGTAAAATATTAATATTTGTTCACTCACAAGATAAATGTGATGCACTGTTTAAGGATTTGCTTAGATCTGGATATCCATGCTTATCACTTCATGGGGCAAAGGATCAGACAGACCGTGAATCTACTATAGCTGATTTTAAAAGCAATGTGTGCAATTTATTGGTTGCTACGAGTATTGCTGCTAGAGGTTTGGATGTGAAGGAGCTAGAGCTGGTTGTTAACTTTGATGTTCCCAACCATTATGAGGACTATGTTCATCGTGTTGGTAGAACTGGGCGGGCTGGTAAAAAAGGATGTGCGATCACTTTTGTGGGGGAGGAGGACGCGAGATATGCACCAGATCTTGTTAAAGCCCTAGAATTATCGGAGCAGAGTGTTCCAGATGACCTTAAGGCTCTTGCAGATGGGTTCATGGCAAAGGTGAATCAGGGGCTTGAACAAGCACATGGGACTGGTTATGGTGGTAGTGGTTTTAAATTTAATGAAGAGGAGGATGAAGTGAGAAAAGCAGCAAAGAAAGCCCAGGCAAAAGAGTACGGGTTTGAGGAAGATAAATCAGATTCTGAAGATGAAGATGAAGGAATCAGAAAAGCGGGTGGTGAAATATCTCACCAAGCTGCCCTTGCACAGGCTGCTGCTCTAGCTGCTGTTTCTAAAGTGAGTGCCACTTCAGTCTCAACACAGATCACATCAGCACAGATCGTTCAGAATGGTGGAGTGCCTGTTAATTTGCCTAGTGTTCTTGGGCTGACAATGACGACAGCTGTCTCTGGAACTGGTGTACCCGTAGGAGGTGGTGATGCAGCAGCTAGAGCTGCCGCTCTTGCTGCTGCCATGAATTTGCAACATAACTTGGCAAAGATCCAGGCTGATGCCCTGCCTGAACATTATGAAGCTGAATTGGAAATAAATGATTTTCCTCAAAATGCTCGCTGGAAAGTGACACACAAGGAAACTCTAGGCCCCATCTCTGAATGGACTGGAGCTGCTATTACAACTAGAGGGCAATATTATCCACCCGGAAAGATTGCAGGACCTGGAGAAAGAAAGCTTTACTTGTTCATTGAGGGCCCTACAGAGCAATCTGTCAAGAGGGCAAAAGCAGATCTCAAGCGCGTGCTAGAGGAGATTACGAATCAAGCTTCATCTCTTCCAGGTTCAGCACAACCTGGGCGGTATTCTGTTGTGTAAGTGCACTTCATCATCTTGTTGCATCAGATGTTGATTTTGCCATTTTTCTTGGATTTTGTATAATGGATATGATCAATCATTATTTTTGCCAGTGTAACTTTTATTTGACTTGATATTATAAAAAAATTATTATGATATATGTTCTTAAAATAGTCATGATTTCTAGACATCTCCGCCATCCTTTTCCTCAAATAAATTGTACTAGTTCTTGATTTTTCTTTCTAAAGTATGAGCATGAGAGTTAATAACAGCTACTCTACTGAAATAAAGTGTATTTCTTTAATTGGATGGTGTTAGGGATTTCACTTATGGTCAACATTCTGTTATCTAGCATCATTTACCCTCAATGCTGCTATAGACCTGTCATTGTGTCGATCTAGAATAGATTGTTTAGAAAGTGATTTTGATGGTATTTAAATGTGAAGTAAATTCTGCCTGAAGATCCTATTTTGATAGATTTTTAAACTCTTTACCCTGTTTTGCTGTTCTCCTTTTGGTTTCTGCTAAATTTTCTTTGAGTATCAGGGTTCGTTTGACAGCGGGAATAACCGCTACCCCTTTTCAATATTGGTTGCAAACCCTCAAGGCCGGTGCTAAACCAACATCCATTATAAAATTACTGTAACTGTTTGGAAGTGGCATCAAACCACTACCTTCTGCAAGCTCCAACAGTTGCTGGAACTACAATCTTAAGTTTCCAAATTTGTCCCTTCCATGTTCTGGTTTTTATCTAACATCTGTTTTGAAATTTTAAACCCCAGTTGATGTTTAAATATTACCCTTCCACGCATGACTTGTTTTCGAATGTAGTCCGCCGACAATGCACTTCACAGAGTAAGCAGCTATTCATAGTGAATTTTCTTGCAAATAAATTGGCACAACAAAAAATATACACTATTTGATGGTTGAAAATTTTCTGATGCTAGGTGAGGAGTTGCTGGTAGGTCAGAGCTCCTGGATCTCAATATCCACCTCCAAATTCGTAAGATATCCTAAAATGAGTTTATGATTTTAATTGTTTGGGACTTTTGTTCATCAATCTAAAGAAGATCTGTTGTGGAGAATCTCCTTTTCACATAGTTATGGTATTAATATAATACATCTTTCCCTGTACGAGGATACATATAGATAAACTGCTCTCCTCAACTTTGGCTCGTTACTTTTGAGCTGTAGATCTAGTTTGTTGATGGTGATAATGTATAGAAGAAGCAAAGGAAGCAATTGTGAAGGATGAGGGTCACAAGCTGTAGAAATCAAGAGGAAGAAGAAGGTAGGCAAATTAGTAATATATGAATTTCATATGGGGGTTGATAATAACGAATTACATTTAGATTACGGGACGATAGGAAGCATTGGATATACGCTTTCATTTGCCTAGTTTTTAAATGCAGTCAGTTAAGCTGGATGAGGGTAGTGGTTTATTGGACGCTTTGATTTGCCTAGTTTTTAAAATGGAGCAGTCAGTTCAGCTGGATGAGGGTTGTGGTTTGGTGTAGAGGAGAGGAAAGGAGAGGATTTGATTGTGAGATGCTTATTCTTCATCTTTTCTGATTAACTGGTGATGTGTAAAGCTCTGTATTAAAAAATGTTTGTTGAGATCTCTTAACTAAAGTTGAAGAACAGCTTTTGATTGTCATCATTGGACTTGAAACACTTGGTCACTTGGTTGTATGTTAGTGTTACTCTCCAATCATGAGAGTTTATATTGATCATCCATTCATCTTTTGTATAACAGGATTGAGGTGTCTGAGTTCCTTTTGTTCAATAGTTTTAGAGATAAGTCCCTTTTGAATAGTCAGGTGTATGGTAAACAAAGTATACTATTAATTCTAAGTTTTAAGAATAAATAATACTCCTTCCGCCCAAGTTAAATTGTACAGTTATTGTAGATACGATTTTAGAGAAATTGTTTTTTAACTAACTATATTGATTTTTGGAGGGTAATATTGTATATTTAGGTAATAAATAAATTATAAATTATGTTATATGTATAAATTTATAATTAAGATATATTTTTAATGTTGTGAATTGATATGATGTTTTCTTTTTGGGTGGTAAAATTAAATGTGGGACGGACAAAACAGGGAAATTTAATAAGAGACCGGGGGAATAATTCCTGATGAGTGTTTGGTTTACTTGAGTTAATATTACTTGAACCTTAAAAAATTGCTAAAATAAGAGAGTTTGTGCAATTTTTTGGTTTTAAAGTCCATTAATAAAAAGTAAGGAACCGAACAAGCCTAGAGGGAAAGTGAGTTTGATACCCTTAAAAGTTAAAGGGAATTTCAATTTCTATATCTTATTAATTACATGCTATGGCTTTATTAAAGCATACTCCCTCAGTCCCGGCGTAAGAGGGTCATTTGATTTTTTGCACGTAAATTAAGGAGTATTATTATTTAATGTTAGTGGGTAGTTGTATTAGTGAGATATGAATCTCATATTTTAATTGTATTAGAGGGAATGTGAAGGTCTCATGTGTGTAAAAAAAGAAATTGAACTCTTTGGGTGGAACGATCAAAATGGAAAAATTATCTTCTTAGCCTAGGACGGAGGGAGTATAATAACTAATATAAACCAAACACTCCCTATGAATATAGTAAGACAAATAATTAAGATGCATGTGGGAGAAAGAAACACTTTGCCATAATACTTAAAAATTAACATAGATATCAATTCACATCCGGCTCACCTTATAAATGTTTCACAAGAGAATTATCTAAAAATATGTTTAAAATAAGAGTTTAATTACGATACACCAGAACAATTTCAACCATCAAATCAAACTTTAATATAATATTTACTATTAATTAAATTAATTAATTAAAAAATAAAAAACTACCCACTACTCCCCACTTCTAACCTACAAGTCATGAGAATCAACCTCAAAATGAATATGTATTATAAATATGATAGAGTAGAATTTAAAATCAAGCTTTATAATAACCAAACAAAAACATGGTTTTGGATTACTAAGTAAAATTCAAAACTGACATACCCTTAACAGAATTATGCACTAACTATTCATGGTTTTTTAAAATCCACAAAAACCTAAAATATTTAGATTTTTTCTCCTTCGTATATCTATCTGTACTTGTCACATGAAATATAACACTTGGTTTTTTAAAATCCACAAAAACCTAAAATATTTAGATTTTTTCTCCCTCGTATATCTATATGTACTTGTCACATGAAATATAACACTTAAATGGAAGCGTAAGGGGGATTTTTGCATTTAATGATCATTACCAATTTACATCCCCTATATAATAAATTAATAATCCTTTCATCAACTCCCTGCATCATCAACACTATCAAGCATGCTAGCTCGGGAGGCTTCTTTCGATGACCAGAAAAATTTGTTTTACTATGGTTTCGGAGGTGTAGGTGGTGGACTCGGTGGCGGTGGGGAAGGAGGTGGTGGAGGACTTGGTGGTGGTTACGGAGGGGCAGTTGGAGGAGGAGTGGGAATTGGGTGGAGGAAGTGGAGGAGGTGGTGGTGGAGTTGGTGGAGAAGCTGGTGGTGGAATTGTAGTTGAGCTCCCATGATCCATTTAATCAAAATCATAAGCTATCACCTAAATCTTTTCCCCATCCAAAAGATCCGCGCCTTCATCGCCATCCCACCACCATACTGAGCCGGCCCGCAATTCCTTACAACATATTGAATATGAGATAGATTGAGTTGGTGCAAACCACATGGATTCTGATCTGCAAAAGCTTCCATCTAAGTTTTAACCCTAACTGCTGTCATTCAAAAGAGCAAAACCTCACAATTCACAAAATTCTCCAACACTCTAAAATTGTAAAGAGACATCATACTTTTATTTGAGATTAAACAAAGCCAACAAAAAGTTATCAAATAAAATAAAAGGAGAGAGTGAGGCATCGCTTAACTATGAACTATGAATCATAAGAAAAAATCAGCACAAAGAAATTGTTGTATATGCTCCATACAGGGAAAGAAGATGATGAGAGGATATTAGCTTTAACTTAGTACTTAGTAGGGATACTTTTTTTTTCATGAAGATTGTTGAGTTGAATCAAACGGATACATATCCTACAACTTAACATTAAACTAATTGCTCCAAGTCCATGCCCAACTCATCAAGATTGATTGAAAAAAAAAATCAGGAAAGAAATTATAAACCTCAAACAATGATCTTGAAAAATAAAAATACAAAAATAATGATGAAATATAAGAAAAGAAATAAGGAAATCTTTTTTACCAAATACTTTCAAGCGAAAACGTTTGTATGTTGGGTTTGCGCGATCACTTTAAAACCTATTTGTGTAAACAATTTTAGTTGTAATTGGCATACGGAAAGGAGCCCATCGAATTTTCTGCATCATCATTTTAGTATATTCCCGAATCTTCTGCGTCATTTTAGTATATCATCTTTTATGTCTTCAGTGATTAACATGTAAAAGGGGAAAGAAATCCAACCATTCTTATTAGGGTTTAAGTTTTTTCATTTAGGGTATAGTTTCCCATCTCTCATATGTGTTGTCCATTCTACGATATGGCACAGAAACGATATACAAAAATGATACAGAAAATCCAAACAGAGGAAGGAGAATATATCCTAAAATGTAAAATAGTTCTTATATTTTACACAATAACCAATATATAGATTTATATTTATGTCACTAAAGAAACCAACCTCAATCATAACAAAGGTTTCAATTAGGGGTGGGCATTTATTTTCGGGTTTCGGGTACCCGATCCGACCCGAAAAAATTACCCGAAAAAACCCAATTTTTCGGATAATTTCGGGTTTCGGGTATTGAAAATGTACCCAAATTATCCGATCGGGTACCCGAAGCTTTTTTTTTTTTACACTTTTATTAATTATAAAAAATAATTTGATTCATGAAATATTAAAATTTTGATGCATTCTTAATTTTTTTTTATCATAAAATATATTTATTACCCTTTAAACATTACTTAATTAAATTTATTTATTTTTTAAATTATCAATTATTTTTACATAATAAAAACACAATTTTGTATTATTACATCCTTATCTTATCAAATTTAAATTTGAATTCTCCTTATATTATTAATTTTAATATGATTGAAATTATGATATACTTTAATGTATAAATATTTTAATTATTTAGATAAAAATAACATATAAAAATATACTTATAAATTTAAATATCTTACAACATAATTAAAATATACTATCTAAATCCTAACATTAGTATAAAAAATAATATTATTATGATGTGATATGAATTTATTATATTCTTTTATAATTATTTAAAAACGAAGAAAAAAATGATAAAAGAGATCAAATAAAATATTGACTCAAAGATTAAACATTAAAAAAAATTATTTAAATCACACCTAATTAATTTATTATAACAAATTTTCGGGTACCCGATATTTTTCGGGTACCCGAATTTTCGGATCCAATAAATTTCGGATCGGGTTCGGATAATGAAATTTCCAACCCAAAATTTCGAGTACCCGATCCGAAAACCCGAAACCCGATCCGATGTCCACCCCTAATTTCAACACAAATTGTCACTAAACTAATATTATATTAATATATAAAAATATTTACCTCTTACAAAGATCATAATTAATACCTATTCACTAATCATCATATAAATGGTAGGTCTATTTTATGGGCACTCTAACAAAGTACTTACTATTTTAAAGACTGATAATGTCACAATATAGGTCTATTTTAAGTTTTCACAATTAATTACTATAACTTTTTATTAAAAAATTATCACTTATTTTTCTTTTAAATATTATCACTTTTCATTTAAACTATAAATGTTCATCAAATAATTTATAATATCATTATCATTTTTTTATCAATTGAGTATTATTTTTTTATTAAAAGATTCATGATATAGTTCACAACTTCATTATTATCTTTCACCAATGAATTATCATTTTTATTAAAATATTATAACATCTTTTCATTTCACAAATTGCTACTATTTTATTTTATTCTTTTCATATATTACACAATACTTTTGATTGAAAAATGCTTGTAAATAAAATTAAATTATTCATTAAAAAAAGTTTTGACTCTCAAGTTAGCTTTGAATATTTAAAATATTAAAAATAGTCAACTTTAAGAAATTTTTTATTGTTAAGATTCCAAGCGGATAATTTATTTAAAGAAACAGTTTGTATTGTTAATCAGCTGTTTAAAATAGCTTAATCTAGCAAAAGAAAATTAGAATCATATCAAATTCTCAAGAAAATCATATTTGAGATTTTTAAAGTTTTTTTAGACAGTTGAAATCTCTTATCTGTTATAAGAATCACAATTAACTGAATAAGCCATCACAAAACTGATATTTGGTTACTCTATTAGTTTATTGTTTCATGGATTATTCAGGAAATTAGTTACTACTATGTTACTTCATCATCAAGCTCCTTACTCGTAAACCACTCCCCTGAGTTTAATCAATTGGTGCATGATTATTTTGGGATGTGAAAAGGATGGCTAATGATTTTGGGGGTTTACGGTGATTTAGAGAAGACTACAAACTTGGACGAGCGGTAGGGAAGACCCACCGGTTCGATAGTTTGCTCAGTATTTTTGGAATTGAGGAACAAACTTCTTCCTGCTATTCCGCTGTCCTTTCGCTGTGCATGATAGTTAATAAGTTCCACCAATATGCCGTGTTTATAAATATGAACTCCAGTCTGTCATTTTTTTATATATATTTGTGTTGCTTACTTGTTTTTTGTTTGTTTGTTGCCTCTTATTTACTTTTAGAATTTATAAAAAATTATTTTTAAGAATGTTGATATATTTTGTTTTTTGGAAAAATAAATTTTAAAAAAATTATAGAAATTGATTTAAATATATTTAAAAATACATACTAAAATAAAATATTAACATATCAATAAAAAAAGGGTCAATAAATATTAGGTACAAAGCGTATATTAATATTACTAATTCATACATTCCGTAAAAAATATTACAGTCGAATACAAAACTTAATTTTAATTTTCTCATATTGCTCATATGTATTGCACATCAGTGTACATCGTGAATACGAAATTAAAAAAGAGAGAATACAATTCGGCAAAGCTTCGAAGGCAAAACAGTGATGTATGGCACATCAGTGTACATCGTGAATATCAAATTAAAAAAGATAGAATACAATTCAATGAACCAATTAAATGTACATCAATGTTTACTCGTTTATAAATGTACATCACTGTTCAATCATTTAAATGCACATCAATGTATATGTAGCGCAATTTTATACATTAAATAATAGAAAATAAGAAGTGAGAATCATTAAAATGATTTTTTTCCAAAGAACAAGGGAATTTTGTAGATATTAATATGTACATTAATATGCATTTATAACAAATAAAGTTAATCCAAGATTTTTTTCCTAATTTCCCTTCCTCAAAATCTCTTTCCCTATCTATTCACTAGCCTGCGAATCTCGAATCTTCAAGCCTGCGAATCTTCAAGCCTATGTTGTTATTTTGGCGAATTTTCCTCCGCCGAAAATTGTTATTAAGAAATCGGTATACCACCGTGCAAAGCTTCGAAGGCTTGTTGGTTTTTTTTCCCGAAATTCCATCCCCCAAAAGATTTTTCTGAAAATGTAATCAGTGCACAGTGGTGTACATTAACCCAAGGAAAAGTGAGTTGCTCAAATCTCTCCTTGAATTTCTAACCACCCTGTTTTCTATCAAATTGATGATTCTAATGTTAATGTGCATTTGATTACATGTTTAGTAGCGCAGCAGTGCCCTAATTTGATTTAGTATACATTAGTATTCAAATTTGATATAGTGTACATTAGCGTTCAAATAAATTATTGTTCTATATACACGTTGAGTATTAAACCTTGAAAACAAGGGTAATATTGGGAGAAAAAAATCATTTTGTATCGCACAGTAATTATATTATGTTAATGTATTTATTAATAATTAGATTGTAAATCACGTACGTATAATTAATTAACCCATAAAAAAATAATTTGTCTATCCATTAATATATATTTTAAAAAAGAACAAAACCATGTTTAAAAAAAGAGAAAAGGATAATTTTGTTTACTCTTGGATCAATCATGAATGTGTACACAGCCCAAACATCATTTAGAAAAAAATCATTTTAAAGAAGAAAGAAAAGAGCTTGAATTCTCAGTCGCATACAAAATTTAGTATAATCTGTCAAAGAGAAAAGGCTAATGTGGATAAAGTATAATAAAACACATCCTTTCCTTTGATATATATATATTTTTCAATCTTGTCATGAACAGCCTATCCCAAGTCACTGAATAGGTGAATCACATTCATGTTTATGGGTGAAGGGCCAATCCTCAATGCTTTATATTGTGGGTAAGTAGTTCAATTCTCATTCCTCATGATCACTGGGAGTTTCTGCTGTGTATAATAGACCTAAAGTCTAAGAATATGAACGTACAAACTTTCCAATATCGGAAGCTAAGAATGTCTGATATAATTTAAGGTTACCATTACATGGTCTATTTGTTTTAGTTTGATAAAAATCCTTCTGATACGCTTGAACTGAGTTTGGATATGTAAACAACAAACATGTTTGATCACTAGTATAATTTTATTATTTTTTTTTATCCTGAAGCAAAACCAATAGTATTTACGTTCTCTATTACGTCTGAAAAATGCATTGAGGATTGCTTATCAGCTGTTTAGTTAGATACCTTTTGATGGGAAAGCATTTATCTCAGTTTGGTGCTTACACCATCAAGTCACATGCATCCCCAAGTAGCAGAGAAAAGAATTTAACTCTTTTGAAATCTTAGAGAGCATAGATTGTCTCACCTTTCTTGTTCTTTTTGCTGGTTCTGCATGTTGTGCTCAAAATCATCTGCCGGTTGATATTGTTTGATTGTTACAGGATATCAATAATCGTCATGAAAGTAACTAAGGGTATGCTGCCATGAGAGACATGTGCTTTAAGCAAACAGATTATCAGGTATTCGCGCATAATTTGTCAGCTCCTCTAGAAGCTAAGTATGTTGATGATGATTAGTCGAGTGGTTAAGATTTCTGAAGAGCTGATCATTAACTTAATGATTCGAACCATCTTGAAATGACTCTAGGCCACCCTAGGTATTTCAAGTATTCCTTATCATCAACAATCCACTCCCTTCAAACTTTAAGGCATGTTTAGGTCCATTGATCGGCTCCATTCCATTTTGAATGAGTAAGAGCATCCACAGTCCACACGCCCCCTCTCTCTCTACCACTCGAACTTGAAAGGTGACAATATATGTCCATTAAATGAACTGCGATTAAGGGGAGTTTTCCCATCTACTAGAGTTACTATCTGCACAATGATTTTGTCTATGTACGCATTTGCTCCTATACCTTACTTTCAGTTGTTTGTTGTTCTAGCTGTTCTACTTTAAGGTAGGTTTAGAATAGGAATCATGTAGCTATGGAAGCCGTCAAAACACGAATTCTTTTTGTTAATTACTTCGGAGGAAATAGAAGCAAGAAACAAAAATAAACCTTTTTTTATGACATCTTAATCATTATTTCACTCAATCTGCTATATGATTATTACTCATTACTTTGATTTTAAATAAACACGAATTTTGTTTTGCACATCTCCAGTTAAAGGTGTTGTCTCCTTTTGAACACTCCCCCCACTAAATCTTGTGGTTTGTGCTTGACTAAACTTTGCTTTACTCAAGTGCCTCTGTTTCTTGCATTAATTTTTTACTCTTTGTGTGTGTGAGTGTTCTTTGTTTCTTTATTCAAGATTTGTTCTGAGTGAAGGTTATTCGAATTGTAATTTAACTGTTGAAGTTTTCTTTCTGCGTCAGCCAGATTTCTTGCCTCATTGGTGTAAGAGTTCGGTTGAGTTTTAGATTACTATTTTCTTGAATGAGTTAATCTTGAATCATGTTGTTCTATGAGTTTATACTGGAATAATTGTTGTCTGTTTATGAAATAACTTTACTCTGCTCTAATTGATAGAAATCTGAATAGTGCAAATTTGACTGATGAAATGGGATTGTTCACCTTGATTATAGTGATGTGAGTCACATCTTAACTCCTTTGTAAATTAGTCATTTGGAATCCTTAACTATGCCTTAGTTTCTAACTTAATCAAATTCCCAATTTCATTCGGCAGTTCGACTAATGGCATATTTAAGCTTACAATCAAGACTCGTAAATTTATCAAATTCCCAATTTCACATATACTTATTCTCACGTGTCCAGACTTGTCAAACAAATCGATTCCAATTTCGGTCTAACTTAATGTGTCTTAAGTAAATCAAATTCTTGATTTCTCTCGGAATCTTTTCTACATGCAGTACCATAACATCAGAGTTTGAGTTTGCAAGTTAATTATAAAGTTGAGAAATGATTTTAAGATAATTTATCTATCAAATACAATTTCAAGCTTCTCAAGCGAATTTCTCGACAGCTATACTTTTTACTAGGTAAAAAATTTTATTTCTTCTCAACTTTCATCTATGTTTCCATGGTATAAAATATTCATATCATCTGATAGTGTGAAATGCTGTGGAGATGTTTGATTTCACAATACTAGAGTTGATAGATCTTGATAGGATAATATTAACAATTTTTACTATTTGAACTTGAGACCATATATAATTGATTGGAGCGTTACGATTGATAATAGTTAATAGCCAGTGAGTTAACATATATATCATAACATAAAAGAAATAATGTGAATGTATATTCTTAGGCACACTTATGAGACCAAAGATGGATTTAATGTGATTTTAGATTGAAAAAAAAAAATTTTATGGATGTTATAACTATTCATGGTTTTTAAAATCCAAAAAAAATCTAAAATATTTAGATTTTTTCTCCCCGTATATGCAACATGTCACACGAAATGTAACACTTAAGTGTAACCGGGGAGACATTATTTTTGCATTTAATGATCATTACCAATTTACATCCTCTATATAAATATCATCCTTCCATCAACTCCCATCATCAACACTCTTCAATCATGCCTTCAAACTTTCTTCTCCCTCTTCTTCTCATTTCTCTTGTTTGTGCTACCACTGCACGAAAGCAGCTAGCTCCGGAGGCTTCTTTCGATGACCAGAAGAATTTGTTTTCCTATGGCTTCGGAGGTGTAGGTGTAGGTGGTGAACTCGGTGGGGAAGGGTATGCAGGGGGTGGTGGAGGAGGACTTGGTGGTGGTTTTGGAGGGGGAGTTGGAGGAGGAGTGGGGATTGGGTTGGGATTGGGTGGAGGAGTTGGTGGTGGAATTGGAGTTGAGCTCCCATGAAGAAAGATAACATATTAATAATGAATTAATATGTTTAATTCCACTTAGCTTGGTAAAAATTTTCTTCTCATTGAAATATGAAATAAATAATTTATTTCATTAGGATTGTCATGAGTTAATCTACTATTGGTTTGTAGTTTAATTTGTATTTCAAATTAATGTATCTCAAAAAATTGAATGAAATTATATATTCCAAACCAATATATTTATGATCAGTTATATCTCTTATTATGAGAAATTTATCCTTATATAATGCGAAAAGTTATGAATTTATAGAGATTTACACCAAATCCCTCAGTTTTTATGTATATATTATAGGTCACTTATTTTATTATGAGAGGAAAAAATTTAACAATTGTCCCTAAATTTTATACTTTTTTTTAGTGTATTTTTATTTATTTATTTTCTCCTGCGTAATAGGAATGAAATTAATTAAACAGATTAGAATGATAATTGAATTGAGTGAGGCTTGCGTGCACCCGGGCGCACGGAACACATTCCGTGCGCCTTTAGAAATTTTGTATTATGGGTAAGGGTACATTAATTTGGTCTAAAGGGTATACACTTTAATTACTAAAAGGTACACAATTTTGTTCTAAAGGGTATACACTTTTCATTAATATTTTTTTTTCTTTAGAAAATAAAGGGTACACATTTTTATACTAAAGGGTATACAATTTAACACAAAATTCTAAAGGCGCACGGAGTGTTGTTCGTGCGCCCAGATTTTTCTTTAAGAAAATAAAGGGTACACATCTGTATACTAAAAGGTATACAATTTAGCACAAATTTCTAAAGGCGCACAGAAAGTGTTCCGTGCGTCCGGGTGCACAGGAGCTTTTGCCAATTGAATTAATGAAAATGTAATAAAAATGAAATTAATTAAATAAACTAGAATAGTAATTGAATTAATGAGAATGAGATTGAAGATGATACACGAAAAGTAATATTATTTCATAATGTGTATTTTAAGACTGAAAAAATTCAAGAATAATTACTTTATCCTCAATTTAAATGAAAGTGTCACCCAGTCTTTTTTTTTACATTATCCATGATTGAAATTGTTGTAGTACAAATAACACAGGATTTGCTACTGATTGTTAGTTAAGGTTTTTACTCTGTTTTATACATAATGGTGGAAGCTAACTCATCTTAATAATTAGTGAAAATAACATTTGTTGCCCAAGTATGAAGTGGATAAATTTTTCTATCCACACTTTTCATTTACACTTTTTTTGTCCACTTTAATATTACACTTTGAGTTCATTCCTAGTAATACCCTCAACGCTTTAAGCTCGTCAATTACGACTCTCCCTAAATCCATCCTAACGTATAAACTGTCCATTTCTATTTCTATGTCAATCTCATTATTGGGGTCAAATTCACCATTACCATCAAACACTAACCCCATAACACTATCATAACCATAAATCTCAACCTGAGACATCAACTGAAGCAATGTCGAGGGAGTCTCGTAACATGTATACAAATTCAAGAAATTACCAAAACAAGACCTATGAAACAACTGCATAATTTCATCTCCACAATTTTGAAGTACCTCACATATCCAGTTCATCACGTTCTTGAGGCTGCTGTAACCTTTGATTCCTAATTTCCACCCTTGGACACTTGGCCGTTTCCACTATCACTAAAATGCATTCCAATTCAATTAAATACCTTGTAGGATTGTATTATTTGACTAGAAAAACATACTAGTAATGAATTGTGTCATTCCAAATTAAGAATTGCAAATTAAATGGTCCGATTATAGATGTAGATCTTAATTTCAATATTCACCAAAAAAGGAATTCTAAGTTGCCATAAGTGAAACTAGACAATAGCTTTACCTGTCTTGAGTAATCAATTTATTAAGAACAGAAATACTTGAAAACAAGAGAATTACACTGAAAGAGTGTCAAAATTTTTAAGAGTAAATACAGACCAGACTAACATAGATCCTTCGTATTCAGTTTTACTTCTCTCTAAAAGATGCTTCCTATTAATACAAAATAGGAACATTGCATTTTGAGGTTCGATCCCCCATGTTTCGACCTTTGAAAGCCTGTCAAGGACAAAGTCCTTGAATCTTAATAACATTTTGATAATTTCCGAGCTAAAATCCAGCACATGAAACTCTAAGCCGCAACTAAGTGTTGCTCTGTTTCAGTTACTTTATGCGGCCATGTAATTCATATCACCTTGTGAGCCTTCCCATAGTATCTATTAATGAAGGGTGACTGCAAGGAAAGATGAGAGCAAGCATATCATCAGTTCAGTCCATAATATTGGCGATGAAGTAGCCTTCCTGAGGAATGCTAGTTTTGTAGTTATAACATAACAAATAAAATGCAAACAATGTACCTATAACACTTGTGCTACGTATATGCCGTTTTAATTAAACCCTTCAAAGCTTGCCTTTGAAGGATCAAATGAAGACAAAGTGTGGGTTACAGAGCATCTAAGAATTAGATTTTGAAATGCATACCTCAGCAAAGGAAAGTTTCTCTGTGATGAAGGAATCAAAAAATGTCTTAACAAACTTCTAACAGGAGGAGCATCTTTTCACAAAAAAGGCCAATTCAAGCTTCAAAAGGAGGCTTTCATAGATATATGCAACGAATGATGATACTCACCTTAACATTAGTTACATCTGGAGAATCAGGTGTAGATACCGGGTAAAATTTTAAGAATCTCATATTTTCAAATGCAGCCCTTGTTTGGTCACTCAATTCCTCCCGTGCCTTTCTACGGGCCTCCCTTGCCTACACAAAAAGAATGCAGTTGATATGAGCGAAACAAAAAAAGAGCAAAAAGTTGATTGCAGCAGACTTGTTCAAAGAGTACCTCACGGTTAGTTCTTTTGGCTTCTCGAACTTTCTCCTTCACATATTCCTAAGAGGGGAAAAGAAAAATAAGACACCAGAAATATCAAATAGAAATCGAAGCAAGGTCGCATGAGTTACAGGCACACCATTATTAATTATTTACCTTGAAGGGCTCCTTCTGATCTGCAGGCAACTCCTCATCCTCAATCAGCTTATCAGTGAATTCCTAAATAAATTTTTATGGAACTTGGTCAGTATCTTTTCGTACAAAAACCTCACTACCTCTATATTTAAGCATACCTCTAGCTCATCAAGTTCCCAATCAAACTCACAGAAAACCTGGAGAAACAGTTGAATTTGAGTTAACTCTGAAACAAGTGTATAGATGCATAAGGTGGTCCAACATTCTAATCCAATACAGATGAGCAATTATCCAACTCCCTGGGCATTAAACTGACCCAATTATGATTACAATAAATTACAAGTATAAACCTTACCGGCTTGGGATCAATAGGATATAACAAATCAACCACAGTGCTCTGTTCAAGCTCATCTTCCTGAAGGGGATCGTAGAAGTCTGTCAAAATTGAGATGTGATGAGTCAAATTCTTACTTGGGGCAACCAGAAAGATCACCATGAAGGTTGATAAACCGCATAGAAGTTTTCATGAACTCAGTGCTAAAGTATACCGAACATGCAAGACATACTTTGCAAATCTAATAGTTTTTCTTCTTTAAAACCTTATAACGGTATATACTCAAATTTAGAAAGAGAATGCATCAAAGAAGCATATCCAATTTCCAAATCAGAGGAGCAACCAACATCGCATAAACATAAAATATAGTTATATCAGCATATGTCCAGACCCCAGAATCAAGTAGATATCCATACAATGCTTTGTGAAATATGATTCTGCCAGGCACAGCCACTCCAAAGAGCAGAAGGAGAATATAGAAATAGAGAAACAACTTATATAGATTTAATCAAATACTCTAAAATACCATACCAATATAAAGTCATGTAGAAGTTAAATAATCTGTGAAATTATAACTTGTGAAAGTATTCAAGATAAAAACTAGAAGCTCTTGTAAATTGTATCACCAGCAAGACAATCAGCGCTCTTTTCCCACGTCAAATGAAACATGGAATTTGGTGAAGATTAATCAAAGTAACAGGAAATAATAAAAATAATGATCGCATGATTATGTCAAAAAAGAATTGCATATTATAATCATCTTTTCAATTCATTACTGTTAGACAACAATATAATTTCTATGAACATATCATAAATGAAATTCCAGAATTTGAACTTGTGAAGATGTACTGCAATGAAGAGAAAAGGAACCAGAAACAGACACACCTATGACTTTCACTTTGACATTGGAATTATGTCAAGACTCAAAACAATGATAACTCTCAATGTTAGTAGCATAGCAGTCTAAAAAGAGAATCAAATATGTAAATGAGATTTAAAGATTAGACACATAAAGTAAGAAAGGTGGAAGCCGCATGGATCACATAAATGTAATGTACCAGCAGAAACAGTTTACTCACATGGCAAGCAATACTCGAACTTCTTAACACGATCTATATTCAAATGTCTGAGACCAGCCCTGCAACAAGCAACTCTTGGACATAAATATTATAACCACAGTAAGTGGTCCACCTTTTTTACACCCTCATTTTCTCTTTGACTACAAATCAAACCACTGATGCAGTGGGGCATACGATTTTATTTCAAAGATTGCAAGTGAAAAGAAAAATAATCCAGTAAACCATTTCTTCTCGTATATCTTTCTTAAAAAAACAAATGTTGTTGTAAGAAAAGAAAAGGACACAGAGATTAAAAAGTTGAACTTTAACTTTGGCAATTATTATCATGCTTTCATTTAACTTATTCCACTAGGATTTTCCTCAGCTGATTACACTACAATACAAGGTGGTGGGAAAATCTACATAAGAACTTGAAAAAGTTAAATTGAAGGAGAGGTGAGTCCAATGAAAATAATCAAACGATAGTGATGAGTTCCCTTTCAGTCTCCAACTATATCCCTAGAATGAGTGATGCAGATTGTGTCGCAAAAGATATTCCAGCACTTTCAACTACCGATGCAGTCAAGGCAAGTCAGTCAAAGTCTGATATCTAAATTGAGTAATCAAGCATGAAAACAGTCAAGAAGTCATTAGGGGCGAAAAAAAAGCACAGAAAATATGGGATAAAGGAAGGTCCAATATTAATTCACTCGTTTCAATTTCATTTTTCTACTTTTACTGACAAACTATGATGTGACACCAATTTGACAATTAAGCAAATAATAATCAGAATGACATATACACATCATCTAAAAGATGTGCCTGAGCTATGGAGCTTTAAAGCCCTTATGGTTGAAACACCACAAAACTCCAATAGCAAACAACAAAACCAAATTTATAGACCTCGTGCTAAAACCAATTCATAATAATATTGAATTACAATACAGATCATGAAAGCGTAGACGTAAACAGTAGAGATTACCTCCTTTGTGTACAGCTCAAAATGAAAATTTGGGAATTTTTAAGTCTTTCAACTTGAGATTCCCTGCAAGTAAATGCAACTAAAGACTGTCAACAGTTACAAAGGAAAGCAGAAGAAAAATAAAATTAAAAAGAGAAAAGGAATACTTATCACCTTCTTTCTAGGGGAATATAAGGGACCCAATCCATTTTCATCTGCTTCATAGGCACAATTTCTTCAGTCTCCCTCTGAACTGATTTGATCCCAATTTTGTCTGATGGGGGGAAAGGCGAAACCACCTGTTCAGTTAGAAGGCATATATGAAAGGCAAATAACTTCAATAATGAGAGGAGATCAATACAGAGGGTTAAGAACACAAAATATAATTACTGTAGTAAGTAGCAACACCCTCTACACGATGGATAAATAGCATAAAACTAAATCCAATAAGCTAGAGTTGTAAATAAGAGATTGTAGGCCAGTAGCATAATTAAGATTGTCCATATAGCAATGTATCATGTGTTTCATGAATTAGATTCAGAGGCTCAGAGCAATGTGTCACTGTGATAATTGTTGACAAAAATTTGCAAGGTACTGAAAGGCAAAGACAATATAAATGATTACTATAATCCAGTATGCTACCATTGTCACTTGTATAAAAAATTACTATTGATTAAAATAGTTATTAATGAGGCACAAGGGTGATAAGAACAGAAAAATAAGAAAGAAAAGAAAAAGAGAAAATGAAACAGTAAATACCATTTGCCCAATCAAACGGAAAACTCCGTTTGCCCAAAAGCCTCCAGGATCCTTAATCCAATAATAATTTCGATAGCAATACATAAACCCTAATCACACCTTAAATAATACTATTCACTAATGCAAAAAAGGAAATAAACCAAAACCCTAAGGACCTAAACAAAAACATAACAAATAAGCCCAACCGACGAATAATGGGCTCAAGCCCTAAACATAAAGATAATTAAAATAAATAAGATCAGCCCACGGAAGTGGACCCAAGCCCGCCCCCGTCGACCGTGAACCCTATTTTGCTTCCTATCAAAGGGTCACAGAGGATAGAGCTTCTGCAATAAAGAGGGAGCTGACATATCCAACATGTGTGCCTCCTGCACAACTGATACAAGCTTATCTTTTCTTTTTTCCTCACCCCACAATCCAGAAACACTTAAAACACATTTTTAAGAGTTGTAGCAATATATAACACAAATATAACCGTAAAGTATAGTATGCATGAATTGTGATAGCCTTTGAGCATTTCATTCATTAGAAAACAAATTGTTCAATTTGGCCATGAAACTTCATTAATCTCCACCAATCCTTCACCAGAGCAAATTCATGTGATTACCAAACACCACCGCCACCAAATATATGCTGTTGCTTTTTTTTACATGCATATTTTAAATCTCTTAAGATATAAATGATTAAACCAATTCTTTAGCATATACACAAAAATTATGCACCCCATATTCCAGATGCATGCGCCCCAGTATCAGCAGCCACTCTGCTCCTTGAGCATCAAATAATAATGGAATAAGAGAACAAAAGTCCATATAATTTCCTTATTGCAAAGATGAGCCTCCTAGTGAATCTAATCTACCAATTATATAGTTAATGTACAAATACATTTTGAGAAAATCAATGAAGGCACACCTACACAACTTTGTTGCAGTTGGATAAATCAGCAAATACTTTTACTAAATTCAGATGAGAGCTTAGAGGAAGTTTCAGCACTTACAGCAACCACAACAGGTACCATTGTAACTTTTGCTTGACCTTGGAAATTGACCAATTGAGCTGCAGAAATTAAATGTCAGTACAAGCAATCAAGAAAAGCAACATGATAGGAATTTTAGATAACTAACTATAGGAAAACTATTGAGAAAGTTAACTAGTAAGGTCATGACAAACTTGATTATTCATCAGAATGTATAAGTTTGAATTGCACGTTAAATATATCCCATGTTTTAAAACGAACGTTTTTAGAAGATTCACATCACAGTCCTACTTACGCTCTGTACAGCCAAAGAGATAGACTTTCTTGTCATGCAAATCTCCACCTTCTTCAAAAGCATCCTGCCAAAACTCACAAACTATGTTAACCCCACAATTCCTTAACTAGTTCAACTTCATCATAGTATCTACTCTCTTGTTTAGAGAACATTGATAGCACGCGAAAAATATTCAGCAGCCAAAGAGTAACACTGCAGTAGGCTTTTTGCACTCACTTCCAAATTAGAAAAGCTCCACTTATACTGATATACCATGTTCAGCTGATCCCACTGCCAATCAAAATCACACAATATTGAAGAAGGTGTCCTCGTTGTCAATGACAGCTAAAATTAGATAATCTAATAAAAATTCTACCTCTGTGCCAACTGGAAATACCTGCAGCCAGAGGTCCTCCTGCACCATGTAGCCCACAAATGATTAACTACTTGTATATCTTTTAATTTTCTAATCTCAACGGAGAATGGATACACGAAAAAACTTAGCACTTTTAATAAAACTCCAAGAGCTGAGTTGATTTCTCCATCAGCATTGTCATTAAAAACAAGAATTCACATAAATAACATAGAAGCAAATAACTAGATAAATAAACTAGAAACAACAGTAATCTTTTAATTGAAAGATTATGTTAAACCACGGTAGACAAAAGCATTAAATTACGCATTTACTTGGAAAAACTACGCTGAGAATATCAATTTACCAAATTACGCCTGTCCGAGAAGTACTCAGGCTCGGCTTCCGGCTTCGCAACTTTGACCCTCTTACGTCTGCCCTTTTTAGCTTCTGCCTTGCTCGGCTCCGGCTCGGCGATATGGTTCTGTACCTCTGAGTTGATCGCTTCAGCTGGCTTATCATGCGATTGGCTCGGCTCAGTTTCCTGATCCTTAACAGGCTCGCTCGTCGATTCGGCCTTATGCGTTGCCTTCCGTTTTCTACCCCTCGCCATCGCTGGAATGCTGCAATACAAGGTTTGAACCTAGAGAGAGAAAGAGAGAGGTTAGGGTTTTTGGTATGAGCCCCAAAATTTGAATTGGAGAGAGGCAGATATCAGATGGCGGAAACAGGTGCGGATGCAATGGAGTTTTATAAATTTATTATCATCTATATTATGTATGCGTGCCAATCACGCGCGTAGTTTCTACGCAAGTTCTCGCAAGGACGAGAAGGGTATTTCCGTCATATCGATGCTGGGAACAACTTTTGGTTCATGAAGAGCAACCCGTTGTGTGCAAGAATTCCTAGCTATAAAATGGGCCAACCATATATGTATAATATGGGCCAACAATATTACCCGGCATAAATGGCCCCGCCCGACCCGGTGGGCCGGCCCGTAACCCACTATAAGTAGACTGAGTTGGGGCCTTTAAAATGTAGGCCTGAAAAGAATTGGGCCATTTTGGCCCGGCCCGCTATTGGCCCGCTTTTTTTTGGCTCAATCATTTTATTTACGTTTAATTTAAGAGTTCAAATAGAGTGCACCGGGTGCAACGGTGCACCTGTACGATATTAACCGTTAGCTTACTTTTAAATTTGATCTTCACCATTAAATTAAATAATATAATTAAATCTTTTAAAGAAAAAAACTACCCACTAAACTCACTTTACCTTATAAATCTTGGGTACACCAAGTGCACCACAGAATAACCCTTAATTTAATATTTAATTATAAATTATTTGTTATACTTAATTTATTTGATTTATAAGTTATATTTAAATAACTTAAATTTAAAAATATAAAAATAACTTTCTAAAATTATAATTTTCAAACTATATATGAATTTTTTATTTTGCTTGAATATTTTAATTATTGTAGATAGAAATAAAGTTAAGGAGAAAGAAAAAATAATAATATATATTTGGAATGTAAAAAAGATTGTGTATGATATTTAATATTGTTGAAATTTATAAAAGGTGGATTCAAATTCCATTATTATATCATAATGTAATAAGTTGGATGCATATAATATAATTTTAATCACATAATAATGGCGATTACTGATATTAAATAGCTGCAATCCCGTTATTTAACAACTCTTAATAATACAATCGATAACTAATAATCAATCTTAGTATGCTATCTTTGTAACTTGTAGTTGTTTGTTTAGGGTAAATCTCATATTCGACAGCAATAATATTCCTTTTTCATTTCCCAATTTTCCAAAAAATCAAATCCGCCGCTTTCATGGAAGTCAATCAGATGTATTGTAAAATCATAACAATAAATCCACAAATTTTGAAAAATTGCCGAAATTTGCCTTGTTTCTCTCCACCTTTCTGATTTATAAATAATTTATTTGATGCATTTACACATTGGTCATTGCCTCCTAAACCATTAATGTTGGCAATCACGCATTTTCCACCTTTATGGGTTTTTTTTTTTGTTAATACTGCTTTTTTTGTTAAATATTGTAATTGTTCACTTGGATACCAACTTTGGAAATCGATACGGCATGGAGTTACGAATAAACCCAGAAACGTGGAAAGAAACATCGATGCAAAAGAGATTTCAATTTTAGAGGATTTTCTCCTCTGCAGTGGCGTTGGTTCTGTTTCTATGATGGGTATTGTGAGATTGGATAAATTTATTAAAGGGTAAAGTTGTGATTAAAATTAAAAATAAGGATTGTAAAGTAATTTGAGTATTTATCTTAATTCATTTATATCTCCCTGCTAAATATAACATTGTTATGTTAAGCTGGTTTCAATACATCCTATCAATTTTCATTTTTCATATTATTATGGATATTTATCTTAATTTTAATCTCATTGTTTATATATAATCTCTTATTTTATCTAGTCTATCAAATGCGCCATTAGAGTAAAAAGTTTCTTGTTATAATCAAGTTTTACATAATGAGTATATACTACTTCTAACATCACAGCGTTATAGTAACTAGTTTTAGAAAAATTCTTTTGCTAATTTTATAAATTATAAATGCATTCAAGTAATAAATATATTATAAAGTATATTATGTGTTTAAGATGGCGTTGATAAATTTTAAAATTAAAATATTTTAAGGTTATGGGACTAATGTGATGTTTTATTTTTTGTGTTTCAAGTTATTATTGGATGAATGATAACGGAAAGTGTAAAGTGAGACGAACGGTATATATATATATATTTCTAATTTATCAACGACTACATTATTTTTGGACACACAAATATGATTTTATATTTAATTTTTAAATATAAAATCATATTTGTGTGTCCAAAAATAATGTAGTCGTTATTTTCTAGATATTTAGATCACTAATCCATGAAAAATGATATTCTTCCAATCAAATAATTTCATAATTAAGTTATAAGATAGATGAAAAGTGATGTCAATAAAATAAAGGGAAATACTATTGTACAACAGTTTTTAAGGTGCAATTTGGTCAAATGAATTTGAGTTCAATGGATCATTATTCTCACGCTCTCTCTCTTCATCCGATCTCCCACACGCATTCTTCCTTTCTCTACTCTCTCTCCTTTATTCCTCCGATCACTCTCTCTAATCTGCTTCCGCCGGACTCCGCCGGACTCCGCCGCACTCCACTATAGCATTTCTTCCCTGCTTCCTTCCTCTGCCTCATCTCCCATTTTCTTCTCTCTCCGCCTCTTCTCGGTTGCAAGTTGTGTCAATCGCCATGGATAGATCTGAAGATTTGCGTGAAAGAAATTCACTTCACCGTCGCCGCTGATTCCCTCTTCGTTGTTGATTATTACTTTGAATTAATTTTTCATGTTCTATTTCTTCTTCCTTATCTTGTGTATTATGTTGATTGACTCAATTTCAATTGAGATTAATTTTGATTATTTCCAATTCTGATTTGGTTTTAAAAATTTTTTATGTTTAAGTTCTAAATTAACAATTATTGTTGTTGTTCTTGTTAGTTACATAGTTTCATTATAAGATTTGTTTTTTTTGCTTATTTTAATTTTGTTTATCTTTGTTTTCCATTATGGTAAGTATTGAATCATACCAGAAACTGGAGAAAGAGTAAAAAGAAAGAATCATATCATCGGGAGAAGGAAGAAATGAAATTCTAAATTAGTATTTCTATTTTAATATTTAGTGTATATGTTAAGTTAAATAAATGTATTACATTTTGTCTAAAGTGTATTGTTAATTTTACATATGAAAATTGTATTAGTCTACATTGATTTTTATACTCTTATTAATAAATATGCTATTTTTAATTCCTAAATGTATAATTTTAGATATAAAAACTGTATTAAATTCTATTAATTTTGTTATATACTCCCTCCGTCCCACTTAAGATGTAATATATTTTTTGGCACGGAGATTAAGGAGTATATAATTCAATGGGTAGTGGGTTGAGAATATAATATTTTAATGTATGCTGGGTATGTGTATTAGTGGTGTATGTGAAGTGTGTGGGCTCCATATGAATAGATTAATTGTTTTGGGTGGGTCTCATATGCTTAAAAAGGAAAGGTAACAACTTCTGTGGGACAACCCAAAAAAGAAAATGTCACAACTTCTGTGGGCCGAAGGGAGTACATTTTAATAATCGAATGTATTGGTTATAATTCAATAGTGTATACACGTTTCTTAATAAATGTATCACATCATTTATAAAGTTGGGATATTTATATTCAATATCCAATTTTTACATTTTAATATAAAATAAAATGTTACAAATTTACTAAGAAATACATTTACATTAGTTGATTAATGAAATATATGTTTAAAAAACTAACAAAATAATACAAATGTTACATCCAAAATTATAGTACATTTATTAACAACAACATATGCACTATTGCAATAAAACTAATATAATGAGTTGATATATCATACATTCATTATATATAAATTAATATTATATTTATTAACAACAACATATACGTTATTGCAATAAAAATAATACAGTTAGTCGATATATTATTTATTTTTATATACAAATTAATATTACATTTATTAAGAACAACATATACATTATATCAATCAAACTAATACAATTTATCAATATATAAAAAATGAAAAAAATTGGACATCTATCGATCTTAATTCACTGGACATCAATTGATTTAAATTTACAAGCACTACAAATCTTTCTGCTATCAAATCTAAATTCACAAACACTCATACTACCAATATTTCTGCTAGAATCAATCTCAATCTGAAAAAAAAAACCAATTCCAAATAGTAGATCTGAGTTCAGTGATGGCAGATCTTCGATTTCACAGCAGAACCTTTTTCCCCAACAAGCAAAAAAACTTCAACCACGACACAAAGAGCAGATTTGAAAAAATTAAAATAGAAAATAGGAACAACGGAATGGGTGGAGGCAGAGCGAAGAGATTCAAAGGCGGCAGAAGGCGGTGGACGGTGAAGGAAGATAGAGGCAGAGCGAAGAAACTCAGAGGCGGCAGAAGACGATGAAAGGAGAATCGCATCATGAGATGAAAGGAGAATCGCATCGTGAGAGAGAGAATTAGGTAGAAATAGAGAAGAGAGATAATTTTTGCTAACCCATTTCCATATATACATGATCTATTTTCCAAATACGTATCTGTTTTTAAGGTGCAATGATGGTACAGTAGTACTACTC
The DNA here is from genome assembly GCA_023678885.1 of Pogostemon cablin. NCBI lineage: Eukaryota > Viridiplantae > Streptophyta > Magnoliopsida > Lamiales > Lamiaceae > Pogostemon > Pogostemon cablin. The sequence goes on along the minus strand of CM042965.1, from coordinate 13,148,642 downwards.
TAAAATAAATAAATAAAATGATGTCACATAATACTTACTTTATTTTATATATATGTAATGGGTAATTATTATTTTGATTTTTACTACTTTTGATATCTAATTAACTTTTAAACAATGATCAAAACCCTAAATAAATAGTAGTATGATTTAAATATAAATAATTAAGAAATAATAAAACTTTGGGGTTCGCTCCTCTTATCCAAAATCACCAAACATACCCTTACTCCTAATGTATTTTAATAATGACAAAGACTTGTACGAGACCGACTCACATAAAGACTTACGTGAGATGAATAAAAAGTGATAACTTCTATAATTAAACGTGACTCAATGAATAAAAAATGTTAATATTGTTTCATGAATAATTTATAGTGTAAATAAAATGTAATAACATTTTATAGCAAAGTGATAATTATTTTAAAAAGTATAAAATGGTCTCACGTGAGACTATCTCACGCAAGACTTATGAGAGTGAAAATAAGCGTGTTTAAATGTTCAATTTTAATATCTTTTGATGAAAATTATTGTTATATATTAGCACAAGTGTCTTATATTTGATATATGTGAGAAAAATATGTGTTTGAGGTATTTTATTGTGTTTTAGGTGGAAAAATGTTCAATAGTGCAAAGTTGGAGAAAATGTGTAACTTGTGCAAGAATGCTGGAAAACGCACGGCCATCCTCCTGGGCGAGCAGCGAGTTCTGATGACATTACACGATCATTGGTTACAGGGCCCTGTTCTGCACACGGCCCGTGTACCAACATACCATGTCTTTCCGACTCCGTTTTGCTCCCGACTCCGTTTTTGTCCATTTCTTGACCTGTTTTACTATATTTAAGCTCATTTACACAATTCTATAAGTTCATACCACATTCCTCAAAAATAGCAATAACTCCACCAAAAAAAATACAAATACGGATAAAAATATCCGAAAATATACACGTAACGACACTAAAATCTAGGTAAAAATGATAACGATCAACCCCCGAAACTTGAGATATTGTTCGTCCTCGAACAATGAAAAATGATAAACAAGAGGAGTGATTTTCACCTAGAAACACCTAACGAACATAAACCACAACACGTCACAAGTAATAAGGACTACAAAATCACATTAAGTATCCCTACATCATCAAACTTATAACATGAAATATTAACAAGTTCAATCTTAAGAATGATAAAAGAGTACTCAAATCCCTTTCAATCCAAGCCTCTCATAGATTATAAATTTCACTCAACACTCTTTAGGATAGGGTTTTGAATATCACTCATCAACCGGTTAGAACCGACTCACTATAGGCTTGCTCATGGACTATGTTCACAAGTCACCCTAGTTTTAATAAGTGATCAAAAAGGTCTTTATCTTTTGGATATAATGTTTAGGCTATTTGGTAGGGTATGAGACTTTTGATAATAGTGAATAATCAATTGTAAGTAATTTAAGAGATGATACCTTTATCCAACTTACTTACTTTCAAGCTTCCTTTACTTTCTTCTTTAATCATAAGCACTATCCATTATCATTCCTTGGATTTTTTGAGCTTCTCTTGATTTTTGCATGCTTCCTTTCTTTCGACTTTTGAATTCCATGAGCTCATTTTGTTGATTTGCTCATTTTTTCTTGTTTTGAGGTCGCATGTACATTTGCTTTAGCTATTTTCATCCTTTTCTTGTGTTTACCATTTCTTTTCTTTTCTAGTACAATTCTCACATCAAACCTTGTAAACTATCATCTCATCAATCACCCACGCTTAGGTTATATATATAAGGCTCAAGTAGGTTGTAAAGGCTTGTATTGTACTTGAATCACAAAGAAAAGACTTATAGGCTCAAAGTGGCTTACTAGGGATAATGTTTCTGGTAAGGAACTTTTTATGGCTATGACTTCATTCATCAAGGATGGCCTAAGATCATTTCACAAATTTCCACCATTCGGGCTTCATTCCTGATTGTCGTTATTTTCACCTAGATTTTAGTGCCTTTTTGTGTGTATTTTTCGTATTGTTCCATCCGTATTTTTGTGTATTTTGGTGGTGTTATGTGTTTTCATAGGAATGTGTGAGAATGATCTTAAACATATATATAACAGGTGAAAATGAAGTAAAAATGAAGACGGAAGATCAAACAAAGAAGAAGAAACAAAGATGCAAGAACACGGCCGGCCGTGCTGGCAACACGGCTCGTGTTGCAGCAAACGGCCCATGTGCCAGACACGGGCCTGTCCAGAATGGTCGTGCGGCGGCATCTATTTATCCAACACGACCACCACTTGGTCGTGTTGTGGAGCACGACCCGTGTTGCGGAGCACGACCCGTGTACCAGACACGGGCCTGTAAGCGGAGGTCGTGCAGCGACGTCTAGGCATTCAACACGGCCACCCTTTGGCCGTGCGACGCAGAACGACTCGTGTGCCGCATGCCCTGACACGACACGACCCGTGCTACGTAGCACGACTCGTGTCGGCACCAGAACAGGATATTTTTTACAATTCTTCTAGAAGGTCTCCATGGGGTATAAATACCAATCCATTCAACATTTTGAGAGGAGATCCGAAATTCTACTGTTCCCACACACCTCACACACCATTCCTTTGATTTCACACCATATTCTCCATCCCATTCATCCATTTTGAGATCTACATCATCTCTCCATAATTTCCTCCATCCAAATCAAGTGAAGAAGCAAGGAAGCTTGGGTGATCACCAAAGGAAGAAGGGAGATTCAATTGGATCCATTTCCAAGGGAGTTTTCATTCCAATTTTGTGTTAATCCTTTAGTTTATCATGATTTGTAAGAATTATAATGTCTATGTTATGGATCTTATGAAGATTGAAGGTTAATCTCCCTTGTGAGATTAGCAACATGAAGGTTGTTGGTTAATTTGTGGATCTATGTAATTAAATTCATATGTTGATGGGGATATTTGATTTTCTATCATTGGTGCTTATATATCTTGAGATCTATGATGTTTTGTGTGTTTGATTGTTCTAATTATATGATTAGATTGAGAAATCAATTATGTGCTTAGGATAGTCAAGTGAATCATTTCATCAAACACCTCATGTGCATTATAAATGGTAAAGTGATTGAGAAGTCCTTTATTATTTAGAACCCTTTGATGGAACATGTGATTAGTTAGATTGAGAAGTCAATTGATTATATGAAGGGATTCTATAATTGAACTTAGTACCTAGTTGGAATAGTTTAATTTAGAACCAACCTTTGAGCTATTTTGAGATTGTGCAAATGATCTACATCCTATTCATTTCGAGAGGAAGTTTAGGTGGTATATGTGTTGGCCCTTAGTCTTAACCCTTGATACATATGAGTTTAATGCATGAATCCATAAGTTACCACTTCAATAGTGTTGTTAATCTCACTTCTACTCAATTTGGAAAACCACTCATTCATCATTTTTTATCTTGTCATTTGATTATTGTTTGTCTACTTTCATTTAATTACTTGTTACCCAAACCATCCATCTATGATTCGTTTCTATAAAATCGTGATAAACGTGATATCGCTTAAGTGCTAGCATCGACCTCCCTGTGGTTCGATAAATTCTTGAATTGGTCAACCCGACTACAAGTTATGGCTAATCAAATGGCGCCGTTGCCGGGGAGGTAACGGTTGCTAGTAGCTTAAAGAAGGAACGTTTAGAGCGATCTTACTAGAGACATTATTTTTTTTTTCTTCTTGTATTTCTTACTTGTATTTGCTTTGTGAAAATTTGTTCTAATTTTTCTTATCTTGAAGGTGTATGCAAACGAGGTCAAAAGGGAAGCAAGTCGAACCAATTGATCTAGAGCTTGAAAACACTTTGAGGAGAAAGAGAAGAGAGAACAAAACCAAAAATAGTAATTCAATGGAGAATTTTCAAGGTGACAATCGTGTTGGGATAGAGCATGATGGGGAAGGAGGACACAATATGAACTTGCATGACAATGCACATCAATTCAATGAGAATCCTCCTCAACAAGCCTATCAAAATCATGGAGCTATAAACAATCAAGCTTATATTCAACAACTTGTGCAACAAGCGATGATTCAACAAGGTTTTCAACAACCTTATCCTCCTCCACAACAAGCTTATGTGCCACCACCTCCACCTCCGGTTCAACATGGAGTTCAAAATGATCAAAGGGTGATACGGGACTTCTTCATGCCAAGGGCAATTCCACAAATGATGGGACCACCAATTCATGCCAACAATTTTGAGTTTAAAATGGGCTTGATTTCATTGGTGAGAGAGCAACAGTTTGGTGGAGCTCCGAATGAAGATCCTAACGCTCATCTAACTCAGTTTGTGGAGATTGCCAACACAGTAAAGATGAACGGAGTGAGCGAAGATTGCATAAAGATGAGATTATTCCCATTTTCTTTGAGGGATAGAGCAAGAACATGGCTCTCCACCATTACTCCCGGTACGTGCAACACTTGGGACGAGCTAGCACAATTATTTTTGAACAAATACTTCCCACCGTCAAAGACGCTTCAAATGAAGAGCTTGATCACACAATTCAAGCAAATGCCTCAAGAGAGTTTTTATGAAGCGTGGAAAAGGTTCAAAGAAATGCTACGCAAGTGTCCACAACATGGCTTCCCGGAGAATCAACAAGTTGGATTTTTCTATCAAGGACTTGTGAACGGACAAAGAGTGCTTGTTGATGCCTCGGCAGGAGGATCCGTACTAGGTGTAACTCCAGAAAGGGCTATTTCTAATTTTTGATGAGATTGCTACAAATGTTTATCAATGGCCATCGGAGAGAGTTAGTGGAAGCTATGGTTTTGAAAGCTATGATAAAGGACAACAGTTTAGTGTGAAGAGCGTAAGTGTTGAACCAAGTATGCCAAGCATGGAAAAGATAGTGGCGGAAGTTGTTAAACAAATGAGCTTGAATCAAAGTATGAACAATCAAGGAGTGAATATGGTTGAGGGGCTACAAGTCGAGCAAGGTGTGCTACCTCCGAATGCTGTGAATGGTGAACAATGGACCAACTCTATGCCACGCGTTGAGGATGTGTCTTATATGCAAGGAAGAAATTATCAAGGTAATTATCAAAACAATTATCAAGGTAATTTCAATCAAAATCAAGGAAGTTATCCACAAAGGCAAGGGGGATTCAACGCTCAAAGTAGTGGAAGTTCACATTCACAACATCAACCAAGGCAATGAGGGTTCACTAGCCAAGGAAGCGGAAGTTCTTATCCACAACAACCAAGGAGGCAAGATAATTTTTCTTATGCAAACCCAAATAATGCGGTTGCTTATCCTCCGGGGTATCATCCGGGAGCTAAAGCGCCAAATAATGAAGGGAAGGCGACTACCGAAGAACTTATTGAAAAATTGATTGCTTCCAACAAAAATCAAGAGGAAATGATTGAAAGAAAATTCAAGGCTTTTGAGGAAGTAAATGAAAGACGATTAAAAGCCTTGGAGTATTCATTTAGTCAAATGGCGAGCTCAATGAGTGCTAATGAGAAAGAAAAATTTCCTTCCACTACCATTGTGAACCCAAAGGAACAATGCAAGGTAATTACCTTGAGAAGTGGAACAAATTATGATGGACCATCTATGCCATTAGAAGATGATAAGGTGGAAGAGAAGGAAATGGAGAAAACCTTGGTTGAAGAAGAAGTTGATGTTGAAAGTGAAGTTGAAGATAAATTGAATGAGGAACCGGAATTGATTGATAACGAAGTTGTTGAAAAGAAATGGGAAAGAACCAAGGCGATGAAAAAGAAAGAGGAGGAAATTGAAGTGGAAAGGGATAGTTGGGGAATTCCAAAAACACAAGTACCTATTCCTTTTCCACATCGATTTTTGAAGAAAGGCTTGGATGAAAAGTTTGCAAAGTTTTTGGAAATTTTCAAGAAAATCCACATTAATATACCCTTTGCGGATGCTTTGAAACAAATGCCTCACTATGCGAAGTTTTTTAAGGACATCATGTCAAGGAAGAGGAGCTTGATAGAGAATGAGACCGTCAACTTGACGGAGGAGTGTAGTGCAATAATTCAAAGGAAGTTGCCTCCAAAGCTCAAAGATCCGGGGAGTTTTGTTATTACATGTGAAATGGGCAAGAGTGAGGTTCATAAAGATCTTTGTGATCTTGGGGCAAGTATTAACTTGATGCCTATGTCCATTTTCAAGAAACTTGGTATAGGGGAAGTGAAACCTACATCCGTTACATTGCAACTAGCGGATAGGTCTTTAACCTACCCTAGAGGAATAGTGGAGGATGTGTTAGTCAAGGTTGGAAAGTTTATATTCCCGGTTGATTTTGTAGTGCTTGATATGGACGAGGATGCAAATGTTCCATTGATATTGGGGCGTCCATTTTTAGCAACGGGAAGAGCTTTAATTGATGTACAAAAAGGGGAGTTGAAGTGAGAGTAAATGAGGAAGAGGTGGTTTTCTCGTTGAAGAGTGCTATGAGATATCCAAATGAGAAAGAAGAATGTAGAAGGATCGACATGATTGATGAAGTTGTTGAAGAAAACCTACCATTCATCTTAGCTAAAGATCCTCTTGAAATGAGCATAAGCCATTCTCTTACTTTATCTTTAAACTCTAATCATTCTTTTCATTGTTTAGAAGATGAAGATATTAATGATTGCTTACATGAATTGAATGCTTGTAGGGAAATGCAAGAGGATGAAGCAAAGTTGGCATACTATGGAAAGAGGGAATACCTTCCATTAGAGATGGAGATTGAAGAGTCAAAGGTTGATAAAGGAAAGGAAGAATTGAAGCCTCTACCCGATCATCTTAGGTATGCATATTTGGGGGACGAGAAGACATTTCCGGTAATTGTATCATCATCCCTTTCTCCTTTAGAACTTGATAAATTGTTGAGAGTACTTAGAGATCATAAGAGTGCTATAGGGTGGAGTTTGGATGATTTGAAGGGAATTAGTCCCACAATTTGCATGCATCACATAAGGTTGATTGATGAGAACAAATCATGTATACAACCTCAAAGACGTTTGAATCCTATTATGCAAGAAGTTGTTAGAAAAGAAGTTTTAAAATGGTTGGATGCTAAAATTGTTTATGCCATTAGTGATAGTCCTCATGTAAGTCCTTTGCATGTTGTGGCTAAGAAAGGAGGGTTAACCATTGTTAAAACGGAATTTGATGAAGAACTTGCAACAAGGGTGAAAACGGGGTGGAGAGTTTGTTGTGATTATAGAAAACTTAATGACAATACTCATAAGGATCATTTCCCTTTGCCTTTTATTGATCAAATGCTTGATAGGTTGGCGGGATACAAGTATTATTGTTTTCTAGATGGTTACTCGGGGTATAACCAAATCATGATAGCCCCCGAGGATCAAGAGAAAACAACTTTTACTTGTCCGTATGGCACATTCGCTTTCTATAAATTGCCTTTTGGGTTATGCAATGCGCCCGCCACCTTTCAACGTTGTATGATGGCTATTTTTGGAGGATTGATTGAAAATGTGATGGAAGTTTTTATGGATGATTTCTCCGTGTTTGGATCTTCATTTGATATATGCTTAACTAATTTGTCCATGGTCTTGCAGCGATGTCAAGATACGAACCTCGTCTTGAATTGGGAAAAATGTATTTTATGGTTCAAGAGGGTATCGTACTTGGTCATCATATCTCCGAAAAAGGTTTGAGAGTTGATAGAGCGAAGGTTGTAGCCATTGAACATCTTCCCCCTCCTAAAAACGAAAAAGGGGTTAGATCGTTTCTTGGTCACGCCGGATTCTATCGACGTTTTATAAAGAATATTTCTAATATTGCCAAACCTTTGTGTAAATTGCTTGAGAAAGATACTCCATTTGAATTTAATGATGAATGTCTTGATGCTTTTAGGGTGTTAAAGGAAGCTTTGATTTCTTCACCAATCCTTGTCTCTCCCGATTGGAGCAAGCCCTTTGAACTCCATTGTGATGCAAGTGATAGTGCTTTGGGAGTAGTGCTTGGACAAGTGCGAGAGAAGAAAATTCGAGCTATCTATTATGCATCAAAGACGTTCAATGCCAATCAAAAGAATTACACCACAACGGAAAAGGAGTTTCTTTCCGTAGTCTATGCTTTTGAAAAATTTCGTCCATACTTAGTTGGCACGAAAACCATTGTCTATACGGATCATGCTGCCATTAGGTATTTGATGAGTAAAAAGGATGCCAAACCAAGACTAATTCGTTGGGTTCTTTTGTTGCAGGAGTTTGATGTTGAGATACGTGATAAGAAAGGAGTCGAAAATGTCATAGCCGACCACTTATCACGATTGGAGAATGTTGATGAAAAATGAACCATGGAGCTCCTAAATGATATGTTCCCGGATGAAGAGATACTTCAAGTGGATTTTCATCGGATGTACACTTTGTGTGAGACCGGAAGACCGTGGTACGCGGATTTGGTAAATTACTTAGCGTGTGGTATTAAGCCGGACCATCTCACCGAGTCAAAAAGAAAAAAGTTCTACCATGATGTTAAAGAATATTTGTGGGATGATCCTTTGTTGTTTAAACATTGTCCGGATGGTATCATACGGAGGTGTATTCCGGAGGAAGAAAAACTAAGTGTCATGGAGATGTGCCATAGTTTACCATGTGGAGGACACTTTGGGTTTCAAAAGACGGGAGCTAAGATCTTACAGTCGGGATTGTTTTGGCCAACATTGTTCAAGGATTGCAAAGAATACGTCAAGGAGTGTGATAGATGCCAAAGAATTGGAAGTATTGGACAAAGAGATGAGATGCCTATGAAAAACATCTTTGAAGTTGAAGTGTTTGACGTTTGGGGGATGGACTTCATGGGACCATTTTCGCCTTCCAATGGTTTTTTTTACATTTTGCTTGCGGTAGACTATGTGTCTAAATGGGTAGAAGCAATTCCTACAAGAACAAATGATGCTCTAGTTGTCAAGGCTTTCTTGAAGAAGAACATTTTTGCAAGGTTTGGAATACCAAAGGCAATCATTAGCGATCAAGGGACTCATTTCATAAACAAGATCATTGAAAAGCTTTTGAGAAGCTATGGAGTGAAGCACAAGGTGTCAACACCTTATCATCCGCAAACAAATGGTTTGGCGGAGGTATCAAATAGGCAAGTGAAGCTTGTACTTGAGAAGACAGTCAAGGGGAATAGGAAGGATTGGTCTTCTAAGCTAGATGATGCGCTTTGGGCTTATCGAACGGCGTACAAGACCGCTCTTGGTCTTTCTCCGTATAAACTTGTCTATGGGAAAGCATGTCATCTTCCGGTTGAAATAGAACACAAGGCTTTATGGGCATTGAGGAAGTTAAATCTTGAGGAGAAAGAATCGGAAAAGAAAAGATGCCTTCAATTGATTGAGCTTGAGGAATTTCGTGAGGAAGCATATTCAAACTCACAAATTGTCAAGGAGAAGCTGAAACGATGGCATGATGAAAGAATCAAAGCAAAGGAGTTTATACCGGGGGATAGAGTACTTTTGTTCAATTCTAGATTGAAACTATTTCCCGGAAAGCTTCGTTCAAAATGGACCGGTCCATATGAGGTGATTGAAGTTAGAGAAAATGGATCTTTAATGCTTGAGGGATCGGATGGGAATTCTTTTATTGTCAATGGTCATAGGGTTAAGCATTACCATTCTCCCTCTCAAAGGGAGTTGGTATATGTTGACACCTTCTCTTCTTGAGATCCGTATCCTTTTAGTAGTTTAGGTTTGTATATATTTCTTTTCTTGTTTTGTTTTCTTTTGGTTTCGTAGGTGGATTGTGCTTATGAGGAGAAGATTTTTTTAAAAAAACATTCTAAGTGTGTGTCATTGATGTGAACGGTATATCGTACCACTTTTTGCAAACTTTCTTTGAAACTCTTGTTTCAATTCAAGTTTGGGGGGATAATGATGTGATACGATATGTTATATTCTATGTTGACATGCATTCGTGTGTTTTTGAGCCAAATTTGAAATTTTCTCATAAGTTCGGTTTAGGTTTGATTCGTTTTGGTGGTGTTGAAGTTGATAGTCCTTTTGTTTTGATATTATGATTGAACTAATGATGTTGATGAAGTGTGAGCATGAATAGGGAGTTTTGGAAGCATGGAAACAAGGAAAGACAAGAGTTGAATATGAAAAGTGGAAGATTCAAGGGAGTAGTGACACGCCTCGTGTCGCCGACACGGCCCTGTTAGCTTTGGCCGTGCGGCGACATCAGTTAGTCCAACACGAGCAGGATTTGGTCGTGTTGCGTGACACGGGTCGTGTCCAAGCGCGAGACTCGAGTCGTGTAGCCGACACGACCCTGTACGCTTTGGCCGTGCGGGAGCACCAGAACACGCAACACGGGCACCTTATGGCCGTGTTGCGTGACACGACTCGTGTCGGGTCCGAAGAAACATTTTAAAAGGCAGATTCTGGACACAGTTCGAAGGCTAAAAATTCATTCCCACCGTGAATATCCAGTCGAAACTCCACCAATCATCCTCTAAACACCAAAGAGTGGTAAGATTGTGAGTGTAGAAGGTGAACTTCAAAGCATAAACAACAATCCCCTACATTTTATTCAATAGAATTCAAGGTATGTCTTCTTGTGCCCTAATTCTCAATTCGAGGTATGAATGGCGAAATTCATGTATGGGTTTTGAATGATGGAATGTATAAAGCATGTCTAGGATAGTGAAACATGAATTTGCATATTTAATTGTTGGATTGATTAAATTTTGGATAGATTTAGGGTTCATGAAGGATGAATTTGGGGATAATTGTTTTAGGATGATTAATTTATGGCATGTGATTGTTAAATTGATCAATAATGCTTCTATGATGATTGTATTGATGTAAATTAGTTTAGGTATTGAGGAATTGAGCATGAAAGCATAGTTAAGACTTGTTGAATTGAATTGTGAAATAGGTGCATGCCAAGTGTTTGATGAAATGCCTAAATGAAATTTCAAATTGGAATTCAAAGTTTTTACATGAAGCATTATTGAATTGAATTGTGCCAATTGAAAAAGTGAAATGTTATGAAAGAATGAGAGGATTAGGATGTTGAAAGTGAGTGATTGAATGAAAATTTTGAAATAACTTTGTGTTAAGTTGATTGGATCTAAATGTTAAGTCTTTGAAACAAAGTGTTTATTGTGCTTGAATATGTGCTAGGATTAACACTTAGTTGAATAACTAGTGATAATTCTAATCAACATGAGACATTTTGTTTTGAGTTAACTTGAAACTAATTTGAATTATGTTGGACATTGTAGATGGCTGACAGAAGAGTGAGGAAACGCAATGAGGACTTCATTTTCATTGAGTCAGATATGGAACTGTCCAACCTTGATGCCAAACTGCTAATGAAAGACCAACACCCTGAGAATTTTGGAGTAGAGTTCATGGAATGGGAGAAGTACGCATTGAGATGGGAGTACATAATCCCAAAGATTAGGGCAGCTCGATTCCAAGATCAAGCAACCATGGAAGGCCTTGGAATAGAAGGTGATCTGAGGACTCTATTCCGTCGAGTGGAAATGGAGGAGTTTTTCGATAAGAGACCTCCCACTTATCTCCACCTTACAGCCGAGTTCATGAGCAACTTGGAGGTTCACAGAGATAGGAACAAGTTTCCTATTGCTATCACATTTCAGTTAAACAATGAGATGTGGGAGAAGATACCTGTGAATGAGCTGAATAGATTTTTTGGGTGCCCAATCATGAGAGGCCATCAGAATTTCCTACCACAAGGGGGTTTCAATCAACAAACGTGGTGGAGAAAATTGGTTGAGGATGGGACTGAGCCTCCAGAGTACATTCCAAGTTCATCTAAAGGGACAGCCATAAGGAACCCAGTCATGAGGTACCTTGAGAAGATAGTATCAAATACTATTCTGGGTCGGTTCGAGAGTGGATCTGTTGGGGAGAAGCAGTTGTACATCATGTACAGTATATTCAAAGAGTTCACAGTGAACATTGCAGCTCACTTCGTTCAGCATGCAGAGAGAGTGGCGAAGAGAGAGAATACTAGAGGGATTATGATTGGAGGAATGGTGACAATGATTGCTCAAGGGTTAGGCATCGACCTTAGAGGGATGCAACACTCGATGATTAGTGAAGGGCTCACGTACAATCAACTCATAAGGATGGAGTTCCTATCATTCATAGGAAATATGTATTGCTTGAAGCAAGATAAGGGAGCTCCATTCCCTCTACCTGCTCCTGAGCTCACCACACTGCAAGGAAGAAGAAAGCATCAGAATTTAGCAATGGCGAGTCCTAACCACTCCGCAGTCGTGAGAGCTTTCTACCGAGAGAATAGAGATGGAGTGGAAGCAGTGCTCCAGCAGATGAGAGTGGATGAGAATCCTGAGCTAAGGAATCTGAGAGCTGAGCCGATGGACATGGATGTAGGGGAGGAAGAGCAACATCATCAGGTGGAATTTGAAGAGCATGCACCAGAGCCTCCAGCATTTGAGCAAGAAGAAGAAGAACAAGAGGAAGGAGATGGACCAAGAGAGGGGAATGCAAGATGGAATCTTCTGGAGAACGAACTCATGGAGATCAGGCAGACGCAGCAGGCGCTTGGAGATGAGATGAGAGAGTTCCGGGAGGAGCAGCAGAGGCAAGGTGCAATGATCAGGGAGATCCATGAGGGGCAGCGTCGTAGGGAGTATTATGAAGAGAATACACGATCACGCTCGAACAATATGGAGGAAATGATCACAAGGATGTTCAATTTCCAATTTCCTACCACACCTCGTGCTTATACTCCTTGGGGATCATGGCATAATCAACCCCCTCCGCCTCCTGATAACTAAGGGAGTACTTTTGGTGCTCGACACTTCATTAGTTCATCTTCTTTAGTGATTTAATTTGTGTTGGATTTGAGACTTCGTATTGTTTTGTTTTGGGATGTTTAATTTCGTGCTTTTCTTTCAATTAAGGATTGAGATGATTTTTGTTGTGTATTGATCATGGATGGGGTGAATTTTCTTTGTTTATTTTCTTTTATTGTTGTCTTTGTGTTTTTACTTTTGTCGTTTTGTTGTTTCTTTGGTTTTTTTTTTTTTTTGTGTTTAGGTTTGATTTGGTTGTTTGTTTGGGAGGTTGTGAGTCATTTTGAATATGAGTGATGATGCATTATGGTGATAAGTGAGGTCGAATTATGATTAAGGAATTCTATGCTTTCGAATTGTGATATGTTTTATTTAACTAATTCAATTAAAAGAATGAATAAGTTGTAATAAGTCCTTTTAAGTCGAGCATAAACTTGTGAGAATTTGAGCCTCGACCATGTATACATGGTACCTTTTCATGAGTGGATTGGTTGAGTTTTGATAAACTAAATACTTGCTCAAAGACTTTAGGAATGAATCCGATTAATGGAGATCGATGAAATGATTTAAGGCCATCCTTGTCATGTATAGCCATTGCCAAATATTTCCTTACCTTTAAAATCATCCCTAGTCAACCATTTTGAGCCTATAAGCCTATTTATTGTGAAGATAGCACATTACAAGCTTTAATTACCCACATGAGCCTAAGATATATACCTTTTGTGTGAGTAATAAAGAAGATGGTGGCTAGAAAGGTGTGATGAAATAACAAAAGAGAAAGAGGAAATGGTAAGTAAGTAAGAAAAAGGATGAAAAGAGCATAAAAAAGAATGGGCATGCAACTTCAAAACAAGAAAACGAGCAAAGCAACAATAATATGCTCAAGTACTTAAGAATCAAAGAGAAGAGGCATGAATCTATAAGAAGCTCAAGAAATCCAAGGAAGTGATGATTAGTGCTTATGATCAATAAAGAAAAGAAAGGAAGAAAAAGAATGTGAAGGGATGGAAGAAAGTAGCTACCTCTTCGATTACTTACACTCGTTTAGTCACTTTTACCTATATTCTTCCTAACCTACCAAAGAGCCTATCATTACATCCTTAATTAAAGACCTTTTTGATCATTGATTAGAATTTTGGTGGTTTGTGAATAGAGTCTACGAGTAAGTGTATGGTGAGTCGAGCCAATTGATTGATGAGTGTTGATTTACCTTATTTAAAGAGTGTCGAGTGCAATTGATAAACTATTGTGAGGTTTAGACTAAAAGGACTATATTGCTCTTTATTCTCTTTTGATTGAACTTGTTAATTTCTCTTATCATGAATCTAATGTTGTAGGTTAGCTTAGCATGATTTGAAATTCTTGTTGCTAATGATGCGTTATTACTTGTGTTCGTTTAGTCTTTTCACTAGGTGAAAACATCTCCCTCGGTCGATTATTTTCATTGTTCGGGGACGAATAATACTTTAAGTTTGGGGGTGTGATTGTCGTTATTTTCACCTAGATTTTAGTGCCTTTTTGTGTGTATTTTTCGTATTGTTTCATCCGTATTTTTGTGTATTTTGGTGGTGTTATGTGTTTTCATAGGAATGTGTGAGAATGATCTTAAACATATATATAACAGGTGAAAATGGAGTAAAAATGAAGACGGAAGATCAAACAAAGAAGAAGAAACAAAGATGCAAGAACACGGCCGGCCGTGCTGGCAACACGGCTCGTGTTGCAGCAAACGGCCAGTGTGCCAGACACGGGCCTGTCCAGAATGGTCGTGCGGCGGCATCTATTTATCCAACACGACCACCACTTGGTCGTGTTGTGGAGCACGACCCGTGTTGCGGAGCACGACCCGTGTACCAGACACGGGCCTGTAAGCGGAGGTCGTGCGGCGACGTCTAGGCATTCAACAAGGCCACCCTTTGGCCGTGCGACACAGAACGACTCGTGTGCCGCATGCCCTGACACGACACGACCCGTGCTACGTAGCACGACTCATGTCGGCACCAGAACAGGATATTTTTTACAATTCTTCTAGAAGGTCTCCATGGGGTATAAATACCAATCCATTCAACATTTTGAGAGGAGATCCGAAATTCTACTGTTCCCACACACCTCACACACCATTCCTTTGATTTCACACCATATTCTCCATCCCATTCATCCATTTTGAGATCTACATCATCTCTCCATAATTTCCTCCATCCAAATCAAGTGAAGAAGCAAGGAAGCTTGGGTGATCACCAAAGGAAGAAGGGAGATTCAATTGGATCCATTTCCAAGGGAGTTTTCATTCCAATTTTGTGTTAATCCTTTAGTTTATCATGATTTGTAAGAATTATAATGTCTATGTTATGGATCTTATGAAGATTGAAGGCTAATCTCCCTTGTGAGATTAGCAACATGAAGGTTGTTGGTTAATTTGTGGATCTATGTAATTAAATTCATATGTTGATGGGGATATTTGATTTTCTATCATTGGTGCTTATATATCTTGAGATCTATGATGTTTTGTGTGTTTGATTGTTCTAATTATATGATTAGATTGAGAAATCAATTATGTGCTTAGGATAGTCAAGTGAATCATTTCATCAAACACCTCATGTGCATTATAAATGGTAAAGTGATTGAGAAGTCCTTTATTATTTAGAACAATTTGATGGAACATGTGATTAGTTAGATTGAGAAGTCAATTGATTATATGAAGGGATTCTATAATTGAACTTAGTACCTAGTTGGAATAGTTTAATTTAGAACCAACCTTTGAGCTATTTTGAGATTGTGCAAATGATCTACATCCTATTCATTTCGAGAGGAAGTTTAGGTGGTATATGTGTTGGCCCTTAGTCTTAACCCTTGATACATATGAGTTTAATGCATGAATCCATAAGTTACCACTTCAATAGTGTTGTTAATCTCACTTCTACTCAATTTGGAAAACCACTCATTCATCATTTTTTATCTTGTCATTTGATTATTGTTTGTCTACTTTCATTTAATTACTTGTTACCCAAACCATCCATCTATGATTCGTTTCTATAAAATCGTGATAAACGTGATATCGCTTAAGTGCTAGCATCGACCTCCCTGTGGTTCGATAAATTCTTGAATTGGTCAACCCGACTACAAGTTATGGCTAATCAATTCCTATAGTCCATGAGCAAGTTCTAGTTTGTCTAAGTTCAACCGGCCCTCTCTTCAAGAATTAACCATGGAGGCATGGTTGAGGCTCAAGTCTCACAAGCTTTTACTTGGACCAAAAGAAACATAATTACCCTTCATACTTCTCAAAATTGAACAAATTATATAATTCATGTCACAATTTCAACAAGTAGAAACCATTAACATGCTTGTCATCACTCATCACGAACAATGCATTATAACACATATTCAAAAATCACTCAACTCATTCCCAAAAATATACCACCAAACCATCCCTACAAGAATAAAAATAACAACAAACATCACAATAATCAAAGACTCACCAAACAATACAAAAACATATAACATGCATAAACCAAATCATCCATCACTAGAAATCAAAGCATGTCACCTCATCATCCATAACAAATAAGCTCAACAAACATCTCATCCTTAATTGAAAATGAAATCCTAGATTACGAAGTAAACCTCCTACAAACATAACACATGAAGTAGCATGCTAATCCAATACAATCCAAATCAATATCAATTCATGTCAAGCAATTAGAAGTGATAAGATGTAGAGTAAACTCCCTTAAATATTTGAGAATAGAAATGGTTGGCATGAGCTTCCGTCTTGCATCCATAATGTTTTCTCGATTTGATCTTCGGGCTCAATTCATGCTTCCACTATACTTCATTTATGCTCAACAACTCATCAAAAATCATTAGCTCAACAATTGCAATAAAAATAAGGACTATCATGCACTTCAACACAACCAAACAAACCAAAATTATAACCAAACTCATGAGAAAATTTTAAAATTGACCCAATTTTACACAAAGTGCCCCTCAATCAATCATTAATCATGATCTATAACACACTCAAGTGGTGAGTCACACCACGCACTCTCCCTCCAAATGTAAATCGAAACAAGAGTTGAGAATTAAGTTTGCAAAAAGTGGTGGGACTTACCCTTGTAGGTTCCAATGATCTTCATGAAGTTACCTTGTGTCGACGTGTGTGCACCTCCAAAATTCAAGTATGGCCACCACACACTCCCCCCAAACTTAAATTAACACAAGTGTTAAATTTAAGTTTGAACAAAGTGGTGTGACATACATCTTCATTCCAAATTGAACACATTTCGTCTTCTCCATATGTATTTTTCTCCATGAGTACAATCCACCTACATACCAAAAATTCAAGAAAATAAAACTAAATAAGAAAACTACTAAAATGGGTTGCCTCCCATCAAGCACTCGATTTAACATCATCGAGCTAGACGCCTTTAAGCTCTTAACAATCGAAGAAATCCAAGACCCCATCGGGACTCATCTTCACTTTAAACATTTCCTTAACAACCTTCTTATCCACACTTCTTGCTCCTTTAACACTTGAACTCAATTCATTGCTTCTTTTCCTCATATTTTCAAATCCCAGAGGTCTTTTATCAATCTTCCAATCAACACGTGGATTACCCCCGAACTTGTTCCCCCTTGAAGAAAAATTTCCTGCAAATTCAAGTAAAAAGTTAGTTAAATCTTCATCTTTTAAAATTTCACTTACCACTCGATCCCATTCATCCGGAGGCTTAATGGGTGGCTTCAAATGAAGATCTCCCCCTTTTAAATTCTTACTTGAGAGCACCAATTCTTTTTTATTTGAACGGAGTGTGAGTTCCTTCTTATCCATGTCAAATTTTGCTCTTCCGGTTGCAAAAAACGGCCTTCCAAAAATCAATGGGATCAAATGATCCGCTTGCTCCTCAACTATCATAAAATCCACCGGAAAGACAAAATCCTCTATTTTCACAAGCATATCCTCCACAACTCCATGGGGCTTTATCATTGAACCATCCATTATTCCGATTTTCACATTCATTTCTTTTAACCTCCCAATGCCAAGATTTTTCAAAAATTTCCAAAGGCATCACATTAATGCTTGAACCAAGATCACATATAGCATTAAATTATTCCCCATTTCTAATTTTACAAGTAAACATGAATTTACTGGGTCTTCCACCTTTAATGAAGCATCAACTTCAACTATTCCATGATCTTGTTCCAACCACAACTCTTTATCACACTTACTTTCATCAACAAATGAAGACAAAAATTCATCAATAATCTTCTCATCATCAAAAGACAAATCATCATCAATGATACTTCCCTCCTCCACATTTGACACAATTTCATCACAAACTACTTCTTCAGCCTTTGAAACAATGTTTGTTGCTTCCACCAATCCTTTCTCCACCTTACTTTCCATATTACACACGGTAATATACAAACATTGCTCCTTAGGATTAGTAATGGTAGTGGAGGGAAACTTACCCTTACGATACATTTCATCTTGCTCGGTTGCCATTTGATTTATTTATGTTTCCAAGGCTTTGAATCTATTATCAATCACTTCATCTCTTTGCCTTCTTTCTTCTTTCTCTAGCAACCTCTCATCCCTTTCATGCTTCATGAGCTCAAACATTTTTCCCATTTGATCCTCCAATGTAGACTTTCCTTCACTATTTGGAGCTTTCTCCCCCGGATTAATGCCCGGTGAAAGAGTAAGGGCATTCCCTTTATTTCCATACGACAAATTTTCATACCTACGGGGTTGGTTAAAATTCCCTTAAAAATTATCTTGCTCCCATCCTCCTTGTCTTTGTGGATATCCTCCTCCATGATTTCCAAAATTACCACCATAATTTTCTTGGAAGTTCCTTCCTTGCATAAAGGCAACTTCCTCAAGAGTCATCTCCAGTGGACACCATGCATCTTGAATTCCAAAATTGGAGGACATACCTTATTAAGGCATAGAGGTAGACATTTGACAACTTTGAGAAGATTGACCCAAATTAGGCATAGTCATGCCTTGTTGAAGATTAGAACACACTTGTTGATTCATCAAATGCAATGACATACCTTGTTGAGGGCTAGCAAACACTTGTTGATTCACTCCCGGTATAGAATTTGGAGATATTTGTATATTAGCATTCATCATCTTTAGTATCTCCGTGATTGCTTTGTCGGTCATATCTTCCTTAGGCATCCTACCTTTTTCACTTGTTGCAAGCACACTTCTTCCATCTTAGCAATTCTTTCCCTTTCATACATCCCCGGTGCATGATCCATAGGTCATTGACCCATATTCAAAACTACTTCCTCACATATAGCAATTTCTCTTTCCGGAGTTTGCCCCAAAATCGAACCTCCCGCCGAAGCATCAATGAGCATCCTCTCACTTCCATGCAAACCGGCATAGAATAATCCTATTTGTTGCTCTTTGGGGAATCCGTGTTGGGGACACTTCTTTAGCATCTCTTTGAATCGGTCCCATGCCTCACTAAATGTTTCAAGTGGCAATTGCTTGAATTGAAAATTTTGCCCTATAAGATACAATATCTTGGATGGTGGAAAATACTTGCTCAAAAATCTTTGTGTCAACTCTCTCCATGTGGTATATGATCCCAGTGGTAGAGTATGATACCAAGTCTTAGCTCTATCTCGTAATAAAAACAAGAAAAGCTTCATTTTAACAACATCCTCACTTACCCCATTTATCTTTATCGTGTTTGCCAACTCTATAAATTGGGCTAAGTGAGCATTTGAGTCCTCCATAGTACCACCACCAAATTGATTTGCTTGCACCATGTTGATCAACCCCGTCTTGATCTCAAAATTATTTACATTCAATGGTAGGCCCATTCCATAATTCCCATATTGCGGTTGAAAATGATCACGGACATTCATTCCCACTCCATTGTTTCCATTTCCACGGGGTTGATTTTGCACCACCGGAGGATTATTCCTTGCTTCTTGTTGTACCAACAAGTTTTGAATAATAGCTTGCATTTGTTGATTTTGCAAGTGCATTTGTTGAGCATAAACTTGTGGCACATATTCTTAATTACCATAACCTCCTCTAGCATTATCACCACTTTGAAAATTTCTCAAATTACCTTCTTCATCAACCATGTTTGCATTATCCCTTACTTCTTCCATATTTTCTTTCGTAGGTTCCAACACTCCTCTTCTTTGTCTTCTCAAAGTAGCTTCCAATTCTAAGTTCAAAGGTTCAATAGATTGAGACCTAGAACGAGTTTGTATGTACCTACAAAAATTTTCAAATTAGCTCTCAAACAACCAAGACAAGTAAACAAGTAACAAAATAAAAGAAATATCCTTATCAAAACTAATCAACTTCAAACTCGTTACAAACAAATGTTTAACATTTTCCCGGCAAGCGGCGCCATGTTCTTAATCGTATTTTTCAATGTGTAAGAGTAAGAGACTCTATCATCGAGTAAACGCGCGACCAAGTACAAAATTTATAGTAATATCGTCCCAAGGGAAATGAAACCTAAGTTTGTATCCGAATTATTCATCGATTTGTGCTTTGTAAAGATGATATGTTTGAAGGTTTTGTATTTAAAACTATTGCGTACGATTCTACTCAATTAACTAGAGAATAAACTAATAAAATAAATGATCAAATAACAAGCAAATGATTAATGGAATGGATGTAGAATACACTTGAGAAGAAAACAAGGCTAATCATACTTATGGTTAAGACTTGAGCTAGATATGCAAAACCATTTATAGTAATTCTCATAAACTTGTGGATTAAAAGCAATCACAAATTTACCCCTAGTCCCTATGGCCAAGGCAACTAGGTTCTCGACTCTTTTACAAGCCTAAGTCTCCTAAGATTGGTCTTAAACTCAATTTCCTTAAGGTACTATGATCATAAGTTAGTTCTTTTCACTCAATTACTTAAGTGTCCCTCTATGAATGTTCTAAGCCTAAGGAGGGTATGACTTACCTCCCCTTATACTAACATGCATGCACAATTCAATGTATGATTCAATTAAACATCCACTCACAACATTGGAATGGCCATCCTAATACTATGAATAGAAGATTTAATCATACAAGTATTAAAATGAAACATGATTGATATATCATAAAAGGAAATCCACAAATCAATTCAAATAACTACTCAAGTTTTACATATCTAACTCTTCACCTCAACCACTCATATGACTAGCCCTACTACAAAAACTAGCCACTAAACATGGTGATTAATCCAATACAAATCAAGCTTTGCTCCATTTGAGCCATTTTGAGAAGAAAATTAACAATAGAAAAGTAGAACTGCTTCCCTTGCATGTGAAAAGCTTTCCTCCTCTTCAATTGCTCAATTCCTTCAACAATTCTTCAACAATTGATGCTTCAACCTTCTCAAATGGTGGAAGGATGGATGAAATGATGGATTTATGGGGTGAAAATGGAGATCAAATGGTGTTTTGATGGATATAGATGGTAGAAATGGATTGTGGATCTAGTGTGTGAGGAAATGTGGTGTTTTAATATGTGTAACTGCTTGTAATCTGATCTCCCACTCTAAATTTCGCACAAGTCATGGTTTCATATCACTTATGGACCTTCTAGAAGCTTCTGGAATATTCTGAAAATTACACAGGATTTGGCACCTACACTGCCCGTGCTGCAGTACACGGCCCGTGTAGGGCACACCTACTTCAGCGTGTTGTGCGTACTTTTGAACACGGCTCGAGCTACAATACACGGCCTTGATTATGGCCGTGTAGTGATTTCTGACGACAATATATGACTTCTTCTTACAGGGTCGTTCCCTGCACACGGGGCGTGCAGCAATGCACGGTCTGTGCGCCAGCGCACGGCCATCCTCCTGGGCAAGCAGCGAGTTCTGATGACATTACATGGCCATTAGTTACAGGATCGTATTCTGCACACGGCCCGTGTACCAACATACCATGTCTTTTCGACTCCATTTCGCTCCCGACTCTATTTTTATCCATTTTTAACCTGTTTTACATATATTTAAGCTTATTTACATAATTCTATAAGTTCATACTACATTCCTCAAAAATAGCAATAACTCCACCAAAAAATAATACAAATACGGATAAAAATATCCAAAAATACATACATAAGGACACTAAAATCTAGGTGAAAATGGCAACGATCAAGCTTAAATCCATTCATTATGAAGTTGTTTGAAATTAACTTAGTCTAACGAATTAAAGGCTGCGACTATAAGGCTTCTATAGCACAAGTCATCATAATTAACATAAGTTTTTAAAGAAGAGAAAAATAATACCTTTTAGAACAACGTTTCTAGAATTTCTAACTGGATGTTTTTGAACGGAATTAGCATCACTTCCAGGAGGGGTATTACAAAGCTCTGCAAAATATCACAAAATCCATTTTAGGGAAAGTAAACAGCATAACGAGGTGAGCACTGATCAACTATGGGAAAATGTTTATGTGCCACCTGTAATGTTGACTTGAACATTAGAAACTTCGGCGACACCACTTCTGTGAAATCCCATTCTGCAGGAGTCAGGAGTGGTGATATGTCATGTTTGGATGACATGGCAGTAAAGTAGGATAAAAAGCCCATTAGAGCAAGAGTAGTGATATGTCATATTTAGATGACATGGCAGTGAAATAGGAAAAAAACCAATAAAGCCCGAAATTTTTAATTTTGGTCTAATTTGTCCTTAAATTGAGAAAATTAAATTATAATGTCCTTAAATCGCCATGTCAAAAATATAGCGTCCTAAAATCACAACCCCCTTAAGTAATTGTCCTGATATTGCAATTTTTTCCTGCTTTCTTTTATCTTCTCGATTTTTGTATTCTTTCTCCTTCCCCCTCTTTGTTCGCTCATGCTTCATACCTTTAAAGTTCCATTTTCTTTTCTCGTTCCTCTCCCTTTACGCAGTTTGGTTCCTTAAAATGTGAGGGGAAAATGGGCTCATCATTGAACGAATTTATTTAAATTAAGAGAAGAAAATAAATTCTTTAGTTAAAATGTTAATATGGTCTTTAATAATTTTAATAAAATAAGTAAATATCTTTAATTTTATTGGAAGGGGTACTATTAGTTAGAATTGGGTTACAAATAAGTGTGCACTTAAAAAATTTAAAGGGCTCATTTTTTTTGATATATTACGTTTTTATTTCTTTTAATTCATACTTTTATTATTTAAAAATTTATTTATTTAATATTTTTAATTTAAATATTATAAATTTATAAAATGTGATAACCACTTGATAAAATGTGATATCAGTGTTGTAAATTATTTCATAAATAATTTATAATTTAAATAAAAAGTGATAATATTTTAAAAGAAAAATGATAACATATTTAATAAATAGTATTAACTAATTAAAAAATATATTTCACGAATAATTTATTGGAATAATAAAAAGTGATAATATTTTTAATCAAAAATAATTCATAATCAAAGAAAAGAGATATATATCTGTTACAGTGATTTGATTAAGTATTAAACGATCAGTCAATGTGATATTTACTGATCAGTCTTTTGCTATTCAGCACCGCTACACCCAGCAGATTCTGGCAAAAGGAAGACGTGAAAATGGATTGTACATCTTGGAACATGGATATTCTGCATTGGTTGCTTCCTTATCAAATAAGCGCTTGCGTGCATCATTTGAGTTGTGGCATTCAAGACTTGGCCATGTGCCTCCTGATGTTATTTCTCTCTTAAATAAATTGGGATATTTAAAAGTCACTTCTCTTTTGCCAAAACCAACATTATGTACATCATGTCAACTTTTGAAAAGCAAACGTTTGCCATTTGCTCTTAATGAGAAACGTGCTGGACATGTTTTAGATTTAATTCATTGTGATTTGTGGGGACCATCTCCCATTTGCTCTCCATCTGGGTTTCACTACTACATTATTTTTGTTGATGATTTTTTGCGATTTACATGGATGTATCCAGTCACCAGAAAATCAGATTTCTATGCTAATTTGGTTCAGTTTACGACATTGGTAGAAACACAGTTTGCATGTCGTATAAAGAGGTTCAAAAGTGATGGTGGTATAGAATTCACAAATGCTCAGGTTTCGATATTCTTTTGTGAAAAAGGAATTCATCATCTTATTTCTTGCCCCTACACGCCTTCACAAAATGGATGAGCAGAACGAAAGCACTGCCATATCACCGAGGCTGGCCTAACTATGATGTTTTATGCACATGCCCCTTCCTCATTATGGGTTGAATCTTTCACTACTGCTGTTTACATCATAAACCGTTTGCCATCTTCAGTTTTACAAGGGAAGTCTCCATTCGAAATGATATTTCATACTGCTCCAAACTTTGCAAATTTTCATCCTTTTGGTTGCCGAGTTTTCCCTTATTTACATGATTATGCTGCAAATAAGTTATCGGAATGCAGTAAACCGTGTATTTTTGTTGGCTACAGCATCAATTATAAAGGTTTTAGGTGTCTTGATCCCGACACCTCTTACCTTTTCATTACACGGCATGCCATATTTGATGAAGAATTTTTTCTTATTCAAATTTGGCACATCAATCTACAATTTCTCACTCAGATATTTCCAGCTTTATTGAGCCTATATCAACACCAGCAAAGTATACTGATCATGCAACATCTTCACCTTTAGTTGCCACGTCATCTTCAACTTTGCAAACTAATCCATGCACTTTATGTCCAGATTCAATTGCTGACATACCATCAGAAACTCCTACTCATGAAATTGAGTTGCACTCACCTGTTTTGGCTCATGCGCAATCTCAGCAACCCATGATCACTCGATCAAAAGTTGGAACTGTTGATTTATCTCACACCACTCTTATACAAGCTCTACTTGCTTCAAATGAACCACGTGGTTATAAATCTGCTTCTCAAAGTGCTCATTGGCTTGCTGCAATGAATGAGAAAATGCTTGCACTCGGTAAAAATGAAACTTGGGATTTGGTCCCACGTCCACCAAATGAAAATGTTGTTGGCTCTAAATGGGTTTTTCGCACCAATTACTTGTCTGACGGCTCGATTGATCGGCATAAAGCACGTTTAGTTGCTCAAGGGTTTTCTCAGCTACCTTGATTTGATTATTCTCATACATTCAGTCCGGTTGTCAAAGCATCTACTGTTTGAGTTATTCTTGCTATTGCAGTTATAAGAAATTGGTCTCTCCGCCAATTAGACGTCAAGAATGCATTTCTAAATAGTGTTTTGACTAAAACTATTTTTATGGAGCAACCCCTGGGATATATTGATTCAAAATTTCCACAGCATGTATGTCGTCTCAAGAAAGCTATATATGGTCTCAAACAGGCTCCTCGTGCTTGGTTTCAATGGTTTAGTGACTTCTTGCTTCAACTTGGTTTTCAATGGAGCCGAGCCGACACTTCTCTATTTATTCTCTCGCGTGGTTCTTCCATCGTGTACCTCTTGGTGTATGTTGATGATATTATTATCACGGGAAACAATTCTGATTTGGTGAATCAGATTATTACTCGACTCCAGTCAGAGTTTTGCCATCAAAGATCTCGGTCGCTTGAATTATTTTCTTGGCCTTGAAGTTTCTTACACTAATACTGGTTTATTCCTTTCTCAAGCCAAATATGCATATGATATTTTATCTCGCTCAAGTCTGTTGGATTCAAAGCCTGTTTCCACGCCTCTTCCAGCTGGGCAAACTTTGATCAGTGATGGCTCGCCCTATTAAGATCCAATGCTCTATCGTTCTTTTGTAGGAGCCCTTCAATATTTAACTATCACTCGTCCGGATCTTTCATTTGCTGTCAATCTTGTTAGCCAATTTTTGCAACATCCCACGGATGATCACTTTCAAGCTGTCAAACGTATACTCTGTTACGTCAAGGGCACAATTCATTGTGGAATAAATTTTCAGCTTAGCTCTTCATGCAAGATACTTGGCTACTCAGATGCGGATTGGGTTCGCTGCCCAGAAACTCGACGTTCTACCTATGGCTACTCCTTTTTCCTTGGTGGCAACTTTGTCTCATGGAGTGCTAAGAAGCAACCGACTGTGGCTCGATCAAGTTATGAGTCTGAATATCAAGCATTGACCAACTCTGCATCAAAACTTGTCTGGTTAACTCATTTACTCCGGGAACTTCACGTGCCTCTTGTCACTACACCTCTGCTTCGTTGTGACAACAACAGTGCCGTTTTTCTTAGCCAAAATCCAGTTGCTCAGAAGCATGCAAAACATATAGATATTAATTATCATTTTATCAGAGAACTTGTATCTTCTGGAAAGTTGATAACACAATTCATCTATTTGGACCTTCAGATTGCAGATAAGCTATGATATTTGCTATATTTGTTATTCTGTTAGGATTTATTATTATATTTTCCTTATCATTTGCATTTTATTGGATACTATATATTGTCAATGAAAGTTTGAATAAGTTAAGGCAAATATTTAATATGGTATCAAAGACCATGGTTAACAAATGACCAGGGTTCGAACCTCACCACCACCCATTTATGAAAAAATTCCACATGTAAGGTTTGAGGCAAAATTCCCTGCCTGCATGTGAGGGGGCGTGTTAGAGTGATTTGATTAAGTATTAAACGATTCAACTCTCTATCAGCTTAAGCTTGTAGATGAGGTGGTCGTTTAACAATATCAATTCAAATATTTCACGAACAATACATTAAAATAAAAAGTGATAACGTGATTAATAAAAAATAATACTCCATGTTAAAGAAAAAGTGATAACAGTTTAATTTAAGTTTTTTATGAACAATTCGTAAGATGATAAAAAGTAATACCCTATCCGTCCTATCGAAATATCCCAATTTTACTATATTGGGCGTCTCATTCAAAAGTTCTTATTTTTTCCTTTTAGTAAAAGGGCCGACATATGACCCACCACTCACTACTAACACAACCACCCACTACACATTAAATAATAATACTCTTCAGATCACGTGTAAAAAAAATAAATGAGGACCTATGGCCGGGACGGAGGGAGTAATATAAAGTGATATTTAATTAAAATAAATTGATAATAAAACAGTTGAACTATATGATAAATAATAATAATAATAATAAATAATAAATAATTAAATATTTTTATTAAAAGTAAAATATAAAAAATAAAAGAAATTTGGAAGTAGTGTAATTCCAGGCGCATGGCGGCATGAGAAGACATTCGCAGAAATTTAATTGTTTACTAAACAACAAGATATCTAATCAGTAATCCAAACAAGGGCCTGTTTATTTATAAAAACCTTTTTAATTTAACATTAAATATTATCTATTTATCTATCTATCTATAATCTATAATATATAAAATAAATAAATAAATAAATAAAAACAAAATGAATTGCTTTAATTTTGACTCATTTTGACTTAATTCAATTTTAATCTCGGTCATTTATTAATTAATTAAATTAAACTCCAATCTTTATCCTTAATTATTTCTTTATTATTTGTTCACTAATTTCTTTAACGTTTTCAAAGTAGAATTCGGTGCCATTTCATCAGTTTTAACAAAATTTGTGGACCACTTTATAATTATCGAAAGCTTTGTGAACAAAATTAGTTTTGAAACCCTGATCTCACGTGCCACTATTCTGCTCTCCATTTAGCTGATCTCTCCGCCACTCTCATCTCCTTATTCATTCCGCCACTGTCGTCACTGCCACCAACACCACCCATCGTCGTCGCCGCTGCCGCCAACCCCCTCATCGCCGTCGCCGCACCTTTTCTTTTTAAGTTTCGAGTGCCTCTCCTTTTATCCGCCGAACAGATACTTGCTGAAATCGTGTTTGATCAACATTCTTACGGTTCGTTTCTGTGGAAAAATCATTATAATCCTATTTTTGTGTGTGTAAATCATGTGTGCGATTTGTTTCTTTTTTTTTCCCGACCGTGAATTGATTTTGAGAACCTCACTGATCAAATTATTTTAAAATGTCTGAAGACTATTTTCTAGGGAGAAACAAATGATTGTAAATTAATTCATTTATTTTTTCACATTTTCTTCTTGGTTAGAATTTAGAATGAATTATAATTCTGCAAACAATCAAAATGTTCTTATACTTTCTATTATCTTAAAGTCGTCAGTTGTACATTTTTTGATTAGTTCATGACTAATTTCTTGACAATAAAATAAGCGTTAATTGGCTCAGTAATTAGTTTAAATGATTAGTTAAGTCATTAACAAGCTTTTTAGAGATTTCATTCAAACATTTTCAACTTTCAAATGATCATTTGATTTAGGTATTGTTCATTTCTGAATGAATGGTTGGGGGTGGGATTTGGTTGCAATCCCATTTCACTACAGATGAAAGTGGAATATGGTAAGTTGATTTTTATTTTCTAATTAAAAATTTCGTTGAAGCAAAATTGACTTTACTTGAGTTCTCTATACTTTTCAATAATTGTAAATCATTTTAAATATTTTCTTAGAAGAATGTCTTGCTGCAGCATATATTCACATAATATAATAATGTTTTCAGGATCCACTATTAATGGTGTTGGTGACGTAATTTTATGCAGATTTTATGGATATGGTATTATTGGTCCAGCATGGGCAACAATGGTGTTGCAACGAAGTATTGCAATTAGGAAGTCAGGTAGCTTGTATGCTCCTGCTAATCCCACTTGACATTAATGCAACGAAGTATTGCAATTCTGTTTCCACTTACTTTCCTGTTTTAATACATATTTTAGCTATACAGAGCTAAGAGAAATTCAACAAAGGTTGTTTTCTTACTTTACAAGTTTATAGTATTTTAGAGATGCACAATTTGTTCAATTAATTTATTTTTTAAGCAAGCTACTGGAGCATGTTTGAAGTTTTTTCATTGTAGAATTTATGAGATCATTTCTTTTTTCTTATGCTCTCCCTGCTTCTGAAATAGTATTGATCAGAGATACATTCATTCAAGACATAATTATATACATTATTTGAATACCTTGTGTGTATTAACGTCGCTAGAACATTGCTGAAATTTCTGCCATCATTAGTAGACTAAGTGGATTTACATTGGGATGTATTGGAACATCAATTCTTTGGTTGTTCCTTATTTTTTTTTTCCCTTAGGCCTTATCCTAAAGTTATAAAAGAGGTCAGTTCATCAAATATTGTGAAGGTTGTTAAACTTCGCATTTTCCAAATGCAAATGACCGTCTCTTTCATTTTTCAAATGTTAATCTCCATTCTTTTTTTCGTTTTCTTTTATCTTATTTTATGTTTAATGAATTCCTTTAAACACAATTTTCACTCGATACTTTTTCATCTCTTGCTCATACTCTTCATATTTTTCCCATCTCTATTACATCCTATATTTTTTCTTCTTCTTCTATGAGATTGTTATTTTTTTTGCTATTATTTATTGTTTGCTTTTGATTTTGAGTAGTTATGCTTATTTTACTCTTTTATAACATATTGTTGCATTCCATTAAGGTTTTTTTTTTTTTACTTGGCAATTATGGAGGGAGCAGAAGGCTAAAAGAGGGATACCTGCCACTTTGGATAAGTATAAAAAATTCATGACATGATCAATTATACAAGAAAATTGTGTTAATTTAATTTTATTATTCAAGTAATCTCAATTAGTATAAAACATTGTGTTTTTTTTATTTTTCTTCTTCACGGTAGATCGAATCTCATTAAAAGGTAATGAAGTCGTTTCTCATAAACTACTGTATGACTTTTAACTGTCCATATTTTAAATTTCTGCTAATTTTTATTTGAAAATCATAAATTTTGTAGATTATTGAAA
The DNA here is from genome assembly GCA_023678885.1 of Pogostemon cablin. NCBI lineage: Eukaryota > Viridiplantae > Streptophyta > Magnoliopsida > Lamiales > Lamiaceae > Pogostemon > Pogostemon cablin. Next base: position 13,119,115 of record CM042965.1, on the reverse strand, counting down.
ATTAAGGGTTCAGTATATCTACAGTGGGCAGTGGTCTTTCTTCTTAAATTTCTCCAGTTCAAAGTTAATGGAGAAAATATTTCTACCTTTTAATGTGGCAGCAATGCAAATAATTGAGATTACTTGAATTTATATGTGGTTTTAGCTCATGTAATTTGTATGCCGTGTTTTTCACTTTGATTCTCATGATTGTTACTGTAATAAGCACTTGAGCTCCAGGAAAATTTTTATGTATGCATGTAAGATGAAAAATATAATTTTCAATGAAGAAAAATAATCTTTTATGCTTGTCTTATTGCAGGATATATCATCTAAGTGTTTCTTTGCTAGATTTGATATGGTGGATTGGTCACTCTTCCGCTTCAGGTGACTTAATTGCTTGATAGCACTTGAATTTCTTTCACCTTTTAATGCAACTTTTTGTTATTTTGTTTGCAGTATGTTATATGGAATGTTATATTTATTTATTCGTTGTAATTTTTTAAATCACAGGTATAAATAAATAACGTAGCTTTGAATCACGGGTAAATTTTTCTTAATAAGGAACGCACATGGTAATCTTAGTAAAAGATATGACAAAATAAGTGTTTTTTATCTTAGTAAAAATGAAGTTAATACAAGTCTTGGGTTTTGGTTTCATGGAAGATCTATTTACTCTTGGTTAAAGAGGGAGACTTCTTGAAAGTAGTTTCAATATATATTGTTTCTCATCAATAAATTTTCTCAAATCTTATTTCTCAATTGAATTTTTTTCATGATATATCTTTAATTTTCTACTATTTGAATAAAAATAATGTCATATTATATCATTCGATTGAATAATTTGTTTTGTCATTCTCATATACTTTTATTTGGTAATATCTTTGATAACCCGTTGATTACTCTTTTCCTCTTAGTTACATTTTCTTTGATAATCATTCGTTATTGCACATTATGTATTTGTTAGATTGTGTGCAATTTTGTTTTATTTCTACTCAAGCGACACTAATGAAATTATCGAAATATAAAGGAGATATCAGCATAATCTTAGTTTTGCTCCCTCAAGATCATTAGGTTTGGGGTAGATCAAAGACTACTTTGTGGATCAATATTCTCATTGGTAAATCTCAAATTTCCTTCCTTTTAATTCACATGAAAAATTATATTTTGATAATTTTTTATATTCTATGCACATTTATTATTATTTTTCCTCACGCTTTCACCTGATTTTGCTAAATTGTAATATTATTTGTCTCTTTTTGTCTTTTTAATGGGGTTGATTGGAATACCCACGCGGGCAGAACCTACATTTGCAACTTCTTCAATTTTATTTTGTTGTTTTATATTGTTAAGTCATTTTTCCTGGTCTGTCTAAATGTTACGGAATTGTGCTAAATTATGGAGTAACATTTTTTATTTTGTTATATGTCAATATTCGTAAATGTGCTTTTAGAATACGTATTCTTCATATAATAGACAAATTTTCAATCAAATGAGAATGCTTAATTAAAATATCTAATATAGGCAAATGCCTTTCACCGGTGTTGAATAGAGGTTTAAGCAAATGCCTTTCGCTGGTTGCAATTAAGCTATTGGATATATTTGGATTGTTTTAAGGGTGTCCTAAATGCCTGATTGGAGTACATAAAAAGATTAACTTTATTGCCTATAATGTGTACTTAAACTTTCATTGCCTTAATAGAGAATACAATGAGGTTTGAATGTCTCAAATTAAAATGTAATAACTTTTCAAGACTGGGAAGCTACCTACTTAGATTTTTTTATTTTTTATTTTATTTTTATCATCTCCTACTATTAGATTGTCATTTTAATTTGTTTCCTATTATTTATTGTTCCCTTTGATTTAGAGTAGTTATGTTTATTTTACTTTGGTATAATATATTGTTGCTTTCCATTAAAGTGTTTTTTTTTTCTACAGGGCAATTGTGGAGGAGCAGAAGGCTAGAAGAGGGAGACCACCAATTTAGATACGTATAAAAAAAATTCATGACTGGATCAATTATAAAAAAATTTGGGTTAGTTTAATATTATTTTCCTTTCAATCTATTTTGAATTTTAGTACTAATTTTATTTTGTTTATTGTGTATATATGTTCCTTTGATAATACTATAAAGATATGTGTGGAGTAGAGGAAAGTAACATTGATTTGTATTGGTGCATGGTAATATAACTTGAAATTCTTCTCCAAAGAAGGACGTCACTTCTTGATTTGATAAGATATTACAAAACATGTACAACAAGTTTCTTGCTTTGATCAAGAAATAATTAGGCGATTCTCAAATCTCAACTTTCCTCATGTAATTTTGGTGTTTACATTTGAGAAAGTTGTGCAGTTTTATTTATGATGTTTATGATCTGATGTTCAATAGGTGCATCGGCTTCGCGACATCATAGTGTATAAGGTATTGCGCTCATACAAAATGACCCGAGTCTTCTTCTTTCCCAAACGATTCAAGGTTTCCACATCTCATTCGTCTCCTTTCTTTTCACTATTGAGCTATTTATATTTTTATTTGATTCCGCATTCTTTTATTTTTTGATTGGCTATAGACGGTACACTTAATATCTCATTGAAGTATTATCAATTTTTTTGTATATTGATGAGTATTTCTATTATATTATGATTTTTAGTTAGGATTTACAATCTGATGCATTATCATAGATAAGTCAAGTCAAATTTCAAGTGAATTAATAAGTCATATTCTACAATCACTTTAATTTATCTTTAAAATCTTATAATTTAGATTCCAATACAATATCCATTAGTAGACCTTTCAGATGACTACAATTTTTGTGTTCTTTTTTATGTATTGATTATTTGATTGCAATGACTACCATGTTACTTTTTTTTTAGTTAGGTTTGCATGGAGCAATAAACTGTTGGAAGGGAATTTTTATATTTTCATTGCAATATTTAAAAATTTTATAAAAACTATTATGCATGAAACTATTATGCATGAAGCATCAACGGTTGATTCTAGAGTTCATTTCCTATTTAGGTGAATCAAACAGAAAAAGAAAAATATGTTCCAGTTTTAAAAATAAATAAGGTGTTAATATTTAAACAATGACCGTTTTGTAGTTATAATTGTTCCCTCATACATTTTCGTGTTTTGGTCCTTTGTGTATTAAGGTTAGTATATTTAAATTTAATATATATTAATTTATTCACTAAAAATATAAAATATATTAAAATAAATAAAGTTGTATTAAATGGTTACGAGTAACTTGCATGTATCGATAAACGAGTTTTAAACGGAAATAAATGTTTTTATGAATTTTTAAATGGGTACAGGGTGGATGTTTAAATGAATATGGGTATGGGTGTCCATAAATAAGTAGGTGTAACTTAATAGGAGTAATTGATAATATAAAATTGTGTGATGTTCAAAAAATAAAAAAAATTACATTAATAATAGATATTATAAGTAAATAATTAAAAGTAACTTTAAATATATAAATTCAAATAAAAAAATATAGATATATTTTTTTAATTAACATAAAAACTTCAACTTAAAAATAAAAGGTAAATAGTTGTAATATATTCACTTCCGTGCAACCGTACGGATTGGATAAAATTCAAATAAGAAATTATTTATTGTCATACATTCTCTTTCGTGCAATGTGCTATATGGGTAAATACTAGGTGATAGGATTTTGCAGGCGCAAGTTCTTACATGTAATAGTGCCAATAAACGTGTAGAAGGCTAACTTTAATGTCTTATGATGTTATAATTCTGTTTAAGTTTTAACATAGAAAGTTTATTCAGAATAGTACATATAGTGTGTCATAATCTTATTAAGTTCTATTTTTAAAATAGTACGTTTAAATTGAAAAAGTGATGAATGTTAGCTATATGTAAGTGGATAATTAAATTACAAATGTAGTTTGTTAGGTACAACGTGCTAATTATTAATTATTAACATTATTCAGGAAATATGTTAGAAACTTATAAGATTTTGTAAAAATGGAATGTCATAATTTTCATAATTAGGAATGACAATGAAATGGGTAATTTTGGATACCCGGTGGATAGTTAAATAAAATCTTATTAGAATTTGAAACAATTACGGATAGTACCCAAATACACACGAATACCCATTTTTATTATATATATATATATATATATATATATATATATATATATATATATATATATATATATATATATATATATAAAATTTATATATTATGAAATATTTTGTATATTTGATTAATAGTTATAAGTTTTATTTAATCATATTTATTAAATATTTATTTATAATAATTGAATTTATATCATACTATGTATTTTAAGTTGATATCATGTGCACCCGGATACACACTTTCATCTATATGTGTATACATTTTTGTTCAATAATGTATATATATTTCTTAATAATGGAATAATTTTTTTACGTTCAGTTTTTCATTAAAAAAACTAACAGAAAATTCGCTAATAAAGTGTATATAATTTTATTCGTTAGTATATATGTTTTTATTGATAAGTGCCTATGTTTTTATTCATAAGAGTCTAAGTTTCAAAAAGTGTGTACACGGTTCTCCAGGGTGCACAGAATAATATGATATTTATTTTATATTTAATTAATAATAGTATAATTTTAATAAAATATTATTTTAAATAATAAAAAAATATAAATAAAAGAAATGAACATTAAACGGGTATGGGGTAACCACGGGTATTGATAAAATTGTATGATACAGGTACTGGTATCATAGTAAAATTTTTAAATGGATAAGTATAGATATGAGTAGTTAATATTTAAACAGATACAATGTCACAAAATAAAGTGATGCCCTACCCGTTATCATCTATATTCATAATAAGATATAATAAATTGATTGATGCATATTTTTCAAAAAATAATTAGGAGTACTATTATAACATAAAAATAATATGTGTAGTTGTAAACGGATTTGGGACGGGTACGAATAATTATAAAAAATCCCATTATATATATATATATAATTTATAAAATTTAATATACTCCATCCGTCCAGGGCAAATGATTATTTTTGCTTTTTGTACGTGGATTATGGAGTATTGTTATTTAATGTGTAGTGGGTAGTTGTATTAGTGAGAGTGTAGCCCCCATATATTAATTGTATTAGTGGGTATGTGTGGATCTCATGTGTATAAAAAAAGGAAAGATGACTGATGAGTGTGTAAATTCACAAGTTTGGCATCATGTTTTGTGCTAGTTTTGGAGAGTTTTGAGGTGGAAATAGATGAAAAACCTATATATAGTGTGAATTAGCATGAATGTTAGTGGAGCTATTTAAGTAGTTTTCATAGTAAAATCAGAGTGGAAGTGCCAAGAATCGAAGAGACGAAGTCGAGACCACGCGAACCGCCAAGGAGAGAGGTGGGTTCGACTTGTTGGAGGAGGGTTCTTTGATGAGTGTGTAAATTCACAAGTTTGACATCATATTTTGTGCTAGTTTTGGAGAGTTTTGAGGTGGAAATAGGTGAAAAACCTATATATATTGTGAATTAGCATGAATCAGGTGTTAGTGAAGCTATTTAAGTGGTTTTCATAGCAAAATCGAAGTGGAAGTGCAAAGAATCGAAGAGACAAAGTCGAGACCATGCGAACCGCCAAGGAGAGAGGTGGGTTCGACCTGTTGGAAGAGGGTTTGACCTCTCCAGCAGGTCGAACCAGCAATGCAAAGTGGCAGAAGATGGGTTCGACCACGACTCGAGGGGTTCGACATGTCTATCAGGTCGAACCATGGTCGAACCAGTTCGCGAGAAAGTTGATTCGACCACGACGTTGGGGATTCGACCTGACGGTTGGTCGAATCAAGAGCAGAAATTGTCCAGTAGCATGGTTCGACCTGTGGTTCGACCAAGAGGGAGTGGTTCGACCTGTTCAAGAAGTCGAACCAAGTGCAGAATAATTCCAGTAGGTGGGTTCGACCCGTGGTTCGACCTGCGGCCAGTGGTTCGACCTGTTTGCTGAGGTCGAACCATCGTGCGGAAACTTACTTTATTCAGATTTTTGAGGCCAAAACGCGTGTGATCACTTGAAAAGCCCATTCCAAGTCCTGGAGACGTGATTACAAGTATAAAAGGAGGCTCATGCAGTCAGAGTTTTTAGAGAGCTTTTTAGAGAGTTTTAGAGAGCGTAAGATCGTGAAGCACAAGAGGAGACTAGAAGGAGCTGTGACAGAGGTTCCGCTGGAGATTCAAGTAAGATTGATCCATCTAACCATGATTGTTCCTAGATCAATCATGGGCTAGAGCCACTTCGGTAGTTCTAGGGTTATGAAGGTTTCATGAGTTGATTTGTATTTCGTGTGTATACTCCGTACAACACTACTTGTGGTTTAGTTTATATAAGATTGTACTTTTTTAATCCATACTCATAGTTGTTTTGTGCATCAATAATCGTTGTGTAGAGTCTGAATGCATAACATGGTTATTGATTGAGTGCGTTCACTAATGAGCAGGGTTTATTGTTATAATTCTAAGTGAAGGGATTCCGATGTTTTATTAGAACCGTCTTATATAAATGTTTGTTAATTGAATTGAATTCGGGTTAACAAGTAGGATTAACAGTATAACTTTATAGTACCTAAAAAGGGAGATCAAATCGGGTTAGAGTACTAAGTGCACGAGAAATAATTAATTATGATAGTACCTAGAAAGGGGGGTAAAGTATACATCTTGCTTTGAGGATACTCACACGTGTCAAAAGCTTATTTATTTGTGTCTATAGAGTAGATTTGCATGGTATAGCGATGCGTCCATAAACCACAAGGTAGAGTCAGACATCGACACACGAAAGTATGAATTAACGAATGAAACTGGATGGTCTGACGAACTACCTATCATCTTATTTGATCACAACTACTCTTCTCTTGTTCTTGTTATTGATTTGTTTTTTTAAATTGTTACTTAGTTTAAAAACCAACAATTACGATTCTCAACATAGTCATAATTGCTAGAAAATAACTAAAGTAATATTTACCCGTCCTGTGGATTCGATATTTAACTTGGTCACCTTCAAAACTACAATTGGTATCCTTCATACTTGGGGATTAAAATTATGTGTTAAGAAAACACCCATCAATTTTCTGGCGTCGTTGCCGGGGATCGAACCCGGGTCACCCGCGTGACAGGCGGGAATACTTACCACTATACTACAACGACATGTGTTTTTCTAGCGGGGGGCACAACGGCGCCAGAAACTTGATGGGTGTTTTCCTAACACACAATTTTAATCCCCAAGTATGAAGGATACCAATTGTAGTTTCGAAGGTGACCAAGTTAAATATCGAATCCACGGGACATTAGGCAAGTTTTAAAAAATTGACACATACAAACCGGTTAAAGTTTTAAATATGCCGCAAAAAATTAACTCCCCTAACAAACATCACAAAGAAAAGATTATACTATCGGTGCTTATCAAGGTAAGTACATCACACCCCCCAAACTTAGTAGAAACTATAGTCGAAACTAAGTTTGCAAAGAGATATAATTGCCGATAAGTAAGCACTTCAAATATAAAAATTTCTTACTCACACGAAAGAAATAAAGCATTAAAATAGGAGGGAAAGCCCCCAACAGGCGCTCATGTTTAACGTCGGAGAGTCACGACGGTACCAACTCAGATCAAGGTATCCACAAAGATGACACAAACATCATCCGGCGACCTATAATGCTTCAAGCGATGTCCATTCGCCGCAATAATGTCTCCATCCTTGTCAATGAGCTCAAAACTACCCCCCTCCTAAGGCTCGATGAATCATGAACGGTCCCGTCCACTTCGACTTCAACTTGTCTGCAAAAAGCTTTAAACGAGAGTTAAAGAGTAATACCTCGTCTCCTTGCTTGAACTCCTTGTACGAGATCTTCGAATCATGCCACCTCTTAATTTTTTCCTTGTAGATCTCGGAATTCTTGTACGCACGACTCCGAAACTCATCCAAAAGATTGATGTGAATCATCCTCAACTCCTTCACATCCTTGAAAGTCAAGTTCAAGCTTCGCAAAGCCCAAAACGCTTTGTGTTGAATCTCTACAGGTAAGTGGCACGACTTCCCATAGATAATTTGATACGGTGACATATCTAACACCGTCTTGTACGTGGTCCGAAACTCCCACACGACATCATCGAGCTTCAAAGCCTAATCTTTTCTATTGGTTCCGACCACCTTCTCCAGAATCTATTTGACTTGACAGTTAGAGACCTCCGCTTGCCCATTCGCTTGAGGATGGTAGGGTGTAGTAACCCTATGCTTAACACCATACCCTTTAAACACCTTCTCAAGAAATTTATTAACGAAGTGCGTACCTCCATCACTAACAAGTGCTCTAGGGACTCCAAAGTGGGTAAAGATATGCTTCTTCAAGAAAGATATAACAGTTTTCGAATCATTCAAGCGAGTAGGAATCGCTTCGACCCACTTAGAAACATAATTCACCGCAAGTAGAATGTAGAGGAATCCATTAGATGGGGGAAAAGACCCCATAAAATCGATACCCCACACATTAAAAATCTCGACCACTATGCTCGGCTGAAGGACATCTCGTCTCTCCTACCGATGTTCCCCATGCGTTGACATCTATCGCAAGACGCCACATAGGTCTCACAATCCTTGAACAACGTATGCCAATAAAGAGCGGACTGAAGTACCTTGGCTGCTGTCTTTTGAGCGCCGAAGTGCCCCCCGTTAGGTTGTGCATGGCGAAACTCGAGAACACTCTCCATCTCCATCTCGGGCACACACCTACGGACGATAGAATTCGTGCAAATCTTGTACACAAATGGATCATACCATATGAAAGTCTCAACATCCCTCTTGAATTTAGCAAGTTGATATCGGTTGAGATCCCTTGGAATTTCTCCCACAGCAATATAGTTAACATAATCTGCATACCATGGATCAACTCCCTGTGCAGCAACCACACACGCTCGCTCAGGCCCTTCAACAAACACGGCCATGATCTTTTCATCAGGGAACATTTCCTCAATATACTCAAAAAGAATTATCACAATGCTCCCTAGTCTCCAACCTCGAAAGGTGATCCGCCAACACATTATCAGAACCTTTCTTATCCCGAATCTCCATGTCAAACTCTTGAAGTAGAAGAATCCACCTTATGATCCTAGGCTTCATCTCCTTCTTCTCCATCAAGTACCGAATCGCTGAATGATCCATGTACACAATAGTCTTCATGCCAACCAAATACTGACGAAACTTATCGAATGCGTACACAATAGCCAAAAACTCCTTTTCGGTCACTGTGTAATTCTTTTGTGCCGCATCGAAAGTCTTACTCGCGTAGTAAATGGCGCAGAACTTATTCTCCTTCAGCTGCCCAAGCACCACTCCAAGTGCTACATCACTTGCATCACACATTAGTACAAACGGTTGAGTCCAATCCGGTGTGATCAAGATAGGTGCAGTGATAAGCGCCTCCTTCAAAACTTTAAAAGCTGTTAGACATTCATCATCAAACACAAAAGGAACATCCTTTTCAAGTAAGTGAGATAAGGGCTTGGAGTATTTTGAGAAGTCTTGTATGAATCTCCTGTAAAAACCGGCGTGTCCAAGGAAAGACAGCACTCCTCTTTCATTGGTCGGTGGTGGAAGCTTCTCAATTGCCACCACTTTAGCACGATCGACCTGCAATCCCTTGACTGAAACATGATGCCCAAGAACAATCTCATCCTTCACCATGAAGTGGCACTTCTCCCAATTCAAGACAAGATTAGTCACTTGACATCTCTTCAAAACAGTAGCTAGGTTAGACAAACAAATATCAAAGGAGGAACCAAAAACAGAAAAATCATCCATGAACACCTCCATGATCTTCTCTATCAACCCATCGAATATTGCCATCATGCATCTCTGAAAAGTAGCAGGCGCATTACATAACTCAAATGGCATTTTCCAAAAAGCAAAGGTCCCGTAGGGGTAAGTAAAAATGGTATTTTCTTGATCCTCGGGGGCAATCATGATTTGGTTGTACCCCGAGTATCCATCCAAGAAACAATAAAACTCATACCCTGCAAGACGATCTAACATTTGATCCACGAAAGGAAGAGGAAAATGATTATTACACGTGTTCTCATTCAACTTCCTATAATCTACACATGTACGCCATCCCGTAGGAATCCTTGTGGCTATCGCTTCTCTATCCTCAGCTTTTACTACAGTCATTCCCCCCTTTTTAGCAACTACATGCAATGGACTCACATGGGGACTATCACTAATAGGATATATGATTCCAGCATCCAACCACGTAAGGATTTGCTTCCTAATCACCTCTTGAATCGCTGGATTAACCCTCCGTTGATTCTGAACACTTGCCTTGGCCTCATCTAACAATCTTATCCTATGCATGCTATACGAAGGGCTAATTCCTTTCAAATCCTCAAGAGACCAACCAATCGCAGACTTATACTTCCTAAGAACAATCAATAACTCATCAAGTTGATCTTCATCAAGAGAAGAAGATACAATTACCGGATATTTTTCATTATCGCCAAAAAAGGCGTACTTCAAGTGTTTCGGCAAAAGTTTCAACTCCTCTTTCCTCACTTCCATCGGAGATCTCTTGTTATCCAAAGGCAAGTACTTCCTTGTCCACTTGACTTCTTCCACCTTAGTTCTTTCCGATTCAAACCTGTCATCACCCAAAGCAAGTAAGTTTTTAAGAAATTCAATACATACCTCGTTGGAGAGTCCGTCAAGCTCCGTAGTGGGATAAGTAAGAGACTCCATCAAACATGTCTCAAGAGGATCCTTTGACAGGATTAGAGACATATCCTCTTTCACAATCTCCTCCACCACGTCAATACTATAACACTGAGACTCCATGGGCATCTTCATTGCTTTGTCCAAGTTGAAAATAACTTCTTTGTCCATTCGCAATCTAAGCTCTCCTTTTTTAACATCAATCATAGTTCCAGCAGTAGCAAGTAAAGGTCTTCCCAAGATTAGAGGGATATTATCCTTGTCATCTTCCATCTCTAGCACAAGAAAGTCCACAGGAAAGACTAGCTTCTCCACTTTAACGAGAACGTCTTCAATTATACCTTTTGGAAACGTCATCGACCTGTCCGCCAATTAGAGAACCACTGTTGTAGGGGTCAACTCCCCCAAACCAAGCCTCTGAAAGATGGACAACGACATTAAATTGATGCTTGCCCCTAGATCGCACAAAGCTCGCCGTGCCGGCCCCTTTTCGATCTCACATAAAATAGTGAAGCTCCCCGAATCCTTCATCTTTTGCGGCAGCTTCCTTTGAATGATTGAGCTGCAATTCTCAGATAAATTCACCGTTTCAATTCCGGTTAAGCTCCACTTCTTCAATAATATGTCTTTAAGAAATCGGCATAGTACGACATCTCCATGATTGCCTCTGAGAAAGGAATGCTCAAGCTTATCTTGTTCATTATCTCTGAAAACTTCTTGAACTTCTCTTCCAATCCTTTCTTCACAAGCTTGTAAGGAAATGGCAGAGGTATCTTCGTTTTGGGAATTCCCCATTCATCACGATCAACCTTCTCCGCTTTCTCCTTTTCGGCTCTCAATCGCTTGGTTCTCTCCCATTTTTTCTCAGCTATTATCTCTGTATTTTGCTCATTCCGAACCACTGGAGTAGCATCAACATCATCGAGAGTGTTCGGAGTAGCAACAGGCAACTTCTGGATGGGTTCGACCAGGGTTCGACCTGTGGAACAGGTCGAACCAGGCACGTAATGGTCGAACCGCTCTTCTGGACAATTGCTTTCTTTTTGAAGTTGAGGTTCGATCTGGGTTCGACCTATTGAGTAGGTCGAACCACGGCTACCTAGGTCGAACCGACCTACTGTACTCCTTCCGTCCTCCGGTTCGACCAAGGTTTGACCTGATGGATAGGTCGAACCATGTCCATCGTGGTCAAACCGTTACTGCGACAAAACAGAGTGCTCCAAGTTGTACGGTTTGACCTGGAATCGACCTGTTGGATAGGTCGAACCATCATTGATTTGGTCGAATCGGTGTTCTGGAAAAATAGAGTGCTCCGAATTGTCAGGTTCGACCATGGTTCGACCTGTATGCCAGGTCAAACCATCTGCAGTTTGGTCGAACCGATGCTGCGATGCCTCCTGATCATGTCCAGTGCGTTGGTTCGACTTTCCCTGTATGGTTTGACCTTCAATGTTGGTCGAACTATGGTCGAATCTTACCCTAAACATGTCCAAATTTGATTCCGGCCTCATAGGTCCCTCGTACTGCGTTCCCGACCTCAGTGTGATGGCGTTGCAGGTCCTTATATTCTCAATACTTTGAGACGGGATCTTTCCATTCTCAAGAGTTTGAGTAAGCTTGTTAACACTTCCTGCCATCTCCCTCATCAGCAATGTAAGGTCCTTCACCTGCTTAGATATAACCTCATGGTTTGTATCGATTTTCTTTTCAAGTTTGGCCTCAAAGCGGTTCACTCTTTCATCGTTCTTGGCCATATACCTATTCACAGTATCCTCAAAACCCAGTTTCCCTTCTTCCACCTTAGCACCCGGATCAACACCCATCGGAGGTTGAATCGCATTATTCGGATTGCTCCATGAGAACTCCGGCCTCCTAGGCTGTTGATAATCACCTGGGGGACCACGATTATTAAAGTTTCATCGATAGTTCCCTTGGTAGTTCCGGTTTTCTTGATCTGGATACCTAGTCCCTTGAATACTTTGACCCATGGCATAGTGTGCCTCTTCCAACTCCTCTTGGATTGGTCCATCATTCTTCAACTCCTGCTACATGATTGGTACGCGCTGAGATAATTAGCTGATTTGCTTCTGTTGGGATTCAAGTAGCTTGTTGATATTGGACAAGCTAGAGACGATCTCATCCTCTCTACTTGTTTTCACCATTGCTTGTTCAACCTGAGCTACCTTCCCAAGGACATAAGTACCTCTAACTCTATCAGTTGGCCAATCTCTCGAATTCATCGAAATATCTTCAAACAACTTCTCGGCCACTACGGATGACTTTGTAAGCAATGCTCCATTAGAAGAAGCATCCAATAACACTCATGAATCACAGTCCAATCCATTGTAGAATATACTGATATATTGAGTTTTAGATAGCCCATGTTGAGGACACTTCCTAAGCATGTCCTTGAATCTATCCCATGCTTCATAAAATTTCTCACCTCCACCGATAGCAAGTTGGTTAATGTCTTACTTCATGTTAAACACCTTTGAAGGTGGCATGTACCTCTCCAAGAACCTTAACTGTAGTTGCTCCCAAGTGGTGCACTCAGCTGCGTTGATAGTGTCGTACCAATCTCTCGCCTTTTCAGTAAGCGAGAATTTGAACAAGAGGATCTTCCTAGCATCTTCATGTTCTCCTGCGTCTTTTTGAGTACTTGCATAGCCCAAGAACTTGTTCACATGCTGCTGCGGATCCTCAAACCCTCCTGAAAAGGAGTTCCTTTCCATCATGCTAATAAGAGTGGGATGAAGATCGAAAGCTGCATTAGTTCCCCTCGCTCCTAGAAGCCCAAAATTTTCAGCCCCATTATTTTTGAAAACCTCCCGGATGGCTAGATTATCTGGATTCGCTGCCATGTTGACTGTCTCTACTCCCGAATTAACTTCAGTTGTAGCTTTAATCGTCTGCGAAATCTGCTCGTCAACTTCAACTCTAAAATTCAGAGCTTCAGTTGGATCAATAGTCTTTGCCTTGCTCTTCTTCTTCTTCTTCTTTCTTGACGATGCTCCGATCTCAAGATTATAGGGTTCAAGTTCACCTTTCTTTGATCTCGTGAGCATACACCTGAAAAGAACTAGAATTAAAACAGCAAAACAAGATAAATAGCCTAATAAACTAGAAATAACAAAAAGATATTTTACCCCGTCCCCGGCAACGGCGCCAGAAACTTGATGCGCATTTTCTCATCACACAATTAATCCCCAAGTATGAAGGATACCAATTGTAGTTTCGAAGGTGACCAAGTTAAATATCGAATCCACGGGACGGGTAAATATTACTTTAGTTATTTTCTAGCAATTATGACTATGTTGAGAATTGTAATTGTTGGTTTTTAAACTAAGTAACAATTAAAATAGCAAATCAATAACAAGAACACGAGAAGAGTAGTTATGATCAAATAAGATGATAGGTAGTTCGTCAGGCCATCCAGTTTCATTCGTTAATTTATACTTTCGTGTGTCGATGTCCGACTCTGTCTTGTGGTTTATGGACGCATCGCTAGACCATGCAAATCTACTCTATAGACACAAATAGATAAGCTTTTGACACGTGTGAGTATCCTCAGAGCAAGATGTATACTTTACCCCCCTTTCTAGGTACTATCATAATCAATTATTTCCCGTGCACTTAGTACTCTAATCCGATTTGATCTCCCTTTTTAGATACTATAAAGTTATACTCTTAATCCTACTTGTTAACCCGAATTCAATTCAATTAACAAACATTCATATAAGACGGTTCTAATAAAACCTCGGAATCCCTTCACTTAGAATTATAACAATAAACCCTGCTCATTAGTGAACGCACTCAATCAATAACTATGTTTGCATTCAGACTCTACACAACGATTATTGATGCACAAAATAACTATGAGTATGGATTAAAAACGTACTATCTTATATAAACTAAACCACAAGTAGTGTTGTACGGAGTATACACACGAAATATAAATCAACTCATGAAACCTTCATAACCCTAGAACTACCGAAGTGGCTCTAGCCCATGATTGATCTAGGAACAGTCATGGTTAGATGGACCAATCTTACTTGAATCTCCAGCGGAACCTCTGTCACAGCTCCTCCTAGTCTACTCTTGTGCTTCACGATCTTACGCTCTCTAAAACTCTCTAAAAGCTCTCTTGTATTGTGTTGTCCTCTGACTGCATGAGCCTCCTTTTATACTTGTAATCACGACTTCAGGGTTTGGAATGGGCTTTTCAAGTGATCACAGGCGTTTTGGCCTCGAAAATCCAGATTAGGTAAGGTTCCACACGATGGTTCGACCTCAGCAAACAGGTTGAACCATTGACCGCAGGTCGAACCACAGGTCGAACCCACCTACTGGAAGTATTCTGCACTTGGTTCGACTTCTTGTACAGGTCAAACCACTCCGTCTTGGTCGAACCACAGGTCGAACCATGCTACTGGACAATTTCTGCTCTTGATTCGACCAACCGTCAGGTCGAATCCCCAATATCGTGGTCGAACAAACTTTCTCGCGAACTGGTTCGACCATGGTTCGACCTGATAGACAGGTCAAACCCCTCGAGTCGTGATCGAACCCATCTGATGCCACTTTGCATTGCTGGTTCGACCTGCTGGAGAGGTCGAACTCTCCTCCAACAAGTCGAACCCACCTCTCTCCTTGGCGATTCTCGTGGTCTCGACTTCGTCTCTTCGATTCTTGGCACTTCCACTCCGATTTTGCTATGAAAACCACTTAAATAGCTCCATTAACACCTGATTCATGCTAATTCACACTATATATAGGTTTTCCACCTATTTTCACCTCAAAACTCTCCAAAACTAGTACAAAACATGATGTCAAACTTGTGAATTTACACACTCATCAATGACTCTTTGGTGGGACATTCAAAATGACAAAAAGAGACTCTTTGGGTGGGACGGAGGGAGTATATTATATAATTTATATACTTAATTAATAGTTATAAGTTTTATTTAATCATATTTATTTAAATTAATAGAATTTATATTATTTTTTATTTTTATATTTAATTAATAATAATGTAATTTTTATTATTATATTTATTTAAACAATGACAAATATAAAAATATATAAAATAAATTAATATTAAACGGGTACCAGGACCATAATAAATTTTTTAGTTTTTTAATTGGATATGAGTACGGCTACCCCAAAAATAAGTGGGAACCCTACCCGTTACCATCTTTACACAGACCAAGTACGGTCCAAGTTTAGATAAAAAAAGTTCTACGAAATTCTTGCCCGTACAACATAATAAAAAGAAACATATGTTGAATGGTTCTCAAAAAAATATAACATACAAAAAAAAAACTCCATGATCGGGTATAAAAAAAAGTACTCCTCGCATTTCAAGGAAATTCTATTAATTTAATAAGCATACTTTAGTGATGGGTTGACCCAACTCACACCCATCTCACAAAAGAATATCTCTATAAATAAAGATAATTATATATATGAAAATGTTTAAAAAAAATTTCCTGTCCGTGCAACGCAGGGCCGGGTAAACACTAGTTTGGGTTAATAAAAGATCCATCTCATTAATTAAAATTCGTGAGACGGTGTCATAAAAATCTACCATAAAATGTACTTCCACCGTCCCACAACAAGGAGTGCATTTTACTATTTTAGTCCATCCCAAAACAAAATGTGCATTTCCTTTTTTAGTAAATGGGACTCACACAAAACATTTAATATATCTCTATGAAATCCACACATAATACTAATACATATATCCACTATATATTAAAATATTATTTATCTCACCTTAACAATCCTCAACTACCCATTAAATATTATATCTCTTAATCTACGTGAAAAAAGGTTTCATCACCCTTGTAATAGGACGGAGGGAGGGAGTAATACGTGTAATATATAGATGAAATTTATATAATCATATTTTACTAAAACCCAAATAAAACAAAACAAGGAATGAATTAATATAATTAAAACTAAAAACAAACAACCATTAAAATATATAAAATAAGGGTCCTAACTCCTATCTTATGAGAAAAAGATGATTAAAAAAAAAGACGCCTCTAGTGGGGGATAATCCGAGTCATACACCTTTGTGAGAAACTAGTTGGCCTAAAAGTCATCAAATCAATACCTTGTACTTAGTCAAAGGTGAATTTTACACTTTGTTTTCATTTGTCCTCTGTTAAATTTTACTATTTAAAAATGAAAATATTATATTAATTCATTATCCTAAAAGTATATTTTAATTATAATACAGATACATATATACTTTATAATTTATTTATCACCTAAAAGTATTATATTATTATTTTCCAAAAATCAATTAAGTTGGTAACAAAACAATTTTCTTAAACTATATATCTATAATTTGGAACAAAGTGATTAATATATACTAGTATAGTACCCGCGTATTACGCAGAATTGTAAAAAATTATTTTACACGTGAAATATGTTATTTAATAAATACCAATGTATTTATATACTATAGTCAACTTTACATTTTTAATAAAATAAAATAAAATAAAATTTTACACATATTGTATGTTTTATTTTATATATTTATTACATTCTTTTTTAAATTACTTCCCACCGTCCTATTGAAACGCATGCATTTTATCATTTTTGTTTGTCACAAAATAAAATGTACATTTCTCTTTTTGGAACCCATACAAAATACTCCATATCCAACAATAACACAATTACACACTTTACATTAAAATATTATTTTTCTTACTTTTACGACATATTAAAATCTTATTTTTCTAAATTTACCTGAAAAAAAACAAACGCTCACGTTTCTATAGGACAGAGAGACTATTAATTGATATCCTATATGGCTAAAACGTGTGCCCCGAGAACATCGTGCGCCCAGATACCCTTGATATTAAATGATATAACCTTTAGTATAAGGGCGTGCACCCTTTATTCTCTGAAAAAAATAATAAAAGTGTATACTTTATCAAACAAAATAATTTACCCTTATTAATTAAAATTAAAACAAAACTTTGCACTTCCATAGAAGGAAAATAAAATAATATAAAAAAACACCCTTTACAATAAAAAAAACTACAATTATCTGATATATTTTTACCATTTAGTTATAACAAAAATAACATAATACTCTTAAAATTAACCACTTTTCTTAATGTTCATATTGAATAAGGCGTGCAATCCTTTAAAGACGGAGGGATCGAGGGAGTTTGTTTTTATTATATAAATAAATAGAATAAAATAACAATAAAATGAATTCCATTATCTAAACTTTTTTTATGTCAAATTTAACGGAGTATTTATTTAGTATTTTTAAATATGAAATTATATAATACACAAAAAAAAAACTTATGTACCACGATTTTTTTTATATATTTATTTATATAATATAATTTTGTAAAATTTTATTTATTATTCATATTTTATAAATAAAATTTTGATTATATATATTATTATCTTTAGAAAAATTTTAATACTTTAAATTTAAGATTAGAATTAAAAAACAAAAGTTTTTAATACATGCCTTAATTAATATTTCAAAATAATTAATGATATATTAAATTGGATTCAACCAATAATATATCAACATTTGTATTTTTAAAGTCAACATTTCATGAGAGAGTGTCACATATATTTTTTTAAAAAATTATATAAGGAAACTACTTGTCAATTATATATATTATAAGATAGTATTTGGCTAATTATAGAGTGCACCCACTTATATACAAATATAAACAAAAACATATATACAATTATGAGAAAAAATTGTATACAATTTAATTGTTAATTTTTTTAATGAAAAATTAAGTGTAAAAAATATACAATTATTAAAAAACATGTATACTATTGATAAAAAGTTATACACACATAGATGCTATTTTTTTAATGAAAAATGAAAAAAGTATACAATCATTACAAAACACGTATACAAAATAGAATAACATGTATATAAAATAAAATAAAAAGTTACACAAATATGGATACACTCAATATACACTCATAGTATTTAACAAACATAAGAATATGAGAGTGACTATGGTACAACCAGAGGTACTAATTGAATTGAAACCCCCTTTGATCCCCACCATTTTAATTAATTCCTACTTATTCATTAATGTTGTTTTTTATTTTATTTTTAAATTTATTATACTTTTTTCATCCGATTCTAAGGTATTCATTTGTTTTTTGCACGTGGATTAAGGAGTATTATTATTATATATAAAGAGGTTAGTTGTATTAAAGGGAAGTGGTGAGTCATATTGTGTACTTTTTTTTACTAAATAGGGAAAATGGATACCTTAGAAGCGGACGCCAAAAATAGTAAAATGAATACCTTAGAAACGTACGGAGAGAGTATTTAAATGACTATTATACCCTAAACCCTAAACCTTAGGGATAAATTATACCCCAAACCATAAGGGTAAAATTATAATTATACCCTAAATCCTAAACCCTAGGGATAAATTATACCCTAAACTACAAGGGTAAAATTACAATTATACCCTAAAACTTAAACTATATGGATAAATATACCCTAAATCACAAGGAAAAAATTACAATTATACCCTAAACCCTAAACCTTATGGATATATTATACCCCAAATCACAAAGATAAAATTATAATTATATCTCTAAAATTAAATAAATAAATAAAAAAAAAAAGAAACGAAAAAGTACAAACAGCGAATGATTGGGAGTGAGTTGAGGGTGGAGTTGGGGTGGGAGGCCCACAGTTGTATGAATTGGGAAAAAAAAGTTGGTCCTATCAAAGTCATTATCTAAGGATATGATATCGAGGAATCTCGCGGAAGTTGGGCACGTACGGTGGAACCTCCGCCACCAATCACGCAGCCCCTGAAGTACATTTTTACACTTAATTACAAGAGTCTATACCGGGGCATCCGGATGCAAGAGTGCACCCATATGTAGGGCTGGGGAAAAATACCGAAATTTTGGTATACCGCCCTTATCATAACGAAAAATATCATTTTATCGAAATTTTAGGTATGTCGAAATTTTTGGTAAGGTATGATACCGTATTGAAAATTTTGGTACGATAAAGGTATATAAATAATCAATACCGCGGTATTTTTGTATATGCCGAAATACCGTAAAATATTTAATTTTTTGAGTTATATGATACGATATTACCATATTAGATGATACATACAATTATAATTATTATTTATGTATTATAATTTTTAATTAAATTATATATATACACTATTTTATTAAAGATTAAATCTAAAATCCTACTGTATATTTCTTCATAATTATAAATTATTGATAAGATCATTGACTTACATGATATTAGTACTTATTTTTTAATTAAGTAATTCTATGTATATGAAAATTTAAAAGTGTTGATTTTAATATAAGTTCCATATATTTTTGTGTAGATCTCTTAGGTACTATTTATTTAATGACAAACACTTTGTAAAACGGGTTTAGATATATTAATTATGTAAACTCGGTTACTGTTTAGTACATAAAAAAATACTCTTTAGCACATTAATTGTTACTTTTTAAATTAAAAAATTACTCTTCAAATTCTTGTAAATCCCGATGTATCGATTACTTTAAGTACATGAAAAATTACTTTTTAGAGATACGAATTATTACTCTATTGTGTAAAAATTATTACTCTTCAAAGAGTTATTTTTTATATATTAAAGAGTAATATTAAAAAATAAGGCTTACCTGTAAACCCGGTTTTCATGAGACGTACTCTTATTTAATTTGGTCGTTTGTAGATTGTCGTATATTTTTGAATTTGTTATTTATTAGAGTATGTTTTATAGTTATCTTTCACTTTTCTAGTACATGGTTTTTATAAGATTTATTGAATTTTAGATGTATAACGGTATAGCAAACTATGTAATAGGATGATATATACCGATATTTTAGGTATGGTATGGCATACCGAAATATTGGTAAGTAGAAGGTATACTATTTTCTTATACCGAAATATTGGTATACCGAAATAAGGTATACCGAAAGTTTAGGTAAGGTAACGGTATGATTTTTTAAATACCGAAAATTTCGGTACGGTATATGGTATAACCAAAAATCTTCGGTATATCATACCGCCCACCCCTACCCATATGTGTATACCTTTTAATTCTATTTTGTATACATATTATTCTATTTTGTATACGTGTTTTGTAATAATTGTATACTTTTTTCACATTAATTTTTTATTAAAAAAATTAACATCCATATGTGTATAACATTTTATTAAATATTATATACAATTTTTCATTAAAAAAATTAACAATTAAATTGTATATATTTTTACTCTTAATTGTATACGTTTTTGTTTATATATGTATGTGGGTGCACCATATCTTTAGGTGCACCCAGATGCACACTATAAATTGCCTAATTACAAATAACAAATAACAATAATGTTGCAGCCCCTAAATATATTACACTCCCTCCGTCCCGAGTATTTTTATTTATTTGTACGGGCACAAAAATTAAGATGTGTTATTTTTTTAATATATAATGTAAGAAAAAGTAGGAATAAATTAGTAATTTGAAAAGAAAAAGTAAATAATGTTGACTCTAATTTCAAAGTAATATTATAAGGAATAATTACTATGGGTTAATTAAGTGCGGGCTACGGTCGATCTTGAAACACATCATTTAACATTATTATTACTATTAAATACATTCAACCTAAATTATTACTAACAAATACAAAATAATATAATGATATGTCTATTATAAATTTAATTCAATATCCAAATTAAAATAAAATTTTAATACATTATCTATTTTTCTTTCCTTATCTTAAAGATTTTCCAATATCCCATAACAGATTTGAGAAAGATTTGTCCCAATTCTTTCATGAATCTTATTCTCACAGAAATCTCTTCCACCCAAATTTGAAACGGAACGATAGTGCACGACAACATCGATGTTAGAAACTAATGACGTCATCGGAATCACGAGAACGTTCACCTTCAACTTCCGGGGAAAAGCGAGCACTAATTAGGGGTAATTGGATCATGCACGAATACGTCCACCTGCTTGGATGATTGCGCATCAGGTACAAGATATCAATTTTAGAATCCTCTAGTCCAATCATAACTTCACCTGCAACGTTGTCGTACCATAAGTTAATATCACATTCTGCATCTCCTTTCTTTTTTGGGGTTGTTAGACAAGAAAAACCCCCTGCGACACCAAGATATCAATTTTAGAAAAACCTCCTGCGATACCAAGAAAAACCTCCTTGGATGATTGCGCATCAGGTACAAGATATCAATTTTAGAATCCTCCAGTCCAATCATAACTTCACCTGCAACGTTGTCGTACCATAAGTTAATATCACATCATGCATCTCCTTTCTTTTTTGGGGTTGTTAGGCAAGAAAAATTCCCTGCGATACAATATCATTGAAGCTGCCACCATCACAAAACCAGATTTTCCCACCAAATGCGACAATCTGAATGCGCCCTACCCATTCGGAGTCAGTGTCAACAGCAACTGCGACATCGAAAAGTTCTTCCGTTGCTTCATCAATTTCAACAAGGTAGGGTTATGATAAGAGGGCGTGGGTAGGGCTATGATAAGAGGGTGTGGAAAGATGCATGCCAACGATAGTGCACATTGTACAATCATATAATAGATTGTGCAGACATTTTAAGAAGTTGTGCAACATAAACCACTACAATCTAATATACGGAAACATAACATGATTCATATCAATTAACATTTGGACATAATTTTATGTCCAGAAAAATTATTTATTTCTGATAATTATACCCTTGAGAACTATGATACGTATTTCTACAAGAAATATGATTTACAAAATAACATATAATTAGGTTGTGCAACCTTACTCACAAATTGTGCAAAATTATAACTAATTGTGCAATATATTTATAGTCTTATTTACTTGAGAAGATGAATGATTATTAATTGTGCAGTGATTAGGAGAGAGTGAAATCAACTGTCAATAAATACGGTATCGTTGCAATTTTAACGGTAGGAATTATGTACAGAATACATTGAGGGGGTAAAATTGGGTTCCTGCAATAAAATTTTATATATATTAATATTAATTTTAACTCCACGTAGCTAGTAGTAATAATAGAATATACATTGTACCTATCAGTAAGTCTCTCTTAAAATAAATAAAGTAAGGCTAAATATAGTGTGCACACGGATGCACACGAAGCTTCGTGTGCACCCACGTACAAATATAAGCAAAAACATATACAATTATGAGTAAAAATGTATACAATTTAATTATTAATTTTTTTAATAAAAATGTAAAAAAATATACAATTATTAAAATACATGTATACACTATTGAATAAAAAGTTATACACATATGAATGCTTGTTTTTTTAATGAAAAACTTAGTGTGAAAAAAGTATACAATTATTACAAAACACGTATACAAAAGAGAATAACATGTATACAAAATAGAATAAAAAGTTATACAAATATGGGTGCAAGGGTGCACTCGGGTGCACCTAATATACACTCATAAAGTAAAGTCTGCCAAATCTTATCTTTTAGGGTTGTTTATTTTTTATTTTATTGAATATCTTTTTAATTTAAAATATTCACTTTTAATTAAATTTAAGAGTTATTCATGAACTTAAATTAAACCATAAATCCTATTTATTAATTATGTATAACTTTTTATTAATAATATTATTACTTTTTAGAAAATCATTTTATAAGAGAATATCAGCAAGCATTTTTTAATTATAATATATATGTATTTCTTTTACGGTAAAGACTTGTGTGAGACCGTCTCACATAAGGATTTACGTGGGACAGATAAAAAGTGATAACTTCTATAATAAAAAGTGATACTCAATTAATGGAAAGTGATAATGTTAATTTATAAATAATTTATAGTATAAATGAAAAATGATAACATCTTATAATGTAAGTGATAACTAATTTAAAAGTGTAAAATTATAAGACGGTCTCATGTAAAGCTTACCCATTTTATATCCATGTTCACCTTACATTTTAAATTATATTTTAGTATATGAAAAATTATCTTTACAATGGTGACTCTAATGAAAATTATTTCTAATCAAACTTTAATATGTTGTGAATTTTTGTATTTATGTTGCGATAAATAAATATTCTTTATAAAAAATAATAATTCACAAGGAATTATATTTTGTTTACTAAAACATAATTTCGAGAAAATTAGATGAATGATGATCAAGGTTAATAGAAGATAAACTCATCATAATATTTGTAGATAATCGGATTTAACTCTCCGTTAATTACAAGTTAATGTGGAGGTGTATAAGGGATTATCTACACTAATCTAACACACTTATTTGATAGAGAGAGATTGATTTCCTCCAGATGATCTTATGCCTTTTTCGGAGGTTAATATTGTTGTGTTTATTTGTTTTGGAATGTACCCATATATAGGGTGCAACTTGACGTCATCCATATATCTGGATCTATTGTCAAGTCACATCACAATTAATGTATACAGCGGGGGCATTAAATGACATAGCGCCATGGGGCTATTATTATGATTCGTTTTAGGATATTCCCTACGCCCAAATTTTGGGGATATCTGCATAACTTCCTAGCTTGAGGGGGGGCAAGTGGCCAAGTGATGGGGATGGCCGAGTCGTCCTAGTCGAGATAGTGGATTCCACGCGCCCAGCTGCTTCTGGATTTGGAGCCTTTACTATTGGGCTCGGTCAAGTTCATGTTTTCTGGGCTTCGCCACTGGCGGCACAATTGTTGTTTCCGAGGGCCCAACATTCTTAGCCCTACCACATTAGCTCCTAGGCCCCGCCGTTACGAGGGTTAAGCGAGTAGAGACGGGTCTTCTTTAATCAGCACGTGTGCCCTAATTCTCCAATTTTGAATTTTGAAATTTTCAAAGTGACGCGTTGTCGTCAGAAGATCCTGAGGCGACGTTTTGTGATCCCGTTTGCACTCTCGATGTACCTTTCCATCATTGCAGTAATTTAGTCTTCTATCAGAGTCACGTCGATTGGGGAAGTGTACCATTATATAAAGGTGCACCTCACATTGTTATCTTCATATTTCCTCTGCCTTCTCCAATCTTACGTTTTCTATCAGTCCACTCTCTTAGTTATCAGCGTCTGGATTAAATCTGAACGATCATTCCGTCCATCGAACAGGTTCAAGGCAAGCGGCAAGCAGTGGGGAGGGGATTTCTGAATCTCTAGAAAGAGCGTATCAGGATTTGCATGGTGAGCCTGAAGTCTTCTCATCGTTGCAGAGGCTTCCGACGACATCTCGCTCTTTGCTTTCCTCATCTGCAATGATGGAGGACGTACCCGACCCAGAGAATATTTGGGCTCATATTGCGCATATGATGGGGCCCATAATGTGATGTGGGTCCATTTCCAAGATAGCTCAATCCCGCTCGCTCAATTTGGGAAATTATACTCAAAATACGTGGCATCAAGGGTGGAGTTCGTCAGGCCTATCCCCAACGACCAAGCGAGTAAGCCGATTGGGAGAGGGTGGCGGTGAATGGCACAATGCTGAAACTAGGGTTTTGCCTGCCTATTCACCCTTGCTTGGGTCGCCTCCTGGATTACTAGAATTTGGTGCCGGCTCAACTATCTTCGAATGCCTGAGCTACGGTAATTGGGTACATCCTTCTATTCCGCGAGAAAGGGTATCGCCATTTGTCCCTAAGGAGATTGATTATTTGTGTCATCCTTCGAAAGAGAGTATAACTAGAGGGTTTTATCGCGTCAACCCTACGCACGGGATAACTCTTTTTGGGAAGTCTACCTCCATTAAAAATTAGAAAGAGTGGTGGTGTTGGGCGGCTGGCCAATGGAAGCCAGCACATATTAGAGTTCCCTCCGTCTTTTAGCTCCTTAGTGCACGTGGAGGTCCATCTTTTTTTTAAAAAATGCATTCCTATCCCCCTCTTTCTTCTCTGGGTGACTTACTTATTGAGTCCTTATTCCATTTCGCAGATAGGGAAAATTGCCCTGGGTCTCCACTTTCTAAGGAGTTCATGAGAATAGTGGACGTAGTCAGCAAGATGGGTCCATAGGAGAGGAGTACCGACATAATCACCGATGATACTTTGATCAAACACAGGCTTATGGTGGACCCGAAAGCACCGACTTTATCATTGGCGATGACTGTGGCTATCTTCGATAAGGTGAGTTATGAACCGCTAGGGACCTCGACCTCCATTCCAAATCTTCCAGTTGGGATGGTAGTGGCGTCGCCAAGTGGGCTGCCTGTTTCGCCTGGCTCCAAGGCCATCAAGCCAGTTGCTTCGGAGAAGATAATAAAGGTGGACGATATGTTGCCCGCAGAGTTAAGCCCCCAGGCCCAGATGTGAGGCGCTCTCGCACTGGAATCCGAGGAAGGCGCCAGAGCCGCTGAGGACGACATTCAGCTGGACACATGCAAAGAAGTTTAGGATCCTCTACTACGAGAGTAATTGAGTGACTTGGTCATCGAGCGAGAGGAATTGCAGGAGGGAGATTATTTGCTTTCGGATTCCGATTGTTCCTCTCTGATCGTCCATTCTGTGCAGCGGCAGCCTGGGGGTCGTGTTGAGTGATCGGCCACCGTCTGGCAGCGGTCATTCCTAGCCCCCAAGTAGGAGAGCTCGGATGGAGAGCTTTGGTCTCTTTACTGGTGGGGCTGCCATAGGGGTCCCTTCGACCAAAACAAAACTGATAGCAGAGCAGAACATCTCACAGGTAGAAGCTGTAAGTATCACACCAGCTCCCGCAACATAAGGTGTGGACGATCCATCTACCGATATTTGCCAAGGTTTAGTGACCACCTCTCCTGGAAGGGTGGGTATAGTGAGTTCTACTATGAATTCTGCCAGGGCTTGTGTCTTGATTGCCGTTTGGGGAACATACTTGATATTGAATTGACTTAATTCTACTGTCCACTTCATCAGCCTACCCGCCAAATCTGGTTTTGAGAGTACTTGCCTCAAGGGGAAAGATGTCACCACCTCGATCGGATGTCCCAAAAAGTAGGGCCTAAATTTCCTTGCACTCATCACTAGAGCGTAAGCGAGTTTCTCGATGATGAGGTACCTGAGTTCCACATCACGAAGCATTTGGCTTACATAGTACACCGAATCCTATTGTTTTTTCTCAGTTCGGACTAAGACCGCGCTTAATGCTGATTCTGAGGTGGCTAGGTATATGCTGAGGACCTCGTCTGGCTGTGGTTTTGAAAGGATCTGTGTGTTGGCCAATATGTTCTTCAGTTCCTCGAAGGCTTTTTGAGACACTGGTGTCCAATCGAATTTCTCTTTTCGAATCACCTCTAAGAGGAGCTTACACTTATCGGATGCCCGGGATAGGAAATGACTGAGTGACGCGATCCTTCCTGCTAATTTCTGTATGTCTTTGGAGTGCTTGGGGGTTCAATATCTTGTATAGCTTTTACTTTATCTGGGTTTGCTTCAATTCTCCTTTTGCTCACCATGTACCCAGGGAACTTTCCTGCTGATACCCCAAAAGTACACTTTTTTGGGTTTAACTTCATCCCATTTGTCGCATGGTACTGAACGTTCTACTTAGGTTGTGCACATGTTCCCATATGGTTATGCTTTTCACCAGCATGTCGTCCATGTATACCTCCATGGTCTTGCCTAGTTCTTCCTGTAACATCTTGTTTACCAGCCTTTGATAAGTGGCGCCCGTGTTTTTTAACCCAAACAACATAATTACCCAGCACAATAAATTCCTCTTGGTGTAGAACGCCTACTTCTCTAAATCATCTGGGTGCATGGAAATCTGATGATAGCCTGAATATGCGTCCATAAAGCTCATCAGTTCATGGCCCATAGTCGCGTCCACCATTTGATAAACGTGTGGTAGAGGGAAGCTGCCCTTAGGGCATGCTTTGTTGAGATCAGTGAAATTGATGTATAGTCTCCAGGATTTATTGGCCTTTTGTACCAGGACTGGGTTAGCTACCTATGAGGGAAATAAAGCTTCCCTTACTAGGTTGTTCGCTAACAATTTCCTAACCTCCATTTCGATGACCTCGTACTTTTCTGGATTGTATTTTCTTTTCTTTTGTTCGACAGTGCGGTACGACATTCGTATTGAGCCATTGGCATGCACGCTTCGGGTCTATTCCTTGTATGTCAGTTGGTGCCCAGGCTAACACATCTAAGTTGGCTCTCAGAAATTCAATGAGGGTCGTTCTATGCGGCTCTATCAGTTGCGACCCGACATATAATTCTAGATTCGAGTTGCTCGATTCCATTCTTATGGCCTCGGCTTCTTCAACCGGTTCCCCTCTTTTCCTTTCTTTTCAGATCTGGGGTCTTCATCGATTATTGGAGATAGGTTGATTTCCCTATCACTGAAAAGTCAGAATCTCTGAGCGTTCCCTGGCTCTGGATCTTCTGATGGTGGGTCGCCGACAGGTAAGGCTCTCTCGTAGTCTCCTTGCTCCACTACCAACAGCTGGAAATGCGGGTCGTGGTAGTTGAGTTCTTCTCCTTTTTCGATGAATGAGCACTCCCTTGCTTTTCTCTAGCTGCCTCTAACAGTACCGACTCGATCATCGGTGATTACAAACTTCAAGCATTGATGGATTGTGGACAGGACGGAGTTGAATCGATGTATCAAGGTCTGGGCCAGGATGCAATTGTATGGCGATGAAAGGTCGACCACTTTGAACTCAAGAGTATGTTAAGCCTTTACCGCCTATTTTTCATCCAGAATTTGTATCGATAGGTCCGTCTGCATTAGAGACGTAGTGATAGCATTGCCAAACCCTAGAATTTTGTCGACGGAGATGCTTTATAGTGAGTGGATCATTCAATGGCTTCAAATGCCTTTTTGAATATAATATTTGTATAGGCGCCCATGTCGACCAGGCATCGATGCACTTTTGCCCCTGATATCGCGGTCAAAACTTCAAACGGGTCATTATGGAGGAGACGTACTTCAGCAAGGTCTTCTTCGGAGAAGAATATATCAGCTTCATGTAAGGGTGGTCGGGGACTTACCGTGAAGATATATTGGAACCTGTCGAGCTCTCGTAACTTGGCTTTTCATTTTCTTTAGGACTGAGTGGTTAGAGCCTGAGATGTCCCCACGTAGTTTCCATCCATCATATAGACTTCTCGAGGCAGTGAAGGTAGGCGGTCGCCCGGGTCTTCTCGTCCTTGAGGACTACTGGGTCCATTCGGTTGTTCATTTGTTGCGATGGGCAGCTCCCTTCTCCGATTCGGACCAGTCACCAGTCTATCTATCTTTCCATCTTCGAACAACTTTATTAACTACGCTAGTAGATCTTGGCAATTGTTAGTATCGTGACCAATGGATTTATAATACTTGTAGAATTTCTTCATATTTAACTTGGATGGATCTGCTCGCATCTTCGGCGGGGGACTCAATAAGTTGGCGTCCTTGATTTTATTGAATATCTCCTCAGGAGTGAATTCGAGCACATCAACATTTCTTGCATCTGGTCATCTTCCGGGAATGGCTTGAAGGAGGACGGAGTCCTATAGTCCTTATCTTCTTTCTTCTTCTTTTTGTCGCTTTCTTTTGGACTTCTTATATTCCTCAAGGATTTATTTACTATGGATGAACGCTTGAGTTGAGGTCATGAAGGCCGTGTAACTTACTGGTAGCTTTTGTTAACAGCTAGTCCACATCGGGGATCCTGGGAGTAACGCCGTTTTTGCCAAGATGATCGATGTTCGTCAAAAACCTCTTCCGTGTTAGCTGATGAGTGTGTAAATTCACAAGTTTGGCACCATGTTTTGTGCTAGTTTTGGAGAGTTTTGAGGTTGAAATAGGTGGAAAACCTATACATGTTGTGAATTAGCATGAATCAGATGTTAATGGAGCTATTTAAGTGGTTTTCATAACAAAAATGGAGTGGAAGTGCCAAGAATCGAAGAGACGAAGTTGAGACCACGCGAACCGCCAAGGAAAGAGTAGGGTTCGACCTGATGGAGGAGGGTTCGATTTCTCCTACAGGTCGAACCAGCATTGAAAAGTTGCAAAAGGAAGGTTCGACCACGACTCAAGGGGTTCGACCTGTTCATCAGGTCGAACCATGGTCGAACCAGTTCGCGAGAAGATGGGTTCGACCACGACGTTGGGGTTCGACCTGAGAGTTGGTCGAACCAGGAGCAGAAATTATCCAGTGGTGAGGTTCGACCTGGGGTTCGACCAAAGAGGGAGTGGTTCGACCTGTACAAGAGGTCGAACCAAGTACAGAATGTGTCCAGTAGCAGGGTTCGACCTGTGGTTCGACTTGTGGTCGGTGGTTCGACCTGTTTGATGAGGTCGAACCAAAACGTGGAAACTTACCTTATCTGGATTTTCGAGGCCAAAACACGTGGGATCACTTGAAAAGCCCATTCCAAGCCCTAGAGACGTGATTACAAGTATAACAGGAGGCTCATGCAGTCAAGAAAACGACAACGACGCGAGGAGTTTAAGATCGTGAATCACAAGAGAAGAGTAGGAGAGCTGTGACAGAGGTGCAGCTGGAGATTCAAGTAAGATTGGTCCAACTAACCATGATTGTTCTTAGATCAATCATGGGCTAGAGCCACTTCGGTAGTTTTAGGGTTATGAAGGTTTCATGAGTTAATTTGTATTTCGTGTGTATACTCCGTACAACACTACTTGTGGTTTATTTTATATAAGATTGCACGTTTTTAATCCATACTCATAGTTGTTTTGTGCATCAATAATCATTGTGTAGAGTCTGAATGCATAACATGGTTATTGGTTGAGTGCGTTCACTAATGAGCAGGGTTTATTGTTATAATTCTAAGTGAAGGAATTCTGAGGTTTTATTAGAACCGTCTTATATGAATGTTTGTTAATTGAATTGAATTCGGGTTAACAAGTAGGATTAAGAGTATAACTTTATAGTACCTAAAAAGGGAGATCAAATCGGGTTAGAGTACTAAGTGCACGGAAAATAATTGATTATGATAGTACCTAGAAAGGGAGATAAAGTATACGTCTTGCTCTGAGGATATTCACACGTTTCAAAAGCTTATCTATTTGTGTTTATAGAATAGATTTGTATGGTCTAGTGATGCGTCCATAAACCACAAGGTAGAGTCGGACATCGACACACGAAAGTATGAATTAACGAATGAAACTGGATGGCTTGACGAACTACCTATTATCTTATTTGATCACAACTACTATTTTCTTGTTCTTGTAATTTAATTGCTATTTTAATTATTACTTAGTTTACAAACCAAAATTACAATTCTCAACATAGTCATAATTGCTAGAAAATAGCTAAAGTGATATTTATCCGTCCTGTGGATTCGATATTTAACTTGGTCACCTTCGAAACTACAATTGATATCCTTCATACTTGGGGATTAATTGTGTGTTGAGAAAACGCTCATCAAGTTTTTAGCGCCGTTGCAGGAGATGGCTTAAAATATCTTTTTGTTATTTCTAGTTTGTTAAGGCTATTTTTCTTATTTTGTTGTTTTAATTCTAGTTCTTTTTAGGTGCATGCTCACGAGATCAAAGAAAAGTGAACTTGAACCCTACAATCCTGAAATCGGAGCATCGTCAAGAAAGAAGAAGAAGAAGAGCAAGGCAAAGACTTTTGATCCAACTGAAGCTCTGAATTTTGGAGTTGAAGTTGACGAGCAGAATTCGCAGACGATTGAAGCTACAACTGAAGTTAATTCGGGAGTAAGGACAGTCAACATGGCAGCGAATCCGGATAATGTTTCCATTCGTGAAATTTTCATGAACTTTGGGAATGTCAACATGGGGTTGATAGGAGCAAGGGGGAAGATGATGATTTTGAGATACATCCCGCTCTTATTAACATGGTAGAGAAGAATCCCTTTTCTGGAGGTTGTTTTGAAGATCCATATCAGCATCTCCGAAGATTTCTTGGTTATGCAAACACTCAAAAGGGCAGTGGAGCGAATGATAATGCTAGGCGGATCGCCTTATTCAAGTTCTCTTTAATTAATAAGGCGGAAGCTTGGTATAAGACCCTTGATCCAGTCGATTGCAATACATGGGACCAACTGCAGCAGAAGTTCTTAGAGAGATACATGCCACCCTCAAGGATCTTAAGAATGAAGCAAGAGATCACTCGATTTGTTATGAATCAGGGTGAGAAATTTTATGAGGCGTGGGACAGGTTTAAAGACATGCTCAGGTGGTGTCCACGACATGGAATGCCGAAGGCTGAATACATAAGCATCTTCTACTATGGATTGGATTGTGAGTCACGTATTTTTATTGATGCATCATCAGGAGGAGCGCTGTTATCAAAGATAGCACTTGAAGCGGAAAACTTGTTTGGAGACATCTCTATGAATTCACGTGACTGGCCAATAGAGAGAGATAGAGGATCATATGTACTTGGCGAGGTAGCGCAGGTTGAACATCAAGTGGTGAAGCCGAATAGGGATGATGAGATCGTCTCTAGTCTAGCTAACATCAACAAGCTACTAGAGTTCCAGCAGAGGCAGATCATAGAGTTGACATAAAGGGGGCCTAATATGCAGCAGCAAGAAGTGAAGAGTGTTGAAGATACATTCCATCGATACATGGCTGAGAATGATGCAAGGATTGATCATCTTGAGGATACCATGAATGTTGATCGTGCAGATTTGTATAAGCAGTTGAAGGACCTTACCTTGATGATGGGGCAGATGACCGCGAATGTGAATCAATTGACATAAACATTGGAGAATAATGCCATCACATTGAGGTCTGGAATACAGTACGAAGGACCGATGAGGCCAAAATAAAAAACGGACATATCCAGGCAGCGATTCGACCAACCAGCCTCTGGTTCGACCTGGCCTACAGGTCGAACCATGGTCGAACCATACCATGCGGAGCACTCTGTTTTTTCAGATTATCGATTCGACCAAAGAAATGGTGGTTCGACCTGTTCTGAAGGTCGAACCCACGTCGAACCTCAATGTCTGGAGCACCCTGTTTTGTCGCAATAACGGTTCGACCACGATGGACATGGTTCGACCAATCCATCTGGTCGAACCTTGGTCGAACTAGGAGGCAGAAATAGTATAGTAAGCCGGTTCGACCTGAGGGAAAGCGGTTCGACCTATCCTGAAGGTCGAACCCAGGTCAAACCACGACTTCAAAGTGAGAACAATCTTCCAGATGATCGGTTCGACCACTACGTGCCTGGTTCGACCTCTCCAACAGGTCAAACCCTAGTTGAACCGATCCGAAACATGCATATTGTTGTGCCGAATGCTACCTATGATGTTGATGTTACTCCAGTACCATTACATGAGCAGAATACTGAGCTTACAACGGAGAAGAAGTGGGAAAGAGCAAGGAGGTTGAGAGCCGAGAAGCTTAGACTGCAAATGGATAATGAAGATGTGGTTTTCTCTCTTGATCATGCAATGAAGATGCCCATGGAGACTCAATCGTGCAAGAGCATTGATATGGTTTCTAACTTGTTTAATCTTGATTTTTCTAAGACCGGTGATTCTGAATTTAAGTGGAAGGTTGACAAGGAGGAGTCTAGACAGCCATGGGAGGAAGAAAATTTCAATGATCATATTTTTGTGACCAAGAAAGGTGAGGTGTTGAGTGTAGACAAGAAGAGGAAAAGAAAGTATTTGAAGGTGAGGATGCGAGAAGACCGTCCTCTACCGTCGTGACTCTACGACGTTAAACATGAGCGCTTGTTGGGGGCTTTCTCTCCCGTTTTATTATTTTATTTCTTTCGTGTGAGTAAGAAATTTTTATATTTGAAGTGCTTACTTATCGGCAATTACATCTCTTTACAAACTTAGTTTCACCTATGGTCTTTACTAAGTTTGGGGGGGTGTGTTGTACTTACCTCAATAAGCACCGATAGTATAATCTTTTCTTTGTGATGTTTGTTAGGGGAGTTGGTTTTTGCGCCATATTAAAATTTTAATCGATTTTGATGTGATGATTTTTTACAACTTGCCTAATATTTAGTGGGTTTTGGTTGTGTTTTCTTTTACGGAGTTACTCATGAATGATATTTTGTGGAACAAATTTTGGATGAAGGTGTGCTCTAGTTGGTACCTAATGATTTGTATTAAAGTTTGAAGTGTATAGGGATTGAAGAACACTCAGTTTGGAAGCTTAAAAGGGTGGTTCGACCAAAGCTAGGAGGCCAAACCGAGTAGAGGAAGTCGAACCGACGCAGAAAATCATCCAGTGAGGTGGTTCGACCTGATCATTCTTGGTTCGACCTGTCTAACAGGTCGAACCTGGTGACTTAAAATTTACAGTAGGGTGGTTCGACCTGAGCCGTTATAGTTCGACCTGATCAGAAGGTCGAACCTGAGATCGAACTGGTCCATTCAGAGCACTTTGTTTTTCAGGTGATAGGTTCGACCAAAACAAGAGTGGTTCGACCTATCTAACAAGTCGAACCCAGGTCGAACCACGAGGAGCAGTTGTCCAGAAGGTAGGTTCAACCTCGTCACAAGATTGGTTCGACCTGTTCAGAAGGTCGAACCTAGGTCGAACCAAAAGGTAAGTTTGTCCAGAAGGTAGGTTCAACCTTGTCGCTCAAGGTTCGACCTGTTCCGCAGGTCGAACCCGAGGTCGAATCCAATCAGGTACGCATTTTAAGTTGGATTTTTAGAAGGGTTCGATCATTTTTTTTGTTCACCAAACCTCGAACCCTCCCCGAACCTTAACACCCTTGCACAAATTCATCAATTACACCTGATTTTGCACCGATTACACAACATTATACTCTTAATTCTTGAATTGGGCGCGGATTTGGGCGATTTTTATCGCGAATTAGGGCTTCAGTCGCGCATTTTGAGTGTTGTATGCCAATTGTCGATTGTTAACCATGGGCAAGACTAAAGGTACGTTTTTTCAACTCAATTACCTTAGGATTGAAGTTTATTGCAAGAAATGTGTTGTGGGTAAGTTGATTAATATTGATTTTGGTTGAAATTCATGGTGATAATGGATATTGTTGAGTTGATTCATATGAATTCATGTTTATTGGTTTGAGATTGCTTGATTATGGATAGAACTTGAGTTTTATGTGGATTGATCAAGGATATGATGCATCTAGATGAATGAGCATGTTAGTTAGGTTTGAATTGTTGATAATTGGAGTTGTTCATGAAGTTCAATTGTTGAAATTCTTGTTGAATAGCTTGAATTAGTTGATGCATGCTTGTTGTTTATGATTTGAAGATTAAAGGTAATGTGATTGAAGATGTTTTGAGCATGTTAATTGAGCAAGTGATGTTGAGATGATGGTTGGGTTGATTAAGCATGGATGCTCGAAGTCTTGAGTAGAGTATAGGATATGCTAGTCATATACTTGTGTTCTTGTCTTGTTGGTTGTATTGAAGTAGATGTTTTCAGGAAAGGGACAAGGATCAAGTAAAGGGAAAGGTAAGGCGGATGAAGCAAGATCGAAGAAGAGAAATGACAGGCCTTCGAATGTGGACACAGTGACAAGGAAGCTGAGACTATAAGATCGTTTACCCGAGAACTTCAAAATTCAAATGCAAAACTGGGATGAGATTAAAGAAAAGTGGGAAGAAGTCTCGGACAAGATAGCTCGTACTCGATACCAAGATGATGAGGCGATGAGGATAATGAGAATCGGGAATGACATTTTCTGGATATTTGATCAAGTGGGTATCCGGAGGTTTATGGAGTTAAAGAGGCCGACGTATTTCCATGTTACAGCGGAAGTAGTCTGCTCATTCGAGATGGTGAAGGGCCCGCTTGGGTACCCGTATCAGTGTACGTTTCAGCTTGGTGGAGTGAGTAGGAGATGGACGTCTGAGAATTTTAATGAGCTGCTTGAGATGCCTTTGGGGATCTCTCGCTTGGAGAATGGTGCGTTCAATGCTAATAGGTTTTGGAGAGAGATTACAGGGGAGATTGGAGATTATAAGATTAGGCAGGCTCGTTCTTCCTCAATAAAGAATCCAGTTTTGAGGTACATGGATCGTGTCTTGAGCAACACGTTGTTCGCCCGCTCAGAGGGAAGTGTTGTGTCTAGAGGAGAGCTTTATGCTTTGTGGTGTATGCTTCATGGGGTTTAGTTCAATGTTGGAGCGTATTTCATTGCACAACTACATCGATTCAGGACCATTGGGTTTTAAAAGGTGAATATTGGAGGGTTACTGACGATCGTGGCTGAGCATTATAATTTGGATTTCACCAGCATCACACCAGTTAGAGGAGAGCCCGATTTGGCGATATTTACGTGCGTGAAGGGAGGATTTGCACATTTCAGAAATGGAGATTAGTTCTTCACGAGGGGACTCAAGCCCTTCGAATTCATGTTTTCCTTCGACGTGAGTAACTTGACAACTATTCGGGTTGTGAGGAACAAGTTGATGGATTCTCTTGGACACAACGCCTTATCTGTGGCA
Organism: Pogostemon cablin; assembly: GCA_023678885.1. Taxonomy (NCBI): domain Eukaryota; kingdom Viridiplantae; phylum Streptophyta; class Magnoliopsida; order Lamiales; family Lamiaceae; genus Pogostemon; species Pogostemon cablin. The sequence continues at coordinate 13,083,038 of CM042965.1, read as the reverse complement.
GCGAGGTCGGGTGGTGATTGGAGGACTGTATCGCAGATGTGTGCGGATGGTAGGATGGCGGAGTTACAGCAAATTGTTGATCAAGGAGAGTTCCGTCCACCACAGCAGCCTGAAGACGAGGAGTATCAAGAAGAGGAGCAGCGGGATGAGGAGATGCCGATGCAGCACAACGCACATCAGCATGAGCCAGCACCGCAGCAGCAGCGGGCTGTCCCGAATGATACACGGGAGCAGCTCCGCCTTATTCATGAGCAGCTGGTCGCGATCGTTGCTAGCTAGCAGGAGACAAACCGACAGCTCGCACTCGCCAATGCCAACTATGCTACGTTGAATGAGAGGTATACGGCCTTGAATGAGAAAGTTGGTAGGTTGGGTGATCGAGTTGATTACTTGGATAGGCACATCGGTGATTTGCACCGGATTGTGAATGAAGGCTTGATGATGAAGATGATGATGATGAGGATGATGATGCTCCGGAGGAGTAGTTTTTTAGGTTTTCTTTGGTTTCCTCCGATTCATCTTAATTTCCTTATTCTTCTTTTTTATCTTGAGAGGTTTGGGTATGATTCATGCGTGAGTGGAATGTATAAGTGATATCTTGTATGATTGATTGGGTATAAGCTTATTGATTTTTGTGCATTCATATGTTCATGTGTTAATTTCTATTGATGAAAAGCATGTATAATTGATAAGTATATTGAGTTCTTGTGAAATTGATCTTAATTATGTGCTATGAGGAGTACTTAGGATTCTAATTACCTATGTGAGGATTTGAGCTTTGATAATCATGCTTGATCATGATTATTTTATTCTTGAGAGGATCATTCATATGGACGTATTCTAGAACTTGGCTTGGAGTCTTGTGTGAGACTTATGATTGATAAATTGCTAGGACATGATCTTAGGTTATTATTTTGTGATTAAGTTACTTAACCAAATTTATCCTTCCTAATGATTTTATTAACCTTTGGATGCCCCGTTGAGCCGTTAAAGCTTTTTCTTTGGTAGCCGAAGTAAATAACCTTATAAACCTTTACTTGAGCCTTGATTAACCTATTTATTGGTAGAGAGAGTGGAGGTGAGTAAGTGTTGCAAGAAGAAAAGGAAGATAGAATATGGTTGGATGAAAAGAATATGGTTAAATCTTGTTTAGGGGTAGTGCCCGAAACTGGTACCCCGATTGTTTTTATACATAGTGCATGAAGCTTAGCAGCTGACGGCCTATACATGAGAAGAAGGGTAGTGCCTGAAACCGGTACCCGAATTGTTTTAAAAAGATGATGTTGATGCCATGAAAAGAAGGAAAATTCAGGAATTTTATTCAAGAGACGACATTGGAGAAGAACTTACTGTAAGAAGAAGAAATTGAGAACCTCCAAGGTAACTCTCTACTAGTGTCTTAAGTCACTTTACCTAAATTTTCCTACCTTTCGCCAAAGAGCCAACATTACAACCCAAAAACAAGTCCTTTGTGATCCTAGTGAAGAGTTGATTATAAGTTGATTTTTGAGACCTTTGTCAAGCTTATGGTTACGCGTGAATATGGATTGATATGAGTGTTCATATTAACCTATATAGTGCCTAACGCACTTGAGTGTAAGAGAATAAATACTTATCTTGTGAACGAAATTACTTAGTACTCCGAATAGTATGTGATTTGATTGGTTTTGCATGAGTGATATATATGAAGCAATTAATACTTGTTTGATTGAATGAAGTTGCATGTGTGATATGTGTTGTACTTGATCTTGGTGAATTATACACGACTCCTGTGGTTTGATTTGGTTGCCTCGGGACGAGCAACATGTAAGTTTGGGGGTTTGATGAGTGTGTAAATTCACAAGTTTGGCACCATGTTTTGTGCTAGTTTTGGAGAGTTTTGAGGTGGAAATAGGTGGAAAACCTATACATGTTGTGAATTAGCATGAATCAGGTGTTAGTGGAGCTATTTAAGTGGTTTTCATAGCAAAAACAGAGTGGAAGTGCCAAGAATCGAAGAGACAAAGTTGAGACCACGCTAACCGCCAAGGAAAGAGTAGGGTTTGACCTGATGGAGGAGGGTTCGACTTCTTCTACAGGTCGAACCAGCATTGAAAAGTTGCAAAAGGAAGGTTCGACCATGACTCAAGGGGTTCGACCTGTTCATCAGGTCGAACCATGGTCGAACCAGTTCGCGAGAAGATGGGTTCGACCATGACGTTGGGGTTCGACCTGACAGTTGGTCGAACCGGGAGCAGAAATTGTCCAGTGGTGAGGTTTGACCTGGGGTTCGACCAAAGAGGGAGTGGTTCGACCTGTACAAGAGGTCGAACCAAGTACAGAATGTGTCCAGTAGCAGGGTTCGACCTGTGGTTCAACTTGTGGCCGGTGGTTCAACCTGTTTGACGAGGTCGAACCAAAATGCGAAAACTTACCTTATCCAGATTTTTGAGGCCAAAACGCGTGGGATCACTTGAAAAGCCCATTCCAAGCCCTAGAGACATGATTACAAGTATAAAAGGAGGCTCATGCAGTCAAGAAAACGACGACGACGCGAGGAGTTTAAGATCGTGAATCACAAGAGAAGAGTAGGAGAGCGGTGACAGAGGTGCATCTGGAGATTCAAGTAAGATTGGTCCAACTAACCATGATTGTTCTTAGATCAATCATGGGCTAGAGCCACTTCGGTAGTTCTAGGTTTATGAAGGTTTCATGAGTTAATTTGTATTTCGTGTGTATACTCCGTACAACACTACTTGTGGTTTATTTTATATAAGATTGCACGTTTTTAATCCATACTCATAGTTGTTTTGTGCATCAATAATCATTGTGTAGAGTCTGAATGCATAACATGGTTATTGGTTGAGTGCGTTCACTAATGAGTAGGGTTTATTGTTATAATTCTAAGTGAAGGAATTCCGAGGTTTTATTAGAACCGTCTTATATGAATGTTTGTTAATTGAATTGAATTCGGGTTAACAAGTAGGATTAAGAGTATAACTTTATAGTACCTAAAAAGGGAGATCAAATCGAGTTAGAGTACTAAGTGCACGGGAAATAATTGATTATGATAGTACCTAGAAAGTGAGGTAAAGTATACGTCTTGCTCTGAGGATATTCACACGTTTCAAAAGCTTATCTATTTGTGTCTATAGAATAGATTTGTATGGTCTAGTGATGCATCCATAAACCACAAGGTAGAGTCGGACATCGACACACGAAAGTATGAATTAACGAATGAAACTGGATGGCTTGACGAACTACCTATTATCTTATTTGATCACAACTACTATTTTCTTGTTCTTGTAATTTAATTGCTATTTTAATTATTACTTAGTTTACAAACCAAAATTACAATTCTCAACATAGTCATAATTGCTAGAAAATAACTAAGTGATATTTATCCGTCCTGTGGATTCGATATTTAACTTGGTCACCTTTGAAACTACAATTGATATCCTTCATACTTGGGGATTAATTGTGTGTTGAGAAAACGCTCATCATTAGCATGCTATTTATTGAATCTCTTCATGTAATCTTTGAGGAATTTCTTCGGTCTTTGTCGTAGGCAAGCCAACTTCTATTTTGTCTCCTTCCCCTGTCCCAAATACGCGAAATGGGATGAGAAGACCATAGCGAGTTGTGCCCACGAGTCGATCGAATTAATGGGAAGGGACTCGAACCACGAGTGTGCTTTGTCTCCCAATGTCAAAGGGAACATCTTGCATCGATCTTCTTCCGAGCTTCCTTGTGCTAGCATCTAACCCATGTATTTGTTGAGGTGTGTAGTCGGATTAAAGTCATCGGCATATTAGGGGATCTAGGGGATTCAGATCTTTTCAGGGTGGTGGCTGTCATAATTCATTGGGTGAATGGGGTTCTTCCCGACTCTGGGTCGGGAATGCTGTGTAATCCAGTTACGCTCTTTCTTTCCATCTCATCGAGTCGTCTCCTCAGCGTCTCTGTTTCTAAATCGTGTTGTTGTTTGAAATGGGTTATGGGATCATTCCCCATACTTTCTCCCGTTTGCTTGTGGCAGGACTTGACTGGGTCTGGTCCTAGTCGATCTTTGGTGCTCACCCGTCCAATTATGTGTGTGGGAGACCTACTGGCGACTGAGTTAGCGCGAGAGGCTATTTTCCTTCATTCGCGCCCTTCATCTACTACTCTCTGGGCCTTTCGTGGTCCATCTGGAGCGTTCTTCGGCCACATTCGCTCGTACACCGATATTTGGGGTGGGGTCCGATCGCACTGCCGCTTATTCGTTCGCTCTGCCGAGTTTTTTTCAAGGCTAAAACTTAGCTTTCGGCTAGCGCTCTTTTGTCCAACCGCTTGCTTTCCCTTCATTTGTTTGAGGAGGTCGAAATATTTTTGCGGAAGTCGATTTGCGAGTCGTCTTCTTCCGGACTTATATCCCGGGGCGGGATCTCTTTTTTTACGGTTCAAGGGAGATTCGGCTCTTCCTGATGTCGATTTGTAGTTGTGTCGACTTTACTTGGGGGTTGATTCTTCTCGGCTGTTCGTCATTTCGAATAAAGGCTTGACTAGTCGGAGGTTCAAGGCACGGGAGGATCCCTTCCTCTAGCGCCAAATGTAGATAGCGGGATTTAACTCTCCGTTAATTACAGGTTAATGTGGCTGTGTATGAGGGATTATCCGCACTAATCTAATACAGTTATTTGATATAAAGAGATCGATTTCCTCCAGGCGATCTTGTGCATTTTTCAGAAGTGAATATTGGTGTGTTTATTCATTTTGGGATGTACCCATATGTAGGATGCAACCTGACGTCATCCCATATATCCGGATATACTGTTAAGTCACATCACAATTAATGTATACAGCGGGGGCATTAAATGTCATAGCGCCATGTGACTATTCTTTTGATTCGTTTTAGGATATTTTCTACGCCCAAATCTTGGGGGATATCTACATAGTTTCCTAGCTTGAGGGGGGCAAGTGGCCAAGTGATGGGTATGACCAAGTCGTCCTAGTTGAGAGAGTGGATTCCACGCGGCCCAACTGCTTCTGGATTTGGAGCCTTTACTATTGGGCTCGGCCAAGTTCATGTTTTTGGGTTTCGTCGTTGGCGGCCCAATTGCTGTTTTTGATGGCCCAACATCCTGGGCCCTACCACAAGATTTATAGTATTTTAATTCATCTGTTCATTCAATTTAAACTTACGTACAAAAAGTATATATGACAAACTATTCAATAATAGATAGTTTGCTTGTGGGTATGTCATATAAAACGATGGTGTATAATGAAATTTGTTTGACTTGTGATTAATTATATTATTGTTTGATATTATGAAAAAATGAGATTGTGATTAGGTATTAATTTTTTTATGTTTGTTATTGAGTATTTGCAAATGAGATAATTAGTTAAATGACATATTTACCCATTATTATTATTATTATTATTATTATTATTATTATTATTATAATTATTATTATTTATTATTAACATTATTATTTATTAATAATATTATTATTATTAATCATTTTATTATTAATTATTAATCATTATTATTATTTATTTATTGTTAATATTATTATTAATTATTGTTATTAATATTATTCATTATTATTATTATTAATACTATTAATAATAATAATTATTATTAATTATTGTTATTATTAATTATTATTTATTGTTATTATTATTAATTATTACTACTTATTATTATTATTAATTATGATTATTATTATTATTAATTATTATTATTTATTGTTAATATTATTATTATTTATGAATATTATTATTAGTTATATTTTTATTGGATAAGAGTATAATAGTAAAATTATATTTAATACCTAGGTATTAAATTGAGGTATTGTGTAGTAAAATTATATTTAATACCTAGGTATTAAATTGAGGTATTGTGTATCTCACCTCTTGAGGTGTGATACACAATGCAAAAAAAAATTGTTAATACTGGTTCAAAATAATAATGAATCATAAATATTAGAATATATCGAGACAAACGTAGTATTAGGAAGTAAATCAATCACCCCTTAATCATGGCAAGCAAACGACCCCTAATGGGTACACCTTGCGTCATTCGTCAAATTAGTCAATGGTCATAAAATGTGGATTAATTTATTGAGCTTGTAATATGTGTGAATCGTTTTATGGTATATTTGGATTTTATTAAATTTCACTAGAGTAATAAACATAAATAGTAATGAATTATTACTTTTTAAATGCGAATTATTCTCAGTATTAATAATATAAAAGAATTCATAACATATCAAATTTGATTAAAAGTAATGCATTCCAATTAGAAGAATATTAATGATTATTATTTTTAAGAGCTATTTTTCATATTAAAAAGTGAAATTCGAGTGTATATAAAATTGGATACAAAATGTGTTTAATCAACGATCATTACCACTCATAAATAATAGTGACAAGTGAAATACACACCTATACGGCTGTACACCTCTCAGTATTAAATGAGGTATCTTTAAAGAAAAGAGGAAGTCATCCTGTTTGGATTTGAATTTTGAACATTTCAAAATTTAATTTATTTGAAAATAAATGAATTTTAAATTTTATAAATTATAAATTAATTTATTTGAATTTTATATTTGAATAAATTATGAATTTATGAAAGAATTTTTAAATTTATAATTCAACAATTATTTTTTAATTTTTAAAATAAAATTTTATATATAATAAATAAAATAATAAAATTTTATTATATTAAATATTAAAATTAATATATGAATTGCAATAAAGATTTCAAATGATATAGTTTGAGTATTCATCCAAAACAATTAAAAAAATTCAATAATCAAATTCACAATTTGAAATCTATTAATTTAAAATCTTAAACTAAAAAAATTCAAAAATTAAATTCACTATTTGAAATTCATTAATTTAAAACCTTATATTTATAAATTTATTGATTTCAAATTACACACTGACATAAAGAAGAGATTTGAGGGGATTTAAAATCCCCTCCTCAAATCATTCCATCCAAATTTTAGCCTTATGTTTTGATTCTTAGAGCATCTTAACAAAATATGTTTCTTTATTTTATAGAGTAATGACTTAAAAATATTCTTCAACACAATCTGCAATTTAATATTTAGATTTACATAATAATGATTTGAAATCTATTAATTTAAAATCTTAAACTAAAAAAATTCAAAAATTAAATTCACGATTTGAAATTCATTAATTTAAAACCTTATATTTATAAATTTATTGATTTTAAATTACACACAAACATAAATGAGAGATTTGAGGGGATTAAAAATTCCCTCCTCAAATCATTCCATCCAAATTTTAGCCTTATGTTTAGATTCTTAGAGCATCCAAACAAAATATGTTTCTTTATTTTATAGAGTAATGACTTAATTAAAAATATTCTTCAACACAATCTGCAATTTAATATTTAGATTTACATAATAATGATTTAAACTCTTTGAATTTGAAGAGGCAATGAGGAGGAAGAGGAGTTATTATTGCTACACTTATTATCGGAAATTATTGATAGAATTATTACGTTGAAGACATTGTCTTTTTTTAAAATAATGATTATATTGTCGGAGTAAATACATATTGACACTAATTAGTTAATAATTATAATTATTATTTCATATTGACGAGTAACTAAACATTGCCATTTTTTTCTTATTATTTTTTATTTAATGTAAAATATATTAATGAATAATTCGTTTAGATCCATCTCACCCAAAACTTCAATTATAATACATATGTTATGTATATTGTATGAGTATAATTTATTCATATAATTTTTTCGTAACTTCTTTAAAAACAATTTCAATAATTTTTTTAACTAATTTAATGATTATTTTTAATATATTAATTAAAACACATTAAAATATTTATTTATTTTTATAATTTACATTCCAACATTATCATTAGTATTTCAACCTTTTATCTCAAATAATAATTTATGCATAGATATTTCCTTGGTCCGATATTTCTATTATTGGGGTTTCGCTACAATATACTTACTTAATTTAGTACACTTACTTGCCAGTGAGTAAAAATAATTTAAGTAACTACTAAAAACATCTTACGAGATGAGTATATTAAAACAACATGACGCTATACTTCCTTTTTCATTATATTTTGGGGCATACGAAAAAAAATCATTCAAAATATTTCATTTTAAAAAAGTTGTCACCCATAAACTATACTCCCACCATCTCACAACTAGGTATACATTTTTTTATTTTGATCTGTTTCTAAACATAATATACATTTCCTTTTTTATTGATGTCACCCTATACAAAATACCATTATTACATCTACATGGCCACACATACGACACTAATACAACTAACCATTACACATTAAAATATTATTTCTCTCACTTCACTATACATTAAAATATTATACTCTTTAATCTTCTTGCAAAAAGTAAATTTATACCTTGTTCCGGGACGAAGGGAGTAATATTTAAAAAAAAATACTCCTACTAGAGTGTATTTCCCTTTTTTATTAATGAAGTAACACAAAATAATTAATATATTTCTATATGGCTCATCACAACATTAAAAGATAAAATTAGTGAGGATGACTATAAGTTTATAAGTGTGGATAATACTCTCCCTAGCATGAGATCTTTTGAGTATAAGCCCAAGGAATAAAATCATACGAGTTTGTGGGTGATCCCAAGCTTACAATATCACGTAAAAAATAGCAAACACAACTTTTTTTTACAGAGACAGATGGAATATATATTTTCATCAAATAACATGTGCGTTGATATTTGCACGCAAAAACTGCGAGCCACAATAAATATTCACCTTTTATCTTGTTCTTACATAAAAAAATTTATCCGAGATAATTTCATGTAATCAGAGTTATAAGATGAAGCATTTTAATAACCAAATATAATTGACGAAAAATTATAACCAAATAATTGAATTATTTATAAACCATTCAAAGATTAAATAAAAATTAAGTGAAAACATCTATAATTAAAATTGTTAATAAATAAAAAAAAATGTGAATCATGCATAGGGCTTTCTCTATCATTATTCTATATAATAATTGGTCTTGTATAATTGTCAAAATTGTTGATTAATCAAGCCGTGGAGTGACAGAGTGATTGGAACAGCTTTGATCAAAGGCAAAAGCTACTCCGTCCCGGTGACATGGGAACACAGTCCGTGCTCCTATGTGAACACAATTATTTTTCTTCCTATTATATTTAAACTTATATATTATTAGGGAATTTAAATTATAAAAAGTCACGGAAATTGCAAAGAGTATAGATCTAAATTCGTATGTCGAGCGCACAAGATACTCACTCTTATCAAAATAATCTTAAGGCCATTTTAATTTTTAGTTAAATAATACCCTTTTTTCGTCATTTCAATCCTAATAATGTCAATTTAAACTAGATACTATCTGGGATGAAAAAAAAAAAAAACTAGCACCAATTAATTATCGGTGGAGAAATTGCTAGGAAATTTACAGTCTGCGTATACCAATTGAATGCTATATAATAAGTCCTACCACGTATATACTATATAATAAAAACACACATTATGAATTGGTGCTGACACAAATTAATATTGTATGTGTAATTGTATTCAATTTACTAAGTGACAAGGCTCTTTCTTTAATATTAGGAAAATATATATGTGTTGCAACCCGATTTGCTGTAATTCTTTTTGTCATAGTCTTTAATTAAGTAATTTTGTGTGATTGTCACATGAAGTTAAATAAGTAGTATTTTTTTTAATGATATTTATATAAAATAATAATTTTATGTTATTACTTATTACTGTCTGATTTCATAAAAACTATTGTAACATATTTTCAAAAGTGAAAATACAGTCATTGGATCAATTTTTTCAATAAACTTTACAATTTAACAAATGTGATGACATATTCCATTTACATGTTTCAATTTCTATTCAAATATTTAGATATATGTCACTTGTTACACTTAATATTTAAACTAATGCCAAATACCCTAAGAGTTTAATAATAAATAGTAGAATATAATTTTTAATATATTATATAATACCAATAAAACATAAAAGTGAAATAGGAAATTCAAAGCACTTGACATGCATCCTTACCAAACATATACTCTCTACCGTCTATTTATAATGTATCAATTTTATTCATTTTGAACCTTTATTATAAAGTTATCAATATTAATGTTTATTTGAAAAAAAAACCCTCACATACATTTTATACAACAACCGATAATATTATTTATAATATATTACTTCATCCACTTTAAAAAAGAAAATTTTTACTTTATAAGTAACACAGAGAGTAATTTATATATTTTATAACTTCCTCCGCCCGTCGAAGCTAGGTATCAATTTTACCATTTAGACGTTTACTTCAAAAATATTTATATTCCATATTTAGTAAAAAATATATCATGTGCCCCACTATTTTTTTATAATACAACTACCCCTACACATATAAATAATATTTATAAATTTACGCGTTAAAAGCAAATAGTTACATTTGAATTGACGAGGAAGTATTTATTATAAAAATAAATTATTTTAAAAAGTAAATCTTATTCTACGAGCAAAATAATATGTAAATTTCTTCGAAATGAAAGTAGTACTCCCGTCTGATCATAAATTATTTTAAAAAGTAAATCTTATTCTACGAGCAAAATAATATGTAAATTTCTTCGAAATGAAAGTAGTACTCCCGTCTGATCATTTCAATTTTTGTAGGTGCGTGGCGTGCGTCTCATACTTATAGTCACAAAAAATAAATAAAAAATCTCAGCACTATAGCCTCTTAATATAATTCAATTTTAAATTTTTCATTATTTTCTATTTCACATAATTTTATATATAAATTATATACTACATGAAAATATTAATTTTTAAAAAAAATCGTTATAAAATAATTCTATAATATCCATGAAATAAATAATGCATATAATGGAATAGAACAAAACAATCTACACTTTTCAACCCTAACACTCCCCAACTCTCCTCACACACAAAAAAAAAACATTTATTCAATAACTTAAAAAAAATTAATTTCAAATTTGTGTCTCTTTGCAAAACATGCAAACATACTTTACATTTTATTAATTATTATAAAAAGAAATATATATATATACTCCCTCCGTTCACTCCTAAGATATACAAATGTTAGCCGACAACTCCAAAATATCAATTTCTTATTTTTAAGTCTAACACATGACTCTATACTTACCACTAATACAACTATCTATTAGACAAATAAATACTAATACTTGATAAAAACAAACAAATACATTAATCTTGGGCAGAAGTACAACTATCTATTAGAAAAATAAATAATAATACTTGATACAAACTAACAAATACATTAATCTTGGGCAGAAGTTGATTTTAAAGTATCTTAAAAACCCATGAATTTGATTAATACAATACTCATCCATTCTCCTTTTTACTTTATACTTTTATTTTCACCCATTTCAAAATTTAGGTACACTTTTAAAAATAGCAATACACACAATATTAATATCCTCATAATGTTATAATATTATAAAATAGTCGTATTATTTTATACACAACCCAATAACTTGGTGAATACAAGTGCATCGTTCTCCCTGATTCAACACTCTTTGAAAGTTGTATATTGTAATATTAAATGTCGTACATTTTAGTAGAAAATTTTAAGTGACAATAGATAAAACTACACAACTCCCACCAATCAAATATTAATATCAACAACTTAAATACATTCTTCCATTTTCAACAAAATCTCCTCCCAAAATGGTCCATTATACCGAACCGATTTTTTATATATATCATTTTTTATTTTTTATATATAATTGATTAAAAATATATTATATTTTTAAATTAATTATAATAGTATTAAATATATATTAGTATATGAGATTTAAAATGCTTATAAATGAATTAATTCTTAAATAAATCATTAATATTAATACATTAGTTATACCATTAAAATTATTATTTAATGATATTTAAGATAAAAATGTTATTACTCAAATAAATTAGATATAATATTAATATGTATCCAGTATTTGTAGAGTATTAATAATATTATTTATATTATTTAATAATATTTTTAAATAATTTCGGTTAAATCGGTTAAAAACCAAACCGAACCGAATATTTCGGTTCGGTTTATATACGGTTTATACTAAATTCGGTTTCAATTCGGTTATTGAAATAATCAAAATTTCAGTTTTCGGTTTTTTTAATTCGGTTCGGTTTGGTCACCGAACCGACCGTTGCACACCCCTACCCAAAAGTATGATAATCCTCCTTTACAAGTATCCCTCCATCCCATCTTAACGATTATGTTTTTTTTAGTGTTACTCCCTCCGTTTTATAAGAGTTTTTACACTTTTCTCATTTATTTGTCCTATAATAACTTTCATATCCCGAAAAAGGAAACTCAACTTTATCCAACAACCTCAAAAATTACTTTAATTACAAATTTGTTACTCATTTTTCACACTCATAACATTACTTTATACTTTATTTATTACCTAAAAATACTACAATACCCCTTAAAAGTTAATAAAGTTGATAAAAAAAATTTTCTTAAACAACGTGAAATAGTAAACATGAAAGCTAAAACGGAACGGAGGGAGAACATCCTAATAGTCACATTTCCTTTTTTAATATATAGGACTCACACAAAATAATTAAAATATCTTCATGAGACCCACCCACAACACTAATACAACTACCCACTATATATTAAAATATTATTTCTCTCACTTCAATACATATTAAAATACTATATTCCTTAATTCCAATGCAAAAGGCAAACACAACTATTAGGACAGGACGGAGGGAGCACTTATATTCATTTATATAGACACATAAATTAAAAATTATTATTTTTCCAAATGTTAATGTAAGAAAAAATAGGGAAAATTGAAAATATGAAGAAAAAATAATAAAAAAAAAAGTTATTGAGAATCATATCAAGTGTAAAAAGTGAATAATATTTATAGAATTGATAGTATAAGAGTATAAAAAATAGATGAGATTCAGTAACTATTAATGAACGTAAAAAAGTTACTCACTCCATCCCACTAAAAAGTCCAATTTTTCTATTTTGGGTGTCTCATTCAAAAAGTCTAATTTTCTTTTTATACATATATGATATATACATCCACTAATACAATTATTATAATATGGAGCTCACAGTTCTAATAATACAACTACTCATTATACATTAAACAATAATATTTTTTAATTCACGTGCAAAAAAATATTTTCTTTGTATATGGGATGGAGAGGGTACATGTTAAAATTCAAAATGAAAACTACTGCCTCCGTCCGCCCGAAAAAGAGTATTTTTGTCATTTTCGTCGTCTGTTTCAAAGGGTCCTCTTTCCATAAATGGCCTATAAGGGTCCCACTTATACTAACTAATACCCCAAACTTAATTTAATAAATTACACATATATTACTCTTCTTATTAATACACCAATTACATAAAAAATCCCATTAAACTCACAAACAACTCATTAACACATGTCATTATACTAAATTAACTGTGATCATTAAACTCAGCCAATTACATTCACATCTAACCTACCCATCGTGAGTCTCTAGAAAAATCTACACCCCCTCTCTCTCATTACTCGTACTCTCTTCATCTGAAACCCTAAATGCCTCCAGACCCTGTCGTGATTCTTTAAACCAGATCGCCGGTGACTTTTCGGATATCTGCCGCCCTTCGTCTGAAAGTCTAAATCCTCTCTGACACCATCGCGATTTTTAAAACAAATCATTAGTGGCACTTTGGAGCTGTCCCACTCTTCATCTGAAACCTTCGTTCCCTTAAGCTGCCGCGATTATTCAAACCAGATAGCCGCTGGCTCTTCGGCTATCTACTGCCCTTTATCTGGAACCCTAAATTCCCACTGACGCCACTGTGATTCTTATAACGAGATCGTCGTTGGCTCTTTGTAGGTGTGCAACTCTTGGTCTAAAACCATCGTCCTCTTACGCCGTCGCGATTCTTCAAGCCAGATCTCTAGTGGCTCTTTGAGTTTCTGCCGCCCTTCGTCTGAAACCTTAAATCCCCCATGAAAATGGAGCGCGAGGAGAGTTATGCGATTAGAGAATGGAGAAGGTTTAGTATTTATTGCTTTTGTGATTTTATGATGATGTGTTGGTTGTATAGATGCTTATTGCCCATGGCATTTTTTATTTTTTTTCTTAAATTTCATTTTACAAATAAATTTGAAGTTGAATTTGGGATTGATGTCTAACAATTAAGCATCCATTTTGGTGGTCAGATTGTTAAGATTTAACACTATTTTTGATCATGTTAGAACCTGTTTAGCATTAGGTTTGTACCATTATAATTGAGTTTGAACTTTATTTATTTGTAGCAATTAAGCTAAGCTCTTACTGGGTTTTAATTTGGTGTAAATTAGGCTTCGTAGTAGCAATTCACGATTAGTGAATGTGTTTGAGTGAGAAAGTAGCACCCTCCAATCTTCTTTTTTTTATTAATTAGCAAATTATCATTAATTGTCTGGAGGGGTAAAAAATATAAAACAAACACTTCACGCCTACCCACTATACATTAAATAACAATATTCCTTAATCAAGGTGTACAAAAATAGGGTTTTAATTTGGTGTAAATTACGCTTCGTAGTAGCAATTCACGATTAGTGAATGTGTTTGAGTGAGAAAGTAGCGGCCTCCAATCTTCTTCTTTTTTCTTAATTAGCAGATTATCAGTAATTGCCTGAAGGCTAAAAATGTAAAATAAACACTTCATCTACTCATTACATATTAAATAACAATACTCCTTAATTAATATATATAAAAGCAAAATATCCTCTTTCAAGCATAGACTATTTAAAAATATTGAGGGAGTGGTTGAACTGACAGCAGCCGCCTTATATTAACTAAGAACTAGAACTACAACTCACAGCTTATACATGTGATGTAACGTGCTCATTTGAGATGTTAAAGTGCCCCTAAAAGTAAAAGTTTTGGGTTTTGATTAGTGGCGGACGCAGGAATTCGATTTAGGGGGCCCCAATTAGTAAAGAAAATATTATATAATAAATAAAGATAAAGTTACAGTTAAAAGAGAATATTCACCGTGGAAGATGATGTTTTATGGGCAGTTGTAGTCTTCTTATAATATCGTTCCATACCTATTAAAAAAATTACATTACAAATTAAATATAAAAAAAATTGAATAGAAATGAACCCTAATTCTTCCTTTAAAATTATTCCACTTAAATAAAATTTCCCTCAATAAAAATAAATTATTCTAAACTCTTCCATTAACATAAAACCTTAATTTTTAAATATAACAATATTACATTTCACATAAAAAGAGCATAACAAATTTAATTTAACAAAATATACAATAATAAATTTAAATAAAATCTCAAACCCTAAATAAATTATTCTAAAATCTTTCTACTAAATAAAAGCCCTAAATATATATCATCACTACATATGTAAGGAAGAACATAAATATTTAATTTAATAAATTTAAATTAAAATACCTTAGAGAGATAGAGGAAATTGATAGAGAACAAGGGTGAAAATACAGTTGAAAGGAGAATAGAGATGTGATCGATGCCTGTGTGTAGGGGTTGGGAACTTGGGATTTATATATTTTATTTATATTTTATTTATAAAATTATTATTATACCCTTGAATTTTTTAAAATTTCTGTGCCCCTTGGCACCCCCTATGTTCACCCCTGGTTTTGATATTGGCGGCTATAAGTTACAAGTTGTGTTATTAGCTGAATTACAACTAACATATACTCAATGTAATATTCTCTCCGTGCCATTATAAGGATTATAGTATTTTACTGCATTCGGTCACTTATAAGGTAATCATTTATTGTTTGTACGTGAACAATTCTAAGGTTTTTATTTACTTTTTGCATGTGTATTAAGGAGTATTATTATTATAGGTAAGTGAGTAGTTGTATTAGAGAGAAGTGGTGTGTCATATTGTGTATTTTCTTTACTAAATAGAAGAAATTGATACATTTGAAGCGGACGCCAGGAATAGTGAAATGGATACCTTGTAAGTGGCAGGAGGGAATACTATTTTGTCCGTCTAATTACAAAAGGTATAGTATTTCAATTTTTAATAAATGAAACTAACATAAAATAATTGATATATTTTCATGGGACGCATAAATCATACTAATACACATTCTCACTATACATTAAAATATTAAATTTCTTTTCTTATCTATATATTAGATATTATATTTCTTAATCTACGTGAAAAAAAAAACTTATAGGGTCGAAGGGAGTGGTACTTGTTCTTACAGATAATTGTATGAGCTACTATTTCATGGAAGGCATGTTTTATGTGACGAATAAACATAATATTTTAGTAAAAAATTTTAATTGATTAAAATAATAATGATGTATTGAATTATATATTTTATAAATAATTTATAATATAAATTAAAAGTGATTATATTTTTAATGAAAAAATAATAATTAATTATTAAACTAAAATATAATCTCACTGAGACGCTGTTAGTCGTATTCCATTCTCTTGACTGTCATTGCTATTAGTCGTATCCCATTCCCACGAGAAAAATATCACTGTTTTATGGAGAAATATTAGATTATGCCCTGCAGAATATAATCTGACTCATTTTTATGAGTAAAATTTTTAATGTTTAATTTTATAAAAATAACCTTAACTCATTATTGATTCAGTTAAAATAAATAAATTTATTCTACATGTTTATAACTCGATTATATATACTATATGAATTGTTAGAAATTTAAAATGAATGAAAAAATCACTTTAAAATAGTGTCTATTGAATTAAAGCGTATGTGCCTATGAAGAGTTGTGATCAAAGAATGTAATGGTTGAATAAATTTTATCTTTTCATGAAATAATATTTGAAGTTGAATTAAAAAAAAAATCAATGATTGCATCAATTTACGAAAAGTAACCTTAAAATTTATAAATAAGCTCTTCCATTTCGATAATGAACCCCTCGAATTTCACTTGAACGATTGAATCATTTGAGTACACTTAAACACACATATGATCAAACACACATGTCGTGAATGTTCGAATAAGTCGAGTGAAGTCGAGTTGTTCAAACAATTTGTAGTGTATTATTAAGTCGTCATATTCCTAAGGTGAGTTCATAATATAATTTGGTTCGCCGTATCTTGTAATTTATAATCCTACTATCACATGATATGAGTCGTTGTATTCTGAAGATAATTGATATCCTATAAGTACAAGAGAGGGGCAATTTCGTCTTAAAAAGAAAGAATATAACTTTTACCCTGTCTTAAATTTCTTTATATAATTTTCTGTCATATTTTCTAATCAACTTATATATTATATCGTAACCCAAATATACTAAACATGACTTAATTGTACATATTATGACTCGATTAAAAACATGAATCTAATTGTTAAAATAAGATATGCTGTGTATCAAATTTGGAAAAAATTATATAGATGAGATAGAGTCGAAAATCTAAAAAAAAAAAATGCGGGTGTATTTACTAGAATTAATCCAATTTGACGTGTCATATGACGCGTGATGAATATGTGACAATTCTAGTTGCCATGCACATCCGCAAAACTTGATCAGAACTAATTATAAGTGAATCGAATTACAAAAATTTAAAAGAAAATCTTAAAAAATATACATACCGAATTTTTTTCTTTTTAATCTTTAACTAGAATAAAGTAAGAACATGCAAGCACGTCATTACGTTATCCTGAAAATTTTCTAATGGTATATATATATATATATATATATATATATATATATATATATATATATATATATATATATATATATATATATATATATATATATATATATATATATATATTGACAATAAATAATAGGTATTGTACAAGTAGAATTTTGTTTTTGTTTATTTGAGAAGGTCCTAGGTTTCGACTCTGCATGTGAAAATTATGTTATTTGTCTACTTTTAACAACTTTTCTGATTTTAACTCTTGTTATTTTATTTTATTTACCCATTGTTATTTTTAATTAAATTCTTATTTTTTCTCTTTTGTTATTTTTTCATCTTCCATTAATAATAATAAAATCTATATAATTAATATTTTAATACACTTTATTTATTAAAATATCACCACATAAATACTCTATTGTTTATTTATTACTTAAAAAATTAATTTATAGGAAGAGAAGAAATATAATATTTTGTAAAGAGTACTTTTTGCACATGAATTAAAAATATTATTATTAAATATGTAGTCGGTAATTTTATTAATAAAGTATATTTGTCTTATATTCTTAAAATAGACCAAAATAACAAAATAAATACATGTATAGGGCACATAGGTAGTGTTACGTTACTTAAAAATTGAGCGCCCAATGAAAATCATGGCACCGTGACTGAGAACATGCATAATTGATCAAATTTTGATCTGAGTTCCGTGAAAAATCATTTTCAGGGCTGCTCAACACAAATCGAATTCCAAATTGTGTAAATGCTTGCTTTAGTGTAATATAGTAAATTGTTTTTGCAGCTAAATACTCCCGCATCCCGTAATAATGATTATGGTTACTTTTTACGAGAAAAATTAATTAATATAATATTTTAATATGTGGTGAGATAAAAAAATAATATTTTAATATAAAGTGTTTAGTTGTATTAATATTGTCTATGATCAACTATAGATTGTTTTGTGTGGATTCTATAACTATTGATGTGAGACGCTCAAAATATAAATGTATAACTATTATTATAGGATGAAGGGAGTATTTATCAATGAGTTGATTTGTTCAAATTTTGGAATGATAATGACAATAAGAATCATTAATAAAATAATAATAATAAGAACATAATTGATTGGAGGGATATGATATATATTAAATCAATGAGAATAATTAAATATTTCGAATTCCAAAAACTCATTATGAAACATGAGGAATAAGAGTTAATGCCTTATCATTTACATTACCTCCTTGGCGGCCTCATTTCCAAGTGCCCCTAAATTTCTCTTTTTAAAGAAATTAAATCATTTATCTAGTTACAGTGCACATGATTTACTTCTCAGACCCCTGTATATTCCATAAATAAATTTATTTTTGCTATTTTTGTCCGTTCTACAAATAAGTTCACACCAAGGAAATAACACACAACTCAATAATTTTAGAGTTGATAACTATTAGGTACATAGCTTATAGTGTATTTACTGTGAGATACACGGTACTAATATTAGTACTCCTAACTACAAAATTTCAAAATGGCTTGACCAATATGCCCTCAATTTCTGCATTACCCCAATTTTATTTTATTTCCATGGTAAATCAACCCAATTATCTCATATTTCCCCTTAATTTTAGGTGTGGGCGGTTCGAGCATGGAGTTTCACAAGGTGCAGAAATTCAACCCAACTTCTATCTCTCTTCTATATCCCTCAATTGAGGGATTTTCCCTAAAATCCCGCTAGTGCATAATAGAAGTAGGTTTCGAATTCATATGTGTAGAATTAAACCCATTTTCCTTTCATTCCCAAATCCGGCGACGAAGAAGAAAATCAAACTGTTGTCAACCGGAACTTCCTTTTCGCCGCGAATCTGTGGCCTCCGCGAACCACCGATCTGTCGCCCCAATCCTTCTTCTAATCTTGTCGATCGGAGCGTGAGACCCCGAATTCTGCACCTTCTCCGTCAATCGCGAAGAATCGGAGTCTTGCGGAAACCCTCATCTTGTGTCGGCTGTTTTCCTTCGAAATTGAGGTGCGTAGTGTTTTTTTTGGGTTATGCATTTCGTGCATGTTACTATTGTACTCCTTCTTTGAAATTTTCATTGGCATTTTCTACGATTAATTTAGTTTAAACCATTCTTCTCTGGGGAACCCTAACTTTTTTTTGAGAATTGGGGGATTAAAAAGTCAATTAAGTTAGTGTATAATTGAATCTCAATACTCAATTTGCATGATGTGGATTATGATTTGCGAGTCAAATTTGAATGTCAATTACTTTATACTCATGTTATGCATGTTGTGCAATGAGGCGGGTATCTGGGCTTTGAGTTATGGAGTATGTGAGTAGTATGGGTTACGGGTTTATGATTGGTTTTATGTGAGATTTCGTTGGAGTATTCTGAAATGCATTTGGTGCAATTACAGGTTTAATTGATTGTGTTGATTTTCAATGTGAGGAGTCAGAGGTGCATTTGGTGCTAATTAAATTGTTAGAGATGCATTTAGTGCAAATTTAGAATGTTATAAAATAGCTGCATTTGGTGAATTTGTTGATGTAACCAATGCAGTTGATGTAAGTTTTGAAATCGGTGCATTTGGTGTATTCTATGGTAATGCAGTTGGTGCATTTTAATGCACTTGGTGTAGTTTGAGCTAAATTTGGTGCATTTGTTAAAGAAGTTTGTGATCTTGGTGAATGTTTTAAAGCAAATCTTAAAGCAAAATTTGAACTTGTTGATTGTAGACGCATGTGTAGTAATTTCATCAGCTTTTGGTATCGATTAAATGGGTAGTTTAATGGCCTTTTTAGTGAAGTAATATGCATGTGGAGCATGTGTACAAGCATAGTGTCTAAGAAGGTGCATTAGATGCATTAGATCAGCTTTTGGTGCAATTTTTTATGAACTTGGTGTCGAAGAAGGTGCATTAGATGCAATTTTTTTAATCGATTGTCAAATTTAATCGATTGTCAAATTCTATGTAATGAACTTGGTGTCTAAGAAGGTGCATTAGATGCAATTTTTTTAATCGAATGTCAAATTTAATCGATTGTCAAATTCTATGTAATGAACTTGGTGTCTAAGAAGGTGTGTGTAATTTTTTTAAAATTGTATTCGTGTAATGCATTAGGTGCATTATTTAAATCGTTTAACTGCATTTGGTGCATATGTTCAGTTGAAAGAAGAAGTAGTGGAAACAAGTTAGGTTTGATGAAAGAGTTAATCCATCTTAGTGGATATCTTTGAGAAGGTGGTAGAGGATGCTTGGGGAGTAGAATTGAGAAACATCTTGAGGACGGGAAGGATGAGATGGAGTTAATGGTTTTGCAGGTAGATGGAGTTAATGGAAGTTCTGGAACCCCATCCGAATTTTAAAGAAAATTTGTCTATTTTTTCAGTACAAGAGCCTCAAGTTTTGGAAGGAATGGATGGTACAGCCTCTCAAATTTTCTGGGATGCTCAGATCAACTAATGATGACCTGCTTGAGGATTACAATTCTGCTTCCTCATCTTCACAATAATTTGGAATATAGTGCATGTTATATTGGGAGCCAATGCTTGCTTTGTTATTTATTTTTATGAGTGAGCCATAAAGACATGCAAATTCTCCTCTTTATGAGCTATAAGCTGTGTAATAAATTCATTGACAAAAATTGTAATTTAGAATATTCAGCACTATTGTAATTTCTTCTTTATGACCCATTTTTATACATTAAGTAATTTTTATATTCAAATTATTTAAGAGTTAAATTATTGACAAGGAAGATTATATAAACCCTTGTTGTAAGGCTTCATGCTTTTGTTTTATCAATTAAATTTAATTTCTTGTTATGTGTGAAATAACATATAATAAAATATAACACCAACATATAATAAATTAATTAATAATAAATCTTAATCAATCCTTCTTTGAAATTATGTAAAAATATTGAGGCACAAGAATTTATCTATCGTTGAATAAAGAAAGTTTGAATTCTCTACCTAATTTTCGTTAAAATTGGAATAAAATTTGAGTAGTTGGGATTAGGGATATATTTGGAATTTGATTCAAAATTTTTGTATGTAGGAGTAATGGTTTTACATTAATGTACCTTATAATAATAATGGGTACAAGATATGTATGTATTAGTAATTATTTCATAATTTTACAATACATTTTAATTTTAAAATTATTACACATTTACAACGTACGTAACATACTTTATATTTTATTTATGAGTTGATATTCTATGCACCCGGATGCACAAGTGCATCAATATATATATAAAATTTTATTCAATAATGTGTATATGTTTCTTAATATTGTATATTACACTAAGTTTTTATTCAGTTTTTATTCAAAAATGTTAAAATTTTCTTTTTGAAAGATAGGATTCACACAAAACATTTAAATATCACCATGGGCCACAACACTAATAATACAGCTATCTACTATACATTAAAATATTATTTTCCTCACCCGTAACAAACTAAAATACAATATTTCTTAATCTTGGGCAAATAGTAAACGTAACAAAAATATTGATTGGGCAGTGAGAATATATTTTTATTCATAATTGTATACATTTTTTAAAGTGAGTGTACGGTACACCTGGGTACACAAAATAATTAGTCTTAATTTATTATTTAAAAAAACTAATTATCTTTAAAAATAGATTAAAATCAAAACAATACTATTTCTAAAACTAGTATTTATGATAATGGTGAATTTTGAACGGGAGTATTTTAAATTAATAGGACAAAGTCTCTTGTGAGACGCTAATTAGATGAGATGGTTCTGTGAGATGTGTTAAAGTATGTCTATTATTTAAATAACATATGTTTAATGGTTATTAAAATATATTTTCTAAAGTATGTTAGATTATGCATTAAAATATGATTTTAGTGTATTGTAATTTAATTTATTATTAACATACTTTAACTGCAAATAATCATATTTTATGTATATAATAAACATACTTTAGTGATGGGTCGACCCGTCTCATACCCGTCTCATAAATTACCCATCTTACAAGAGAGTATCTCAATTAATAATACGATGTTGGATTCCACAATTTACAAGTTTGACTCGTCCTTTGACTCGATTGTTTACAATTAATTAATTAATGTTGTACTTTAAAGTGGCAGGAGTAATACCTAATAATTCAGGTTCAACATCGAGTCATAGACGGAGGCAGCGCAGGCCCCCGGGTCACTTCTAGTCTGCCACTTTGTCTATGAATATTTTATTTTTCTATTAAGATGATACTAATATTTCTCGTCCCATTGCACGTAAAACACTTTATTATAGAATTGTTGGTTTTTTTAGTAGTGTTATGTATTTGTATAAATATGTTTGAGTTTCTCTCATTCAATTTTGGTCTAATTTGAATTTTTTTGCATTATTTTTATTTATGTTTATAACTATCTCATACTATATGTGTTTTGTACGAAAATAATTATATTTTTTGAATAATTTTTAAATATTTTATTATAAGATTATTGTTAATTATATTGCAGTTTTAATAGTTTTACCTTTACAAACATATTTGAACTTGTCACGTTCAGTTTTGATTTGGCTAGAATTTTGTTATAATATTACTCCCTTCGTCCGATTCTAAGGTATCCATTTGCTTTTTGCACGTAGATTAAGAAGTATTATTATATGTAAAGTGAGTAGTTGTATTAGAGAAAAGTGATGAGCCATATTGTGTATTTTTTTACTAAATAGGGGAAATTGATACATTTGAAGCGGATGTCAGAAATAGTAAAATGGATACCTTAAAGCGGATGGAGGGAGTATTTTTTATTTATGTTAACATTTAACAAAATTCTCAAATAATAAGGTTCTCCGGCACCAGGAGGAACATAGAAAATCCTACCAACGTTCAATTACCAATTTTTCTTTTCACCAATTCTCTCATGTTGTTTTTGCAGACAAAGTGCTGTGGGAATTCTGTAAATATCAGTTTTCTTGCCTTGAGATATTTCTTATTTGCTTCAAACCAAGCTAAGAACATATTCTCCCTTACAAACTTTTAATTATATATATATATATATATATATATATACTATGAATGTAATTTTTTTAACATAATTTAATTTTATATTTATCAATTAAATGTATTGTATATACGCTTAGTTTTTCATAACATTAATTATTACTTATATTTAGGAATGACAACGTATAAGTTACACGCTTATGTAGAGATATCGTATACCTTTAAATATCTGCTACTCGTATCCATAATTTTACAATATTTAGTTTTTATTCAATTTTAATCATAAACCTCCATTTAATACTACTCCCTTCGTCTGTCCTAAATGTGTGCATTTACTTTTTGCATGTGAATTAAGAGTATTATTATTTAATTTGTAATGGGTAATTATAGAGTTGGTCTCCTGTGCCCCCATGTGAACATAAGAGTTTTAGTATTAAAACTCTTGTGTTCACATGGGGATACGGTGTATCCCCAGGGGCATTGTATTAGTGGGTGTGCGTGAGTCTCATATATATAAAAAAGAAAATTAGACCCTTAGGGGCCGACATCCAAAATAAAAAAAATGAGACTTTTTAGAGTGGACGGAGATAAATTTGACAATTAATAGAATATGCCAAAAATATCACTCATATTTACTAAATTATTATATTGTTAATTAAAAAATAAAAAAATTTATTATTAGCTTAAATAATATTAATCTTTAAGATTTAATGTTTTAAACGAACTGCAAAAATTAAAATTGTATGGTTTATAATATAATAAAATTGAAATTAGGTTAAAAAAATTGAAGATAAAAACAAAAATTTAGGTTCATTTGTATAGATAGATAGATAGATAGATAGATAGATAATTTATGATACACCCAAAATAAAATATAAAGAAGTACTCCATCCGTCCGCTTTTAAGGTATCCATTTTACTATTTTTGACATCCGCTTCGAAGGTATTAAATTTTCTTATTTAGTAAAAATATACACAATATGACCCACCACTTCTCTCTAATACAACTACCCACTTTACATATAATAATAATACTCTTTAATCCATGTGCAAAAAACAAATAGATACTTTAGAACCAGATGGAGGGAGCATTAATTATATTGTAATTTTGGGGCACTGAATAGGTTAAAGCACTCCCATTGGAATTTTTATTATAATATCTTACAAAAATTTTAATGGTGATCTAAGTATACTTAATATATATAAATATAATTTAAATTATGTATAATATTTAACTATATTAATTTTTTAGATATTAATTTATATTATTATTATTTATTAAAATAAAGTTAAAACTTTATCTGATTAATTACATCAAACAATATTTAAATTTATTGCAATTAATATAAAAAAATACATATATCATATTCAGTTTATATAATAGGTAATTACGTTATTTATCTACTGATAATTTTATTGATTGATTTGATTCAGAATTTAAGATAAATATTAACTTTTTACAATTAATTATATTAAAATTATTTTATTTTTGATTAATATTTATCTTATAAAAAAATAGATATAATTTCTCTGTAAAACTCAATTATTATTTTGTTTTAAAATAAATATATATTATACTATAATATATATATATATATATATATTACCTAATCAAATTCTTACATTCACCCTCTTTATTTATTTATTTATTTTTTTTTAAGTTTTTCTCTCTAATACTTTTCTTTTTCTTCTCTTTTACAAATTTTATTTTCATATTATTTATAATCTATTCTAATTTATTTTATTTTTTATACTTTTGATCTTATATGCAAGTTTAATCATTCTCCTTAAAGGTATCATTATAATTTTTTATTTTTTGTTATTTTTTTTCTCTTTGATTTTTATGTTTTTTTAAATAATTCTATAAACCCTATTTTTATAATTTATTTTATTTTATCTTCTTTTATACTTTTATTTGATATTATTTTTAGATTTCGATCTTATTTGTGCGTCGAATCATTCGCATTTGAGATATCATTCTTTTTTTTGTCTATCTTTTTTTCTTCTTCAAGTTTTGTGTTTGCTTTATAATAATTCTATGAACCCTATTTTAATATTCTATCTTTTGTTCGTTTTTTTAATTATCTTTTTTTTCTCTAATACTTCTTCTTTTTCTTCTCTTTTATAGATTCTACTTTCATATTATTTATAATTTACTCTAATTTATTTTGTCTTTTATACTTTTATCTGATCTTATATGCATGTTCAATCATTCTCTTTAAATATATCATTATACTTTTATTTTTTTGTTATCTTATTTTTTTCTCTTCGATTTTTGTGTTTATTTTATTAATAATTCTATAAATCCTATTTTTATAATTTAATTTATTTTATCTTATTTTATACTCCCTCCGTTCCATTTCAATATTTATGTTTTTATTTTGCGCGTTCCATTTCAATATTTGCGTTTTTCTTTTTGGAATATGGGACCCACCTAAAACAATTAATATATCATCCAACACTAATATGGCAGATGACAGATGCTCCACTCCGAAACGCGACATTCCGGTGAGGTCGGAGCCGCCTCCGCTGCCAAGGTAGAAGCCCCTCCACGACTGCTCCGTGAAGTGGCCGTAGCCGAGGAATGAGTACTTCCAGCTGCCGAACCTGGAGTAGCTATTCGCGGTTCGATCAACGCCGAAGGCTTGTGTTTAGATGTAATAATCCAAGGTTATTATAATTAGCTGAAAACCACGGTATGGGTGTCGGTCAACCCGTCTTTGGTTTTGCAATTTTTTTTTACAGAATAGTGATCCAAGATCCTGATGGGATTGATTATATATTTTGAAAATAATTGAGCAATTTGTTTTATGTTTACATCGCCTTCAAAACGAATTCTTCCCCTGAATGCATTGCCTTGTGGATATAAAATAGATTGTGATATTGTGCATCAATATAACTATGTTGTGCAATTTAATTGTTTTGTTCAATAACTTAATTATACTTTTAATAGATTTTCTTAACTGTGTTGTGCAATAATTTGATTATGTTATGCAAAATATTATGCCACAATTTAATTAAAAAAATTACAAGAAATAGATTATTTATGTTGTGCAGATTTATACATTAATTGTGCAGACTTTTATCCAATTGTGCAAAATATTTATTGAATTATGCAGAATATATCAGAAGCAATTGTGCAAAACATTTAATGAATCATTCATATATCACAACGCTTTAATCCACAGGAACAAATCCATATTCACAAAATAACCAAATCTACAAAAATATTTTGATATGCGACAAATTTGAGAATCGATATTATTTTGTGATTGTGCATTAATTACAAAAAGATTCTACTTAAAAATAATAAATTATCTCTTCTATTTTAATAGAATGAAGTGAAGAATAATATTGGAATTGCACAATAATTTTTTTTACCCCATAGTAATAAAAATAAACACATGTATCTAATAGTAATTATAGGATATAAATTGTACCTAAGAATAAGTCTCTCATGAAAAAAATTATATAAAATGATTTTAAAGACCGAGCTACCGTGATAGAAAATAAATATTTATAGAGACGATTTTAATAAAAATAAAATTGATATATTATTTGAAATTAAGCATATATTGATTCAAAATTAATCAAATTTATATTGTTAAATTAAATAAATACAAAAGTAAAATTTAAATAATAAAATTCATTATTAGTATAATTAAATTTTATTATTGAAATCAAAGGAAAATTATATGTCCTATGTATATTAAATTAAATTATAATAATATATGAAAATTGATTGATATATTAATTTAAGGGTTTATTACTCTCCAATACACACTTTTAAGCTTATTTACCATGACATACATTAAAAAATATAAAATACTATCAGATACACAATCATTGAATAAAGAGACAAAATTACCCTTCCCATTCAATCCAAAAGCTACACGTTAATCGACTCTGCCACCAACCACCGCATTTCTTATTCCCAATTCATGCACCGACACACCACTCCTTTTTCCGCCTCCTTCTTAGTGACCACCGCCGTCGTCCTTTTCCCTCTTCTTTCGCCGCCACCTTCTTCTCCTTCACTGGCGAGAATGATCGGAATATCTGACCCTCATTTCTTTCCACGAACACGGCGGCGCTAGGTTCCTCATCGGCGACATGGATCTGATCCTCCGACAAAGGAATCCCTCGCGGAACTTCAAATCTCTGTCGTGGGTGAACGATTGGTCCTCGTCAACGTCGTCGGACTCGATTAGAGGGTCGAGCAGCTGATGGCGCTGGAGGTGAGTGGAGAGCTTCATTGGTCAGATCTGGTCGTTGAAGAGCAGCTCGTCAGCGAAGGTCATGGATTCCGGGGAGGCGGCGGCAATGAAAGGGAGAGTGAATGAGAAATCGAACTGGAAGGAAATGGCGGAGTCCGGTGGACCAGAACGACGTCGCAGTCTTCAAGAACAATAGGGCAAGCAAAAGGCATGGTATGTTAAACCTTCAATTGTCGAATTGGCTAGGGATTTGAGTCGCTGTTTTGCCCTTGATCCACCATTGTATTCCCAAATTAAACCTTCAAATCCTAATTACCCTAACCCTAGTAGAATTATTGATGAAAGAATTGAATTATTGAGGAGAAAATCAATGAATGAGCTGGAGGAGAATTTGTGCGGCGATATTATGGAAGGGGAAACTGAGGTTTATTGATTGCACAATCAGAATTGAGAAATCGGGTTAGAGAATTGAGGAAAGAATTGAGGGAGATGGTGGATGAGAAGAAAGCATTGGAGCAGCTTCAGATGGTGTTGATGAATATCATTGGAAGAATGGATTACATAGAACGAAAGCATTAGAGGTTTGTGATGGTGTATCAGAAGAGATATTAGATTTTGGAACTTTAGATATGGCTGTGGAAATACACTATATGCATTGGATAAAGCTGTGCCTTCAGGGACCATTCAAATTTTGTCAACTGTGTTCGCTTTTCTCCTGATAGGAATAGATTTATTACCGTAAGCTCTGACAAACAGGGTATTATATTTGATGCCAAGACTGGAGACAAAATAGGGGAGCTGTCTTCTGATGATGGTCACAAAGGCAGCATATTTGCAGCTAGTTGGAGTCCAGATAGTAAACTGGTAATGTTAGCATAATCAATGACAATAGCTGTGTATATTTGCTGGAAGTATTTGTCTAGGAGAATTAGAAATACATGTTTAATTTTCTTTATATGGTTAGCAGTGAAAATTGTAGTTCCACGTTTGCGTTTTACTGAAACTAATGCAGTTTCTAGTACTTATATTCACTAACTCCCATATGAAACTTTTAATGTTAAAAGGTAGAAAATTGTGATTTAAAAGTATTAGCTTCCTAAGGAATCAGTATGATAATCTTGTTGATTGCTCAAATGTACTCAGCAAATTGGAAATAATGAAATTCAGGGTGTTACTGTATTACCAATAACTTAAGAATTTTCTTTTCTATGATTTACTACAGTTTATTTTGAAAAGCTTAATTGCATATGGCCTTTTTGTCTGATTAGCATACTTGATACTACCGCACAACTTGAATCAAAATCAGTAGACTAGATTAACATTTTGCTACATCACCATGCAAGAAATGTGACCAACATTTCTTGCGATTAGGCCATCACATGGTTTGCCAGCATGTTTATCTGGTCATCAAAAACAATTGAACATCATCGGTTCATGTGATGACTTTTTAGCATGTTTATATGCTAATGTCAGGTCAATCCAGAATAGCATGATTGGATGCTAAAGTGAAACTTATACAAAAATAATGTTAATATATATTGTGTAAGATACATGTAAAAATGTGTATGAAGTTAAATGTGTATTAAAATGTGCTAAAATATTGTGTAAGGCGAATGTGCATAAGCTAAAATGTGAAAATATGATGAAATATTGTATAAGATACATGTATAGAGAAAAATGTGAAAAAAAGTGCAAAAACAAAATGCGTAGAAAAATGTACAAAACAAAATTGTGCAAAACAAAATGTGCAAAAGAAATTATTCATTACAATTCATTTGATAACCTTTCTAGTCGATCAAATCGTAAAACTAGAAAACAAAATGCGAAGAGAAATTGTGCAAAACAAAATGTGCAAAATCAAATTGTGCAAAATAATTGTGCAAATATATAGGGGATCGGCCGTTGACCAACATTGACCGGCCATTGACCCGGCGTTGACCGGCCGTTGACCGGCGAAATTGTGCAAAACAATTATGCAAAATCAAATTGTGCAAATATATAGGGAACCGGCCGTTGACCGGCCGTTGATCGGCTGTTGACCGGCGTTGACCACCGTTGACCGGCGAAATTGTGCAAAACAATTGTGCAGAATCAATTTGTGCAAAATAATTATACAAATATATAGGGGTATTTATGGTACTACAGTCATAATTGTGTAGTTATGAGTAATAGTGCTTTAAGTCATGTAGTTAATAGCAATTATGCATTTTTTTTTGTAGCTAATAGTAAGTGACCCTTAATTTAAATTAATCATATATTGATTAAAAATTAGTTAAATATGCTAAAAAATATCTCTTATATTTACTAAATTTATATTGTTAAATAAAAAAGTAAAATTTAAATAACAAAATCCATTATTAGTATAATTAGATTTTATGATTGAAATCAAAAATATTAATTGGACGGTCAAGATTAAAATTAAATTATTTTTAAATAGAGAAATTGAAAAAAAAATTGAAAACAAAATTAGACGTTTAGGTTTGCTCTTACATATGCATAGATTTTAAGTAAACTACTTCTATATAGAATTTAAAATCAAAACAAATCTCATAATAAATTTATAAATTGGTTTTTTTCGGTACACATTGGTGTATAAGGTATAATATTTTGTTTTAAAGATTATACGTTTTAACTAATGAAGATATATTTTTTTCATTGAACATGTTAGCTAAAATATGAATACTATAAATGTTTGATTAAAAAAATTAAAAGGATTTTTCTTAGAAAATTAAGAGTATAAGCTCTTATACTAAAAGATATAACATTTGTTACTAGAGGGTACAATTTTAAAAAATCGTGGGATTGGAGAAATCGTGGGATTTGATGGCACGATTTTCTAGGGGACGCGCAAGTTTTAGAGTTAAATTCACTTTTGGTCACATAACAATATGATATTTTTTATTATATCCCAATAAAGATATTATTTTCAATTTAATACCGTAACTTCTTACATTAGCTGATTTTGACCCCAACATCAAGCACAATAAGTAGACAGAAAACCAAATCTGGAAACAAAAGAGGATCGGCACACATGCACGTCTTGGCTATTGAGAGAACTAGTGGAATCAAGAAAACTGTGGAGTTTAATCATAATGGAATACCAATAGTTGGAAAAAAATGCTAAAGGGATTCAAAATTACATTGGATTTCTTGCGAAAGAGAAGGTGAAGATTACATATGAAAATTGGAAGATAGTACCACAGAAGTTGAAAGAGCAAATATGAGTTGCGATCAATGTACGTAAAGATAATGTTATAATAACTTATATATACGGTATATCTCATGATGTTTTAATTGTCATTTTGTAGCTGAATTTCATTGTTGACACTTGCTGAAAAAAGAGGTGTTTGAAATATGTTGGTACCAAGTGGAGACAATTTCAAACTATGCTAAACAAACAATATATTTCTAGAGCTACTACAAATGAACTGATAAAACAACCTTCAAATTATCTCCATATTACCCCAACTGACTGGAGTGAGTTTGTCATTACTCGCTTTTCAGAGGAGTTTAAGGTACATATACTTAATATAATAATGTTTAAATATATTCCAATATTATTCGTTGTTTAACATTAGCTTATCTTTCATCTTTCATATTTGTTTAATTCTTCAGAGTATGAACGATATAATTATCAATAGAAATGATTAGCTAATATGCAAAAAATTATTATTAATATTGATAATTTAAGTATATTATTAATTAATTTTTTATAATAAAAGAATTTAATCGGACTAATCTGGCTAACCCTTTTAACTTATGGGCTAGCCATATAAAGTCGCGAGCTAATTGGTAAAAGAGGATCTTATTTAAATGGGCTCCTATTTATACAAACTTAACCTTATATTTTCTCGAGTTAAACGGTTTGGACCGTATTAACTTCTCTACCAAAATGATGGAGGGAGTATAAAGAATAATTATTACTATTTGAAAATTTATATATGGAAATCTGAGCATAAAGTTGAATATAGAGTTTAAAAGATATTTTTTATGGAGTATTAATTTATTGACTTTTGAAGATAATGTGCACTTCCTCGTCTTAGTATACTTTTTTTTTAATTTACAAATGAAATGTAAAAAGTGTATTTAGACAAAAGTTATATTTTGTAATAATAAATAAAGAAAAAATTACACTTTTGGTCCGATATGAACAGTCTCATTTGATTTTTTTAATTATCTCAAACTTTTTTTTAGTTCCAACATTTTTGGTCCCTGTCTTAACTTTTGGACAAAAACTATTAAATCCGAAAAAAAAAGTTAAATAGAGAGTAATTAAGGTTTCCATCCAAAAGTTAACAGCAATGACCAAAATTGTAACTTAAAAAAAAAAAGATTAGGAAAATAAATGAAATGAGACTCTGTTGGACCAAAGTGTAATTATTCAATTCTACATATAGGGTGATATGGGGGTGATATGTTTAATTATATAATTTATTAAGAGATTAATATTTATCTTGAAATTATGAGCATAAATGAGAAAAGTGAGATTAGCGTAAATTTACGGGAAGGGAGAACAAATTAACGGATAGTTCAGACTTGTCTGCTGCTAAATTTCACTTAGCTTATTTTTTCTTCAAACCGTGATTTGAAAACTGTAAAATCTTTTGAATAGAATTATGGAACACGTACACCTATCTTTTCATGATATATATATATATATATAAATAAAGTGGGTGATACGTAGTATTCATGAGAAGCAAATACAATATAAATTCTTACTATTAGTAAAACTTACGTCACTATAATCTAAGCATTGATTAAAAAAAATTTAATAAGCGAAATAAAAGATAAAACAAGAAAATTAAATAAGTGATCCCTCTGCTAGTTATTTCTGAAAATTAGTAGCGTTTTATTTATTCACCCAATATAATAACGCTCAACTAATTATTGATCTCTTTTTAGAAAACTTAAAGCACCTGGCCACTAATTTTCAACCAGGAGCAACAAAAAATAATGCATGACCGGTTACTTTTCTCAAGTTAAATTGAGTTGAGTGGTTCGTTGAACCTTAGTCACGAATCTTTTGTGTCATTTTCATACATCAACTTTTGTGTCATGCGTTATATGATTGACATATATGTAAGAGGAAAATAAATCTAACGATGGCTCCTAGAGTACTTTAATCTTTTTATTTATAGAGCATATTTTTCTTCTATCTCCTATTTGTTATTCATCAAAAGATGATGTAATATAGAAGATGATGTATAAAAGAGAATGTAGAACTCTATAAACCCAACTAGTAGTAATAGACTAAATTTGAAACAAAGAAAATTCAAGCTAAGAAAACGAAAAGGTAAATTAATAATTTATGCATGATAAATAGGACATCTAATTTGTCTGATGTTTGCATCAAACCATTATAAATACCCAAGTTAGACTCTCATCTGCTATCCACACCACTACACCATATTCACTAAAATGGCCTTCATTTGGACATTCTTAGCAGCCATCCTTCTCATATCCCTCTTCCAACATCTGATAAAAAAGAAGAAGAATGGAGCATTCCCTCCAGGCCCAAGAGCCCTTCCGCTCTTGGGCCATTTTCACCTGTTGGGGAAAAACCCCCACCAGGATTTGTTACACTTAGCCCGAAAGCACGGCCCCATTATGGGGATGCGCTTCGGCTTTGTGAACGCCGTCATCATATCCTCTCCGGAGGCTGCTGAGAAGATCCTCAAGACGCATGATCTCTCTTTCGCCGGCCGGCCTCACCATGAAGCTTCCAAGTACATCAGCTACGACCAGAGGAACTTGATTTTCGGACAGTACGGTCCATACTGGCGAAACATGCGTAAACTTTGCACGTTGGAGATGCTGAGTAACTTTAGGATCAACCAGTTTGGCGCTATGAGACGGGCCGAGCTCGGGCTGTTTGTTGATTCGCTCAAACAGTCTGCTGTCATGCAAAGTCCCGTCGATCTTAGCACCAGACTGTTTACCCTCAGTGGGGATATGAATTCTCTGATGGTGCTCGGTAGAAAGTACTCTGACGGGGAAATTGATGAGAAGGGGTTTAAGTCCCTTTTCATTGAGGTCTCCGAGGCTGTCGGAAAGTTCAACCTCGGAGACTACTTCCCATATATCGGGAAGCTTGATCTGCACGGACTAAACCGCAGGATGATACAATTGAACAATATTTTCGATGACTTTTTCGAGAAAATAATCGATGAGCATGTTGAGAACAAAGAGGAGAAGACGAGGGAGGATTTTGTGGACACCATGATGCGTATCATGGAATCCAAAGAAGCTGGATTCAAATTTGACCGCCGCCACGTCAAGGCCGTGCTCCTGGTATTAAACGATACTCCTCTCTATCTGCTTAAACTTTTAGACACTGTTATTTCATTTTACAGTATTTTTTAACCGTTTTCTTAACTTCTTCAGGATTTGCTTATAGCTGGATCGGACACATCATCTGCAACAGTGGATTGGGCGTTGTCTGAACTCATCTTAAACCCATCAATAATGAAAAAAGTTCAGGATGAGTTAGAATCCGTGGTGGGGATGGACCAAATGGTGGACGAGTCTCACATGGACAAACTCCACTACCTCGACTGCGTGATCAAAGAAACGTTCCGCCTGCACCCGATAGTTCCACTGTTGATCCCACACAAAGCAGTGGAGGACTGCGTGATAGACGGCTTCCACATACCAAAAAAATCAAGAATCACAATTAATGCATACGCCATTGGAAGAGACCCGAATGTGTGGTCGGAGCCCGACAGGTTCAATCCAGACAGGTTCATCGGCAGCAGCGTGGATGTCCGAGGACACGATTTCGAGCTGATCCCATTCGGAGCGGGGAGAAGGGGGTGCCCCGGCATGCAGCTAGGGCTGACGGTGGTGAAGCTGGTGCTGGCACAGATGGTGCATTGCTTCGACTGGGAGCTGCCAAATGGGATGCTGCCAGCTCAGATGGACATGTCCGAACACTTTGCCGTTGTTACTGCCAGGGCCCAGCATCTTGAAGTCATTCCCCGATATCGGTTGACCAAATAACTGCAAATTAAATCCATCTCAATGGATAGTTTGAAGTTGGAATAGGGAATACTTGCTTATTAAATCATGTCCTCACAATAGTTTTACGTCATGTATCATTATCAGTTGTTTGTCAATTGTTGAATTAATTACCTCCACTTTGAAATTTCGCTTCATACTCCCTCCCTCATGTTTGTTTTTTACACGTTGATTAATGAATATAGTATTTTAATGTGTATTGAGGTAAGAGAAATAATATTTTAATGTAAAGTGGGTAGGTGTACTAGTGTGATGTGTGGATCCACGGAGAGAAAAGTAATTAATTTATGTGGGTCTCATATGCTAAAAGGGAAATATAACCATTAAAATGAGACACACAAAAAATGTAATTATTAGGATGGGATGGAAGGAGTATATAATTACTATGCATTAGCGGAATAAGAATACAAATTTTTTTCCAAGTTATTAATACTCATGCGTCCCAATTTAATAGTAGTTTCGTTCGTATTCCTCAACTACAATATGATTGTGCAATTGGAATCACTTGTTCCACTGCGTGTTTCATCTCATGTTTTATTTATTAGATGTTTGCCACATATATTAATCAATACCTAAAATACAACTACATGCCCCAAATGTTTAATAGTTATTAATTAGGGTATATTATTTTTATGGAAAACAAGTTATGAAACATGGTTGTGGAACAGGGGATTCGGGTTGATGATTATATAGACCACTAAAAGTTCAATCGAATAGAAAGTAATTGAACAGTAGGGATAATTATTAAATCAATAAAAATAATTGATGAATTTTGATTCTTATTGAATGAAATCACTGAATCAAATAAACATTAATGATGTGAATCAATATATCTTTATTCCCATTAACCCCACTAATTACATCCAAGTAAGTACTTCCTTAATCTTCAAAATTATAGTAGACATAGAATTTAATAACAATTAATCCCTCCTCCCATCGTTATGGTTATGTTTGTTTTTTTACGTGGATTAATGAGTATAGTATTTTAATGTGTATTGAGGTGAGAGAAATAATATTTTAATGTAAAGTGAGTATGTGTGTTAATGTGATGTGTAGGCCAATAAAGAGAGAAGTAATTAATTTGTGTGAGTCTCATATGCTAAAAAGGAAAATGTAATCATTAGGATGAGACGCCCAAAAAGAAAATATGTAACCATTAGGATGAGACGGAGGGAGTACTTTTTAACCTATTCTATTTTTTTTAAGATAATGTAGTATTTTAGATAATACATACTTCCTCCGTCCTTCACTAAGAGTATCTTTTGTTTTTTGAACGTGAATTAAGGAGTATTATTATTTAATTTACAGGGAATAGTTGTATTAGTGGGAATGTGGTCTCATATTTTAATTGTATTAGTAGGTGTGTGTGGGTTCATGTGTTTATAAAAGGAAAGATGACTCTTTGGGTGAGACGCCCAAAATAAAAAAAAAAAGAGTAAATGTTATTTGTATTAGGTGGGAGCGTTACAATTATAATTAATATATACTTTAAATGATGGGGATCGATGTGATATTTTATTTTTTAAATGGTAAAATTTAATGTGGTACGAACAAAAACAAAAAGTATAAAATTTAATATTGGTGTAGAGATAGTATTTACTTTCTTAGTTAAAATACTGCTTGTTAATTACTTAGAGGTTATTTAATAAATATATGGTTTATTCTTTTAGTGATGGATTTTATGGGACAATGACAAATAAATGGAGAGAGTATGAAGAGTTTTGTGGGACAAGGGTTATATATCTTTAAAATAAAGTAGTATTTCATAATTTTCAATAATTTAAAATAATTATTAGAACATTTTTTATAATTACAAATGTAAGGGGCATTCTCTTGTAACATTATTAAAGTATATTTATTATTATATAGAAAAAATGCTAATTAAATATATTAATAGTAAATTAATCATATTATAACACTTAAAATTATACTTTAATGAATTATTTATTATACTTAGAAAAAAGGAACTCTAACTATCAATAATATATATATATATATATATATATATATATATATATATATATATTAACAGGTATTATAATCCCCATAAACAATGTTTTATAAGTGTTTTAGAGGAGAGTTTGTCTAAATATAATAACTAAGTACTCCATTTTTTATTTTTATATTATTTAATATATTTTTAAATAAAATAATTAAAATTGACAAAGTAAATAAATTAATGACAAAAATTAATAAAGTATTAAATTGGATTCATGTGTTGATGTTTCAATTTTCCAGCATAGGTGAAATTTTCTGACTTTTTTTTTTCAAATAAACTGAGGAATAATCTCTTTTAAAAAAATAAATAAATTGGACAAAAAAATAAAACAAACAAACAAAATTTGATAAAGTTGATAACGAAATGACCAAACATGATTCATCCTAAATTACATGATCATAATTAATTTCTGATATTTTACCAAATAATATGCTAGTTTATATACTTCTCCTCATTTCCATCTTTAATACTTATTTTTAATTTTGATATCTCATTCTAATCTTTACATTTCCCTTTATTTTATTAATTAATAAATAAAATTCATACTAAATATATTTCGATATATGGGCCTTCACATATAACACTAATACAATCACCTACTTTACATTAATATATACTCCCTCTATCCCATACTTATCTGCACCGATACTGTAGATACGTAGTTTAAGAAAAGTTACTTTTTGACCAACTTTATTGACTTTTTAGGGGTATTGTGGTATTTTTAGGTAATAAATAAATTATAAAGTATGTTATGTGTGTTAGGTGTGAATAGTATTTTTGAAATTATAATAACTTTTGAGGTTATTGGTTAATGTAAAATTTTTTTTAGGTGGTGAAGATAAGTATGAGACGGACGAAAATAGAAAGTGTGAAGATAAGTACAGTATGTGATAGAGAGAGTATTTTTTAACGTATCTACGATGGAGATAGTATAATTTATAATCACTCATTTTTCAATTTTAGTCCATTAGCTGCCCAGGTCCAATTTGAGGGGCCACGAAAATATATACTTTCTAGCTCCTCCATTCCATTATAATAGTTAAGGGACGGCTTTTGCTGGAAATACTAAATATACTCTTACAAAATTAAAACTAAACTAATTAAATTAAATATCCTTATGAAAAATGTGTTTATAATATTTAGGGTTAATTGCATAAAAAGTCTCCACCTTTATTACAATTGCAAATTAGTCTAAACCTTTGAAATTTAACAAATAAGTATATCACCTTTGAGAGTGATTGCAAATCAAGCCATCGGTCAAATTTTGACAATATTTGAGTGCCCAATTCCAATTCCAACATGGAAAATAAAACTAAAAAAAATAAAAATCCTGCAATCCCTTTCCTCTCAAAATTTTCTTTTCTTGTCTCAACTTTTCATCGATCAGCCTCCAATTTGGAAAGAAAAGACCGACTCCACCGCATGCCTTTACCACCGTGCACCACTGCTCGTCGTCGGAAGCCTCGAAAACTCTCCGCCCAGCGAAGGTCGAGGCCTTTTTCAGTCGAAGAAGACTCGTCTCTCACCACAAGGAGTTTAGCGCCGTTGACTGCCACCACCGTGCGCAGCCGCCCGTGTTGCCTCAGTCCAGTCGTGAAAGCCGAGTCGTCTGGAGCCCGTCGTGCTACCATCGACGTGCGCTGTCTACGCCACTTCAGATCTGTCGGATCGAATCCACCCATCTCCGTCCGCGCGTTGGTGCCCCTTCCACTATGTTCTCTATTAAGAAATATCACATAATTTTCAGATAGATTAGATGTGTAGAAAATTCAAAGAAAGTGATAATGAATAGTGTGAGTGAAATTAAGAATTGTGATTAGAGGTGAGTCAGAACTTATCATCCTCGCGAGATCATCCTCGACCCCCTTCTTCATAGTTTTGTTTGTAAGGGGAAATCTGAAGACACAATTTGCAGGAATTTTTTTTTAAAAAAATTATTTATTTTCACATTGGATTTGGGCATATCAAAATTAGTCAAAATTTGACCGGTGTCTCAATTTGCAATCCCTTGCAAAAGTGATATACTTATTTGCCAAATTTCAAAGGTGTAGATTAATTTACAATTGAAATAAAGGTGGAGACTTTTTACGCAATTAACCCTAATATTTATGCTATTCATACTCCAAGACTACTAAATATACCTCATTCACCTACCATACATACACGCGCCATTACACAAATTTCAGAAATGTGTACACGTATTCACACGAAGAAAGTACATTAGTACACAATTTTAATTATTAGTCAACATCTAAAGAATTCAACCCTTGCATGAATTTGCATATAAATGGTGCAATGGAACATGATATCCACCACACAAAGCAAAATGGAAAAATGGTGAATGGAGATATCATAACCAAAGCTATAATTAAATCTTCTTCTCCCATCCCAACCCGCCCCGCCTCACAAATCTCAAACTTTCCTTTCTCGACCAATTA
Source organism: Pogostemon cablin (assembly GCA_023678885.1). Taxonomy (NCBI): domain Eukaryota; kingdom Viridiplantae; phylum Streptophyta; class Magnoliopsida; order Lamiales; family Lamiaceae; genus Pogostemon; species Pogostemon cablin. Next base: position 13,043,726 of record CM042965.1, on the reverse strand, counting down.
TTCCCTCCGACCTACGTCCACATTATTTCATGAAGGCGGTGGAGATGAGAAAAGGAAATGGGAGTGGGTGTGTCTCCAACACCGGCATCGTGGTGGATCTCAGAAACCAGAGCGAGCCCTCCATTGCCACGTCATTTCTCTGACAATGCGAGAAAAAAATATTGATTCAAACCTACCAATGCACAGAGATTTTAATTGATTAAGCAAGGGTTTAATGAATGAGGTATATTTAGTAGTTTTGAGATATGAATAGTAAAAATATTATAAACACATTTCAAGAGTATTTTAGTCTCATTAATTTAGTTTAATTTTTTTAATTATATTTTATTAATTAATGTTCCACTAAAAGAATTACATTTTCCTTTTTAAGGTAAATAGGATCCACAGGAAACAATTAATATACTATATTCATGAGCCCACATCAATAAATAAAATTGGTTTACAACAAATTTTCCATTGATAAAGTGGTGGTTGATAAATTTTTTTTAACGAAAATTAAATTTCATTGGTAAATAGCAACATATTTTATTTCATTGGTAAAAACTTAATAAATCTGTCAGCACTTCATTGCTTAAAGAAAAATATAATTCTTCTTGGTAATCTGTCGGTAATTATCAATGGATTGAATTCCGTTGGTAGATTCCATTGCTAAAAAGAAGTTTTTTTTAAGTGCACACAATACTACTACAACTACTAAATGTACATTAAAATGTTATATTTATCACTCACTACATATTAAAATACTATATATATTCATTAATTCTCGTGCAAATAATAAATGTAACTCTTGTGACGAAATGAAGGGAATATATATATATATATATATATATATATAGTATTTTAATTAATTTATTTATATATTTTCATCAAATTTATTTTAAAAGAAAATGTATTTTAAAATAATTTCTAATATTATATTTCCTATATCCCAATTTTCTTATTAGTGTGAAGAGTAAAAATAAGTTTTTATGTGTATAAAGTTAGGTAAACTAGGGGTAATTTGCATTATTTAATATTAAAAATATGTTAAGTGTAATAAAAGTGACAAATTTATAATATTATGATGCTATGAGAGTGTTGGTATAGTGTGGATTCCTATTTGGGAAGTGTGCATGCATGAATTTTAAAAAAATGAAAAGGGTAGAGTAATTATTGAAATGGGGAATATAATTCAGAGTTTTTTTTTTTTAATTAAATGTCCCCTGTCTCGTATTATTTTTTCATGGTTATTAAGAAATTTGACTTTTTTATTTTTATTTTTCACTAATTTTTGGTAGTTTAATATATATTTTTAAATAATAAATAAATTATAAAATACATTTTTTTGATGGATGTCAATTATTATGAAATTAAGTATACTTTTGAGGTATGATATTGAATGGCAATTTTTTTTTTAAATTATGGTATGAACATAAAAAATATTTCATCCGTCTCGTGTTAACGTTAACGTTTACGTTTGTTTTTACATGTAGGTTTAGGAGATATAATATTTAAATATGAAAAGTTGTATTAGTATTATGTGTGGATGCTGTATTGAAATAATTAATTTTTTTGTATGGGTTCAATTTGATTACAAAAAAAAACTTTGAACAATCCAAAATAAATGAGAAACGTAAATTTCAACAAGAGACGGGATAGAGTATAGAACTAAAAGAATTGATGGAGCTATACTTTTTCACTTCGTCCAAGGCAATTGAAATTTCAGTGACGGCACTCCATTATCAAGCACAATTATGTTACTCATGCAACTATTAATTTTTTAAAAAAGGAAGAATTTTATAGGAGGACCTAATTTTTAGTTTAGGTCTCAAATTAAGACTTGATTTTATAAGTATTTCAAATTAAGGTCTAAATTTAGATATTTTTCTCAAATTAGAGCCTGATTTTTATGTTTTTCAATTTGTTCTCATTTTAAGACTTACCATGGAATTTATTTTTTCATTTTAAATCATACAACATAGTTTAAAAATATTATTATACACCTTCAAATTAAATTATAAAATTAAAATATGTCATTTTTATTAATATTTTATATTTTCTATAATTTATATTGAATTCGTAAAAAAAATAGAATTAAGACAAGTCGAGAAAAAAATTAAAATTAAACCTTCAAATGAGACAATCATAAAATGAAATCCAAAAGTGAGACATAAAATAAAATTTGGATCTTTATATGAAAATTTTCCTTTAAAAAATTATATTCCATCATGAGACAACATAGACATACAACTAATGTACGTATATAAAAACTGGAACTTTCTATCTTTAAATTTAATATTGTAGGAGATAGCATGACCATTCTAGAAATATGATATGCATCTCAATACGTGTCGTCCGTGGCCTATCAAGTATTAAATAATTAAAAGTTTTCAATTCAATTGGTAGTCGTCTTTGGAGATGAATGATAAGGGCATTGTGTTATTCTCAAGCTGCGCCGCCATGAGATTTCTGTGGTCTTGGGCGAAATTAACAAAATGCCCCTATTTAAAAGTAGTGTAATTAATAAATATTTTTTAATTTTTTAGTAATATATATTTAATAAAAATGTTTATAAATTTTATTTTTAGAAAATTTGATATACTTTTTAGTATAATTCTCCATCTATATATCTCTAGTTTTAATATTTTATTATAAATATTATCTCAAACTTTAAGATCATATATTATATGATCTCTATTCTTTAAATATTTGAGTGTTTTTCAAGTTCATTATCTTTTCAGTTATTTTGCAACTTTTTCTCTCCAAATTATTTTTATTTTCATTCAAACTAAAACCCATTTAAATAACAAAAATTAATAAAAGGAAATAAGAGGGAGATAGATGATGGATAAATAAAAAAATCATTAAAAAAAATTAGGAGGAAGATGGAATAAGCACATTAAATTAGAATTATGAGGTAGATCAGTTAGGAGGCAGATGGAATAAGCACATTAAAATTAGAATTAAGAATTAGATTAGTAAGAAATGTACTATGATCAAAATATAAAGAAAAAATTATAAAAGAATAAAATTAACAAAAATAATTAAAAATTAAATTAGAAAATAAAGAGATCACAACAATGAACTGATAGTAAAACAACTAAAGAAAAAAAAGTTGAGAATTAAAAAAAACTAAAGAAAAAAGAAAGAGATCAAAGTTTAACCTACGATCAAAATTTAATGAAAAAATTAAAAAATAAAGAGTTAGAATTGAATAAAAAAAATAAAAAAAAATAAAGAGATCAAACTATTAAAGTTTAAACAAATACTCATAGATAAGATTAGTGAGAATATTAAGAGATAAGATTAATGAGAGATTACTACGATTAAAATATAAAAAAAAATTAATTAAATAAGAAATCGATTAGTGAGAGATTACTATATCAAAATATAAACAAAGAATTAGAAAAGATTAAAATATAAAGAAAGAATTAAAAAGAAAAAAGATCACAATAAAAAAAGAAAATTATTACAATAAACTGTATTATACGGATAAAAATTTGGCCATGGGATTTGGGGCCCTCGATCGGCCTTCTTGCCATGCCGACCCTGGTTATTCTATCTGGAGTGCTGATCTGATGTCCATTTCGTTTACTCCGACTCCTTTGACTCAATTATTTCAAACCAAAAAAAAAGGTCAATTTTGTCCAAATAATCATGTTTCTTGAATTAATAATTCGACTTCCATAGCTAGATTACATTTTCTTTATAGTATAAGAAATTTTATTTTATTTTATTGATGGTATTAGAGTTTTTTTTATAAATAATAAATACTCCTTTGGTCCCATGAAAAATTATACTTCCTCCATTCGACACCATCTTTTACATTTTTCTTATTTGTCCGTCCCACACCACTCTTTATACTAAAAAAAATGAAACATCTCTTTATTCCACAACCTCAAAAGTTACTCTAATGTCAAAGTTGTTACTTCTATTTCATATGCACACCATTACTTTATAATACTATTTTATTACCTAAAAATATTACAATAATTTCAAAAGTCAATAAATTTGATCTAAAAGTGTAACTTTTATTAAACAACGTGGTACGGAAGCGTGGTGTGGGATGGAGGGAGTACTAATTTATTCATTTAACCCATTCTTTAAATCAATTTTTAATAGCATATTTATTTTATTTATTTTCTTTTTTTAAATCAATTTGCTTGAGAATGAATATATACGCCCATTTTTTTTTTCATAACATTTCACGTGTATTATTCTATGATATTTAAAAAGAAAATATTGTATAATAAATATTGCTTTTATTCCATTATTATTATATATTTCAGTAATTTATCCTCAGTTCTTAAATTAAATGGCTCAATTTGAATGTGATACATGCATTTGATATACTCCCTCCATCTCAGAATCGCTACTATTATAAATTTAGAATTGAGAAAAATGATTTTTAATTGATTTTATTGATTCTTTAGAAATTAAAATATATTTTGAGATTATATGATTGATATTTTTTATGGTGAAATTTATTGTGGAATGGATAGAATGGTAACCATAAAGTTCATTATTAGATGGTAGGAGTAAAAGAGATTAATTCCATTTTCAAAACAAAATTCTCAATAGTCAAGAGTTGATTGTTATTCTAGTCCAATTCCACGACTGATAAGTTGCATCTGATTTACTGGGCCGGATGATCCATTCTTGGGCTGCAGCCTTGAATCAGAGTGGGCCGAAATTTATTAATACAAATGGTTGGCAAATGGGTGGTGAAAAAATTGGGCCGCTCATGTTTATGAAGAATAGGTGGCTCCCTCGAAGAAAACTATTTTCACATTATCAAATTAAGTTTTTTTTTTATTTAAGTTTATTTTTTAAAAAAAATATAAAATCATTTAATTAATCTTATTAATTAGAAGTATATAAATGAGATATTTTCAAATGAAAGATAGTTTTATATAAATTAAATTTATACTCCCTTCGTCTCGGAGATGTCGAAATATTTTTTTTGGCACGAAAATTAAGGAGTATAATAATTTAATAAATATTTAAGTGAAAAAAATAATATTTAATGTATAGTTGGTAGTTGTATTAAAGGTGTATGTAGGCCCCATAAATATAAATTAATTATTCTTGAGTGGGTCTCAAGTACTAAAAATGAAAGTGTAGAGTAACTTTTATATAAAAATTTCCCTGAGACATAAAATAAAATTTGTACCTTTCAATGAAAATATTTTATAGAGATTTTTTCTTATGAGACGGGTATTTGTGAGAATAATCGACTCGTTGTTAAAATATAGTTGTTATATAGATAAAGTATATTTATTGGTACTTGGTACTTAAAGTATATTGGTAGTGAATTGAATTAACATACTTTACCTATATACCGAGTTTACTTTAATAACAGATCGATCCATATCACTGTCTCACATAATTACCATCGAGACTTTGTGTATTTTATATTGGTTGTTCTGATTTATAAAATTGAGTGATTGATAATTTAAGCAGCATTTACTAATGTTCAACGGACAAATATAATTATTTACTCGTTGTTGAATAGGTAAGAAAAAAGTTTAATGTTCAATAAGAAAGACTTGATGGGTCTTTCTCCAATCAGACAACGGTCATGCCAAGTTTATATGGTCACTCAATGCTCAAATATTTTACATTAATCTTTATATGCCAATTCTTTCCAATTCTCTTCTACTTGTAATTACCAGCCTACTTTTTCTGACTTTATAACAAGCAACGTAAGAACTATGGTATTTGGTTCTGAATTTGAACAGACTGAAAGTTGAAGAAAAGAAAAGAGATCAAACGATTAGTGTGAGACTACCTCACGAAAAAACTTGCTTTAATATGTATCCACATTAATAGATACACCCATGATCTGCTACCCACTACACCATACAGTAGTCAGCTGCTGAAACTCATTTGAAGATGTCCTGGATTTGGACATTCTTATTAGTGATCATATTTCTCACTCTCTTTCGACATCTGAGAAAGAAGAAAAGATTGCCTCCAGGGCCAAGGGGCCTCCCAATTTTAGGCCATTTCCACCTGTTGGGAAAGAACCCTCACCAGGATCTGCATCATTTAGCCCGAAAGCACGGCCCCATTATGGGGCTGCGCTTCGGCTTCGTGCCCGCAGTTGTTGTATCTTCCCCTGCTGCAGTTGAGCTGATCCTCAAGACCCACGATCACGTCTTCGCCAGCCGGCCCTACGTGGAGGCAGCTGCGTACTTGGGCTACGGCCAAAGGGACTTGATTTTCGGGCCATACGGGCCCTACTGGCGCAACATGAGAAAACTCTGCACCTTGGAGCTGCTCAGCACCCCAAAGATGAACCAATTTCGGGCCATGAGGGGGGCCGAGCTCGGGCTGTTAGTTGAGTCTTTGAAGAGGTCTGGGGAAGCTCGGGCGGTGGTGGATCTCACCGCCCGAGTTTTTTCCCTGGCTTTGGATATGAATTGTCTGATGGTGCTTGGATGTAAGTTTTCTGACAGGGATTTTGATGAGAAGCACATCAAATCTCTGTTTTTCGAGTTTACGGAGATTATTGGAAAGTTTAACATTGGGGACTATTTTCCCTATGTTGGGAAGCTTGATTTGCATGGAATACATGGGAGGATGAAGAAGTTGAGAAACTTTTTTGATGGCTTCTTGGAAAATATCATTGATGAGCATGTTGTGAACAAGCAGGGCAGGAAGACAGAGGACTTTGTTGATATTATGATGCGTATTATGGAGTCCGGAGAGGCTGGATTCGACTTTGATCGCCGCCATGTCAAGGCCGTGCTCCTGGTAAACATATTCTTGCACCTGTTGTACTGCTTCGAGTTTTGAATCAAAATCGTCTCATACAAATTTACTTTATTCAAAATAGTCCCAAAAAACTTAATTTCTTCGAAATATTCCATAACTTTTAGGTTCTCATCAAAATAGTTATTGTTTTTTTAAAAATATTCAATTTTTCTAATTTCATATGATGAGCTTGATCGTTGTTTTTACAAAGTTATAAGATAAAATTGATAAAACAATATTATTTTGAGACGAAATCGGATCAAAACGGAAAGGTTTGGAACGAAAATAAGTGACATAGTATATAACTATTGTAGAACCTTTTCGGATAACGTAAAAAGATACCTGACAATTTATGTTTTAAACTCCAATTTTCCAGTGTTAAGAGTTTAGGCTGATGCCTATTTAATTTTATTCTTGTAGTTTATAGCATGTCTTAATAAATATAATTTAATTAATAAATGAGGAAGGTATACGAAAATTCTTTCACAAGAGACTAGCTCCTTCCTCTTTCGATTTTTTTTTTTGTATAAATGAATTAAAGATGTTCTTTCTTCAGGATTTGCTAATTGCAGGATCGGATACTTCATCAGCCACCATAGATTGGGCACTTTCAGAACTCATAAGGAACCCATCAATAATGAACAAACTCCAAAAAGAGTTGGAAAGGGTGGTAGGATTGGAGCAGATGGTGGATGAATCACACATCGACAAACTCGACTACTTGGACTGTGTGGTCAAAGAAACGTTTCGGCTCCACCCGGTGGTGCCCTTATTAGTCCCCCACGAATCAGTCGAAGACTGCGTCGTGGAGGGCTTCCACATTCCTAAGAGATCAAGAGTGATGGTGAATGCATGGGCCGTTGGCAGAGACCCCAACTCTTGGCCAGACCCGGAATCCTTCACTCCTGAGAGGTTCATCAGCAGTAATGTGGGCGTGCGAGGACATGATTTCGAGCTGATCCCGTTCGGGTCGGGAAGAAGGGGTTGCCCTGGAATGCAACTAGGGTTGACGGTGGTGAAGTTGGTGGTGGCACAAATGGTGCACTGCTTCAAGTGGGAGCTGCCTAAGGGTATGTTGCCGTCTGATATGGATATGTCCGACCACTTTGCTGCTGTCACTGAAAGGGCTCAGCATCTTAGGGTAATTCCCACTTATCGACTCGCCAAATGATCCATTCAAACACTTATTGACACCCACTTTTTTTTGTTCCAACATAATAATTGATTCTACATTCAGCAAACAAACATAAACTTGATAGAGAATATAAAGCTTGTTTGGAGACTCGTGGGATTTGAAAATGATGAATAATGATAAAATTAACGTTTATTTCGAATTTTTGGTATATATGATAGATTAATTTTATGTAAATAAGTTTGTATAATATTTGTAAAAGAATATTAATTAATCAAGAGAAGTAAGATAAGACATAGGCAGATAGATCATAGATATGCAGTGGCTCCTTAGTCCTTATGCCATGAGGCTCATATATGCTTTTTCCTAATTATGAATCCATTTACAAGTAATAGCAGAAAATTGTGACTATAAAGGTGAAAGTAAAATCACATCTCCACCATTACGACAGTAAGTATTTAAATAGCACAATCACTTGATGAATTAACAACTCATATAATCACACATGTAAGTTGCTTGTTTCAAAACAAAAGGAGATTTTCTAAATGAGCCATGGGACGTAGACAGCTACTTGTCGGATGGTTATTGTGAATCTCTACGACTGTATTCCTACTCTTGTCATACATCATATAAACCACCTCACACCTCCTCGCAACAACATAAAAAAGAAGCTCATTTTCGCTCACTTTACACGCGACCATGGGGCGGCTTCCAAATCTGCACTCGCATAAACACTCATCCTTAGACTCCATCCATTCATCATTCCCATCAGCGCTAGTAACTATTTTCATAATCTTAAGCAGATAAGAATCCAATTCGGTCGCGAACATACAAAGTTGGCCTCCGAAGGAAGTCAACTGCATGAAATATCCATCACGTTGTTCAAACTTTGGCAAAGGAAGCCTCTTGAAACTTTCATCCTTGCAATCAAAACAGATTACTTCTCTGAATTTATCCCCTTCATCAAAGAAATCAACTACCAACCAATAAATATATCCATTAACAAAGACACCACTATCAGGGCAATAGTCCCCCAAGAATCCTTTCATCTCTTTTAACGTCACCCCCATTTGTCTTCTCTACAAGAATACACAGCATAATGGTTCATATCAGCAATCACTATGTTATAGTCCATCATCAATGGATCGTAATACATTGCACAAACTGCTATAGCGCTCCTAAGGACATCAACTGATGGTGGACAATACAACTCCCGGTATGTTCTACAGGATGGATTCCACAGCACACACTTAACAGGCTTGACCACTTTAAGACTGGGAGTGGGCAAGTACTCCAGATATAATCCGTCACAATTGCACAAATTAAAGCTACCATGACCAAGGCCAAATTCAATTGCCGATACACATTCAACAGAGTTGTTTCGGAGCTCTGTAACATGCAATCCATTGTAACTAGGTAGGTTCTGCCATGCAAGTAGATTCCGGGAGGATGGATTCTTGATGTGCTGGAGATGAATTTCAGCGAATGTTGGATTGGAAATAGTGGCCTCCCACTGTTTGCAAACTACCCTGTATCTAACTAAATCCTTCACAGGTAATCGGGACAAGATGATCTCTAGTATTTCATGGGGAAGACTAGGACTAATACTACATTACTGTCACTGCCTTTTCAGTTTCCACCTTCCAACATCACACGCTTCTTTCATATTTACTTATTCAAATTCTCTAACTGATTCCAGAGTATTGAAACCTACAACAATAATTTTTTTTTTTTTTTTGAAAGCTAAAGAACATGGAATTAACTCAAATCGCAAGAACAGAAGGTGTCGAGAAACATAAGAGACAGAGTCTCAACCCAACAATGAGGGATAAAACCTACAACAATTATTTAGGTTCAATAATAACTTTCACTATAACAACCAAAAATAAATAAAAAAATTAAGATGATAATTAAGTAACAAGTAAGTTTCCAAAAGCAACAAAATCAAGCCTAACCCTTCCAAAGCCTGAACCTTTTTTTTTTCAAAGCAAACAGAGGGTCAAATTCAACCAAAACCAAACGAATCAAATTAATAAACCATGGGTTTTGTATGATCAAGGAGATTAAGAACGAAGCCCTACTACAAGAAATTAACACCAGATATTCAATAAAGCAACTTCAATTGCAATCCTAACTAACAATTAATACTTAGACACCCTCTAAAATACACATTCAAATACTTACCGTTCTTCAAGTTTTTGATAAGTACAATCTCAGAAACAAGGTCGTAGATTACCTTCCTCAAGACGAAAGGACAGAGTGAAGGCAGCTATAGTAGAGGAGTGAAGGTATTCAGAATTAGGTATTTATAATTGGATAATTAAAGGTAGAGATGTTCGAAGCCCATGGGCCATGGGTCGGCGGTCGGCCGCCGTCCACAGTATCATTTCCTAATTCACTTGAAATAGTTCGTTATATTGGAAATTAATCCATTAAATCTTAACCCTATTATAATTAACGAGATTTAAACTGTAAAGTGGAAGCGTACCTGATCCAATGAGTCTCTAGGCGGAACACGAACTCAGGATCAGTGGTTATATGACCTTCCTCAACTAAGCCCTCTTAATTCCTTTATGGGGACCGTAGTAATCCCTCCCGATGGGGAGAAGGGAAGACCATGTGCGGCTTAGTATATTGGGGACCATAACCTGGAGCCTTTATATACTACTTTAATTAGGCCACCCATTATCACATAATTATGTAGTATTGAGTATCTACTCAATTGACCCATATCATTTATTATTATAGCCCATGGACCTTTAACCTTAATTGGATCACTTAATTAAGTCCATAATATAATTGAATAGCTAATATAATTGCATAATAATATATTGTCCACAATTAGATTATAATGGAAATTAATAAATTTCCAACAATCTCCCACTTGGGCTATATATTTTCCCAAAGCAATTATATCAAGAGTCCTTAGTTGCGCAACTTTATGTTATTCTTCTTCAGGCTATACTTAACAATCTGGTCCATCTCATATACTAATATGGAACTACCGCGGCCTTCACCACATTATAAATCGTGATTAAACCCCGACAATCACCAATATCAATATACTCAATGACATAGATCAAATATGGTGAGTAGCATGGAAATTACATGTCAAATGTGATCAACATCATGTCTATTTCCAACTGGTCCTACTTTAATCGTTAGTGAGATCAATTCATAATGTAAAATATTACAAAATGAAAAATTAACTTAAGTGACATCCATCAATGACATCCATCAACTCAATTCTGCAGAAAATCGAATTATCTAAAATCAAAGTGTCTTAAAACTTTAAAGAACAATAAATATAGACTCCCACAGAACTAATGTATTCTAAAACTATATAACACCCACATGATTAGCTAGCTCATAAAATTGCAGGGCGTTGAATACATAATTGGTGGATCCATATTTAGAGTCTATCATAATATGCTCTTCTAAAATTTTATCTACACAAAACACTTTCTTTAACAACCAAGAATTCTATGTCAATATGCTTGACTTATAAGAACTCTTATTGTTAATACTTTACTGCGAACTAACTGTCACAATCAACTTTATGTGACTAAACTTCGCAACCTTTATTTCATGTTTGAATGCCCCTTAGTGTGCTACTGATTCTGTTGTCATGGTTAATGAGTTAAAGTGTTTGCTTAATACTTTTACTTGTATAGCTCTCCAGACCAACAGAAGATGTAGCCTGAAGTGGATCTTATATCGTATTGGCATCCAACAAACTCATAATCAGACTACTTTATGATCTCCTACTAATCTGATTATCTCTAACGTTAAAGCATGTTATCATTAGTTCTCTGTAAAGATCCATACTAGAGTTACTTAAATGTCTACTTAATACACCAACAACAGAAGCCAAATTAAGTCTTGTAGAGACCTCATCATACAACAACTTCCAACAACCAATGAATATGGAATGTTTCTACATTTCTTAAATCTTTAGTTTAACTTTAGGGCACCTGATTGAGACTGCACTTGTCTCCCTTAGTTTAACTTAAACATTCTCCCACTGAATCATATAATCATCGACATTTGTCTCAAAACCAAATGAGACACTTACTTCATGATGATACTTGTGATTCCTTTACGAAAAAAATTTGCTTGAATGCATAGATGGATTTCCTATTAGTTCTTAAACCATTTAGATCGTATCATCAGTGTTGCGATCAAGAAACTTTATCTTTACATCCATCTAATATGATTCAAGATCAAAATGTGCTACTAATGTCACAATTATCTTATAATAATGCCTTCCTTCCCTTTTGAGTAGAATCCTATATCAAGATGCAAACCTAATCATCTTGTATTGATTTATACTCATAACTTATAGCATTAATACACTTTGGAGTAATTGGACCTTTCATGGTTTGATGAACATTGTTTGAATGTTCTACCATTAATTCTATAGTGTCCTCATTATTTAAGAGAAAAACTACATAATCATTCGAATTATCTTTCACCCAACTCTAGTGGTTTTCTTAGTGACATTAATTCTTGAGGTTGTTGAATTTGTTATTCCTTAAATATTATTGACATTGTCATATCGTTATTCTGAATTTGCACCAATTCTTTAAAATATAAGTGGGGATCGAATCGACTCCCCCTTAAGGACAATGTCTCTAATATTATTCTTCCCCCAAAATTAACATCCTCACAATACCGTATTACTCGTCTCAAATATGATCCGATTAATTGGATCATAAACTTATTATCTTTATTTAATACCAATAAAGTAGCTTGTATCTATTTGAATCCAATTTTCTTTAGTAGATCCCAATGATCTAGCCTTAGTTGGATATCACCATATGTGAAACTCAAAGAGTTCTCACAACTACTTTGGTTGGAACTTTATTGAGACCATAAGCTGCAATCTTTAGTATTTCTCCAATTAGTAACCATATATTGTGGAGTACTATTTTTGTCTTTTAACTACACCACAACACCATTCATACTAAGTAATCTTAATATGGTGTATTATAAAATAATTTCACATGCCTTTAGGAGAAAACGAAAGGTTATACTTTAGTTTCTTTTTAACAGCTTTCCAAACGGGTTTTTCTTTGTTGCCCTTATATTTTATTGAGACAGAGTTTGTTAGAAACTTATTAGTTCATCCTTATTGTTGAAGTTCTCATCATGTATAATTTTGTTGTTGACATAGGTTAAACTTAATTAACAGTCTTCTTAATTGTACAGAGAATTAATCAAAAATGATTATCATGCTTGCACTAAACTTTATAATCTTTCAAATTTTAAATAGTTTAGAATCATCTCAAGGAATCTATCACATCATTAGTATCAATACCAACTTGTAAGTGATACTTTCTACATAGTAGTCAAATACTGACAATAAAACTGTCAAGCAATAGTCCTCCTTTGGGCCGACTTATTACTCACATGTCAAACAAATAATTATCACGTATTTACCACCACATGTGCTTGTGTATTTCTGCCAAATATTAATCTATCTATGGGCCGATCAATACCTGCATGAAGATACACTTGCACAACATTATTAATTAGGGACCCATCACAAGACACCTTGTGCAACATTAACCTCGTCTATGGACAAAAATTAACTGCAGGGGTAATCTTGGTGTAACAATCAAGTATTGACAATAAGTTCTGTCAAACAAGAGTCTATCTGTGGACCGACTCATGTTCACATGAATAATCCAAATAATTATCACATACTTATTATCACATGTGTGTTATTATTCTGTCAAACTGTGCCTACCTGTGGGCCGAACACAGAACACATAAATAATACCACACCCATCTATGTAATTTCAATAAAGCTTTTCTCCACACACGATATTGGTGTGGCAACATGGTGCTTCGATTGACTAGATTGAATATTTACTAGACCAATTAAACAAATACTTAAAATAAATATTTATGTCTAATTGACGATATTAAAAAAAATATCTCCCCAATTTAATTTTAATTAAATTCCACTACGAAATGGGAATATTAGATGATTCACCTTGATTTAAAAAATACTGAAAGATTTCATAACTCAATTAAGGATTCCGAATCCTAATTTAAATAAATAAAATTAGACAAATATCCCTTTCCATAATAATAAGAATATTAATTCTATCAATCATACCGAAATAACTTGATTAATAAAATGCAATTAATTACTCGTATGAATATCTTTATGTGACATAGATTTAATTACCCACATAAATGATTCAATTTGCAAGATAATATATATCCAGAATTAAAAAAAAAAAGATTTCCCAGAGGATTCAACTTATTGAATAACCACATAAATGAATTGACGTGAAACAATAACTCAACTGCTTAAACCCATTAAGTCACGTTAATTGATTTAAAAATTGCCAATTTACTTCTATCAATCAATCATATACTCTGCATATACTCATATTTTAATTAAGCAACAATACGAATAAAATTAGTGATTCCTCAAAATCATACCCAATTTATCTTTTGATGGCAGGAGGGGATTATTATCAAAAATTAATGGCAGCACACCGTCCGAATTGAAGGAGATATACACCCATATTTGATTATGATTATATGAACACATATTCATCTCCAAAAAAATCCGCAAAAATTAATCATTAAGTGTAATCGAAGACTTTAATGATTAAACTCAACCTTTATTACATCTAAATATATAATCTCACGTAATGAATATATTTAGATCAAATATATATACCAGATCTCAGAGAATCATAAATAGGGTGGCTCTGATACCACTTGTTAGAAATTAATCCATTAAACCTTAACCCTATTATGATTAACGAGATTTAAACTGTAAAGTGGAAGCGTACCTGATCCAATGAGTCTCTAGGCGGAACACGAACTCAGGATCAGTGGTTATATGACCTTCCTCAACTAAGCCCTCTTAATTCCTTTATGGGGACCGTAGTAATCCCTCCCGATGGGGAGAAGGGAAGACCATGTGCGGCTTAGTATATTGGGGACCATAACCTGAAGCCTTTATATACTACTTTAATTAGGCCACCCATTATCACCTAATTATGTAGTATTGAGTATCTACTCAATTGGCACATATCATTTATTATTATAGCCCATGGACCTTTAACCTTAATTGGATCACTTAATTAAGTTCATAATATAATTGAATAGCTAATATAATTGCATAATAATATATTGCCCACAATTAGATTATAATGGAAATTAATAAATTTCCAACACATTCCATTCCCAATCATTCCGTCGTCAGAATTAATAGTAAAAGGGCAAAAGGGCGCGCACAACATTTCTAAATAATCGGTTGAACGGAAGCGTTTGAATTATAGTATAAATTTCCTAAATTTAGGTAGTTATTCTTTTATTAATTCCGTTTTATCACGGTTTTTGTTTTTGTTTTTTTTTATATTTTATTAATTATTATTAATTAAGAGTCAAACTTGCTAGATAATCTAACTCATTAGATTATACTTCCTACATCCACGGTAAATTTATCCATTTTATCATTTTGGATCGTCCACTCTTAATCTATTCATTTTCCTTTTTAGACACATGGGACCCACCCACACACTAATACAATTAAAATATGGGACCCACAAACCCCACTAATACAACTACCCACTACACATAAAATAATAATACTCCTTAATTTACGTGCAAAAACAAATGAATAGATTAATATTAGACGGAGGGAGTAACATACTCCATTCGTCTAACAAAACCCTTCACACTTTTCTTATTTTTTTATCCCACAATATCCTTCATACCACAAAAAAGGAAAAATCACTTTATCCAACAACCTCAAAAATTACTTTAATTTCAAAATTGTCACTCATTTTTCACACACATACCAATACTTTATACTTTTTTATTACCTAAAAATACTGCAATAACCTTTAAAGTCAATAAAATTGATCAAAAGTACAATTTTTCTTAAACAACGTGGAACATTAAACGTGAAGCGTATTATGGGACGAATGGAGTATTAATTTTCACTGGTTTATGATTTATTTTGTTCTAAAATTTATGGAGTATTAATTTTCACTGGTTTATGATTTATTTTGTTTTAAAATTTATATTTATTGTTAATTTTTTAAAGTATAATTTTACCTTTTTGGTACGGTATATTTTGTCCCTAGGATTAATATTTATTTATTTTTAGAATTTAGAGTTAATTTTAAAATTATAATAATTGTAATTTTACCCTGTGGTTTACGGTATATTTTAGTACCCCTAAGGTTTAATATTTATATATTTTTAGGGTTTAATGCTTATTTTAAAAGTATAATAATTGTAATTTTATCTTGTAGTTTATAGTATATTTTGCCCTTGGAGTTTGACATTTATTTATTTGGCAAAAACTTGTGTGTCCTCGGCACGGGGCACACTCTGTGCGACTTTAGAATTTAGTGTTAAATTGTATACCCTTTAGTATAAAGATATGTAGCATTCATTTTCTGAAGAAAAATAAAATATATTAATGAAAAATGTATACCCTTTAGGACAAAATGATGTACATTATTAATTAAATTGTATACCCTTTAGAACAAAATAATATATCCTTATTCATAATACTAAATTCTAAAGACGCACAGCGTGCCCGTAAAGTTGCACGGTGTGCCCCGGGAGCACGCAAGACCAACTCTATTTATTTTTAGTGTTTAATGTTATTTTAAAAGTATATTATAATTAGCAATATTTAATTAATAAAATAATTTAAAAGAAAATGAGTTCCATAAAAATTAAAAATTAATTAAAGTTTCAAAAGGGGTGATGTGACAAATTATTACATATATAGATTTATGATTGTTTTTTATATTCATAAATAAATGTAGAAATTTTAAAGAGAATTATTAATTAAATTAGTTGGAGGGGTGATGTGGCTTTATAACAAACATGGTCTTTAAGGAAATGCTGAAATTTTGAAATGGAAAGGATTCGGTCTTAAGAGCATGCCCAAGAGGATCTTGGATGTCCTGTTATAATTTAGTGTTACATCTTCTATTACATGCATTAAATGAGTGACACGGAGAGAAAAATTTCAACCTTTCCTCTAAGGGTTGATTATTATGGTATAGATTAGTTTATCCAACGTATCAATCATCCAACGGTTTGTAATAGGAGTGCAATACTAAAATATAACAGGAGATCTGAACCGCTCCAAGAGACTCTTCAAAATTTGAAGAGCATTTTCACAATATAAAGAGTGATTTTAATTTTAAAGAGTCATAATTTTTTTGTGCTCCAACAAATTCTTTAAAATTTTATTTTCCAATGATAATTTATTACATTATTTTATCTTTTATTGATTGTTTGAACTACTTCTATTGGATAAAAACACTAATAATTAAATGCATCTAATCTAATCTAAACTAATATAATAGCAAAGTGAAAAAGTCATAATTGAGTCAATTTTTAATTTACACCATTGGATTTGATTACTATAAGCCATTTTGAATCTTATCCATTCATCACATTATTGAATCTCATTCATTCATGACACTTATGAAATTAGATCTTGTCCATTGATTTAATACCTTATTTAAAATATACCTTATTTAATTTTTCTCATAATAATACCATATTTAATTAATTTTAATTTTAAGATTTTAAATTTTCCTCTTATTTATTTCAGCAAAATTTAATTTATTATTTATGGTACTAATAATTAAGTTTATATTATGATTTATTATTGTAATTATAATTGTAATAATGTATTTTTTGAAACTATAATGTAGTTTGAAACTATAAGTAGTTTTAACAATTAATTCATTATTAAATTATTTTCTTCTTTAATAATTTTGAATTAATATTATTGGTCCTAACATCTTAATAATTTTAAATGGGTATGTGTAATCAACAGGTATTGATAAATGAGTTTGGAGCGGTATTAAATTATTTTCTTCATTATTAATAATTTTGAATTAATATTATTAGTCCTATCATCTTAATAATTTTAAATGGGTATGTATATATAATCAACGGGTATTGATAAACGGGTTTGGAATGAAATTAAATTATTTTATATTTTTTAATGAAATGGGTACGAATATGAGTAGTTGTGTATTGATAAACGGGTTTGGAACATGTATGAGTATCATAATATATTTTTTTAATGAAACGATATAAAAATATTAATTTTTAGATGATATTTATTTATACACGGGTAAGAGTATTATGAAATAAGCAAATATCTTACATAATTAATAAACATAATTATTTATTATGTTCAAAAAAATATAATAATTTTATAAAAACGCTCAATATTTACCACTACTTAATGGTAAGAGTCTGCATAACATGTTTCTTGATTATTAAATTATTAATAATTAATATTATTAGTCCTAACATCTTAATAATTTTAAATGGTTATGTGTAATCAACGTGTATTGAAAAACGCGTTTGAAATTATTTATTTATACATGAGTACGAGTGTTACGAAATAAGCAAGTATCTTACATAATAATAAACATCATTATTTATTATGTTAAAAAAATATAATTATTTTATGAAAACGCTCAATATTACCATTGCTTTCTTTAAGTTATATATTTAAAATAATTTTTTTCTTAATCTTTTTATTGCTAAAAAGGAACATACTAGCATGGATTGAGGGATTGTATTAGATAAAATTTTAAATTCTGATAAATTCTATGCGAAAATGTACTTATATTTTATAAAATGCAGAGATATAATGATTTATCTAAAATGCATGATTTAAGCTTCTCCTCCTATAGTTTAAATAATATCAGAACACTTTAGTTCCGTGCAATGCACGGGTTCAAAAGCTAGTTTAATGAAGTAATAAATTATAAAGAGTGATTTGTGCTCTTCAAATTTGAAGAGTGAAGATGATTATTTAAATTAAAAAATTAAAATAAAGAGTAGGTAGGAGCATATTTTTCTTGTATTTCTTTTTAAAATATGCATATTCTTCATTTTAGATGAGCTTTTGGAGATGCTCTAAGTATCATTATGTAACAAAAGACAATGTAAGATAATCATATAAATTATAAAGAATAAACATAGATATGGAAAATTTTTTCCACTAAAAAAAGAAAAAAAAAATTCATGTGCATAGTCATGCACATCCTAGCTCGCAAAAAGAATATAAAATCTTTTTTAAAATTAAATTTACGTGTAAGATATATTATTATCGTAATTAAAAATGCATTGGCAAATGTGATGATCGATGAATTGAAGACGATTGTCCTATGTGTCAAAAACCAGTTATAGTAATTAAATTAGCGTGACTATTACACTAAATATTTCAGCCTGCATAATTTTAAATGGAGTAGCATTCTTAATCGTTAAATTAAATTTTTATTTAATTTTCATTATTAAATATAATAAAATAATTAAATATTTTAAAAAATAATTATCCACTATACCACATTTTCTATCCATCAATCCTAAGGTGCATCAGGTGCATTCCTAAATAACCCTATATAATTAAAAAGAAGGAATTGAAGGTATAGATTGAAAACGTGAATGTATTACTCCTTTCGTCCCGAACTTATCTGCACTGATATTGTAAATACAAAGTTTAAAAAAATTATTTTTTGACGTACTTTATTAATTTTTTAAGGGGTATTGTGAAACTTTTAGATAATAAATTAGAAATCGCTTAGTACGAATTCTTTAATTGGAATGAGAATGATATCACTAGTTAAATGATCGGCGTGAAATTCACCTAAAATTTTGGGCTTAATTGCATAAATTTAATTGAATTTATTTGGCTTAATTCAATAATTAAGTATGATTTAAATGGAAATTCTATTTATTGCTTAATTAGTTTGAGAAAAGTATTTTTATTTACTTTTTGCAGAAAAAGGGTGATTTCGAGACAAAAATGGATTCTACAAGTGAAGAAGAAGATGTGAAAGAAAATGGAGCTCGATTTGGAGTTAAAACGAAGAAGAACGGGACAAAATAAAATTGAGATGGAGCATTGGGCTAGAACAAGCTGTTGGGCCAATATTTTATGCATTTGGCCAACTTGGACCGCTACTAATGGAGTTGGCTACCCCATGTGATGGATGATGGGCCGCTGCTGGAATGAGCCATACTGGACATTGGGTCTGCTGGGCATTATTTTAACCTCCGCCTCACTCGCGCACCCCTTCACCAGCTGGGCTACAAGCATGATGGAATCCGCCCAGAATTTGTCTTCAACTGACTTTCGACGCTGATTTAAAAGGTGGATAATATATGCTGCCAGCAAAATTCGAACCCAAGACCCTCAGCAAGAGCCGAATCTTCATGCCAGCGCCTCAACCGTCCCGGCCAGACTGCTCATTGTGTCTGGTTTTTGTCCGGTTCATCATTTGAACCATGAACCTGGAACCGGTTTTCACCTCAAAATTACTAAAAATTTCATAAATTCCATCCTTATCCCAAAAGCTTAAGTATCCCACATTGGAAACTCACTCTAATTTCTCTTACCCTTACTACTATAAATACCCTCTTACATTAAAGCCACCATTGAACAATTCTCCATCAATTAAATTCCATTAAATTAAATCATTAGATTCAAAGAGAGTTTTTTCACTAAAGATCTCCATAGTTGAGATCCCTCCCCCTTTCGGGGTGAGGGATCCGTCCGTAGTTTAAATATTTTTTCTAGATTAGAAATTTATTGTTTTCCAAGAAGGTAGGGACACCAAGGAAATGATGATCTTCGTGGATGTAAAACTTCATTAGGTGAAATCTAATCCTACTTATTATCTTAATTTGCTTTGGTAGGTGATTGATGCACGATTATGTTTCTTGATTGAATTTCCGACTATGATTATGTTTTGTTTATGGAATATGTATGCATGCTTTAATTTATGATTAATGCCTTTGATATTAGTGTACAATGATTAGGTTGTGTATTGTGTATCAACATGTCTTGTTGTTGCTTTCACCTTAGTTGCTTTACATGATTATCATATGTGAGTTTTTTCCATTTATTGCATGAGGAATATGGGGGGAGTTTGGCCAAAACCTTCTTATGTTTAGAACTACATAAATGAACACTAGCGAGATTACTTGTAATTGAATTAGTGAAGGGAACCAAATCTTAGTGAATTCATAGTACCTAGAAAGGGAATATTACATATGATTTAGTACCTTTTAGGGAACTCGCACGTGTAATTAGTACATATTGGGAGGTGTTCACTTTGGTCTCGATCCTATGTGCTATTTTGGGGTCTTTGTAAGGGTCTACATCCTCTTCATCTCGAGAGAGAGTTTAGGTGGAATTTGTGATCGCCCTTACCATGATTAGTTTAAAAATGAAATCAATTAATGATGTTTAATGATTGTTTGAGTGCATCGAGAAACTACCATTGCATCCAAAAATATTGTAATTAGATTTATTTTTCTTGCATTTTATTTTCTTTTATTTTTCTTATCCCTCCTTTTCGATCGTCCCTAACTAATCACGATACTATACCTAAAGGCCATGAATCCTAAATTCCTCCGGTTCGATAATTTAATTTGATTACCCGTGCCTACACGACAAGAGTACGCTTGCTCTTTTACATTGAAAAATGCGATCAAGTTCATTAGACTCACCCCTGAATTCTAAATTAAATGGCTCAATGTGAATGTGATACTTGCATTTGATAAACTCTTCATCTCACAATCAATGTGAATGTGATACTTGCATTTGATAAACTCTTCATCTCACAATAATATGCGCTATTATTATTATTATAGATATAGAATTTAAGAATTTTTTTTATTAATTTATTAGACTTTTTAATAATATGCACTATTGTTATTATTATGAGTGAAGGAGATTTTGTCTACCCGGTGGAGAAGTCGTCGGGTACCTCAGGTGATAATGTTTATTTTTTCATTGGCTCACTCTTTTTTTTCTGTTAAGATTGTGATGCTCTTAATTTGCATTGTTGGACAGTTATTGGATTCTCCTTTGGTGGATTTGGCTCTTTTTACTGGACTGCTCTAGATATATCTAGGTTAGAGGGTAAGTTTTTTTTAATCCCCTTTCTGGAAGGTGTTATTTTCCTCTATATGGATTTTTCCTATTGGTTTTTCCATATAAAGGTTTTTACTGAGGACCTCCGAAGGGGTCTACGGTCATTTTGATCGTCGTTATTTTCACCTAGACTTTAGTGTCTTTATTTTTGGATTTTCTTATATTTTATCCGATTTGTATACCTTTTGGTGGTGTTATATGATAATGAGGAGAAGTGTGTTATAGATTGATAAATGTGTGAAAATAAGGTTAAATGTATGTAAACAGGTTAAAAATTAAGCAAAATGGAGTCGGGAGCTGAAACGAATAAGGAGAACAGAGCTCGCCCATACACGACTCGAACTCGGAACACGAGTCGAGCTTGTATTGAAGCTCGAGGTGTGTGCCGCATACGGGCCTATAAGCGAGGCCGTGTGCCAACACCTGAAATGCCTGCTCGCCCATGTCATGGTCGTGTGCCAAACATGAGCCGAGCTTTGTCAACATGCAATACACACCGAAAAACGTGCGCTGACTCGAGACGAGCTGCGCTATTCGAGTCGAGCTTGTGCAGAAATCAGAATAAGTTGTGCATGTGTTCTAGAAGCTTCCAAGGGGTATAAAGGCCTAATTTTAGCTTGATTTATGGGAGAGATAATTTTGAGCAGTTACAAGATCAAAACACACAATTCCACACCACATTTACACATGCTCTCTCTCCATCATCCATAATCCATCAAATTCACTCCATCTCACCATCTAAATCAATAATTCATTCCATAAACCTTTCACCCACACCATCCTTGGAAGTATTTGAGGCATAGAAGAGTTGAATGCAAAAATGATTGCTTCTAGTTAAATATCAATGAAGTTTGCCATTACAATCTTGCATGTCTAGGTTGCGTCCTTAGTCATGATTGTGGTTCCTTAGTCATGATTGTGGTTAGTCTTACTTCTTTTTAAGATTTATTACATCCATTCCATTTCATCTTGTTACTTGATAATCTAGTTGTTGATTGATTTCATTAATTAGTTGCTTAGCTTAATTGATAGTATAAAACTCAAACCAAAATTTGATCACTCTTATAAAGCATGATGAAAAATGAATCCGGATACACTCTTAATTTTACTTCTCCATGGGATTGATAATTGCACGTGATCACTTCCGTACTACAAACGATAGAGTACACTTACTCTAAATCAATTTATACCAAAATTGAGGCTAAGTTCACACTTAGCCAGCCCACTTTTTGCTATAAGTTTCATTTCCAACCGTGTATATTGCTTTACAGGTTTAGGCTCCTTCATCTTAGATTGAGTCTGGTCTGTATGGTTTCAGGATTCTAACTACTGCTCCCCTATGTTATGCATCTTTTATTTGTCCATGTCTTAGTATTTTTTTTATTTGGTTCTATGATATTGCGTAGTTTAATACTCCCTCCCTCCGTCCCAACTTCAACTTCACACTTTCTGTTTTGGTCCATTCCAAATTCATCTTCACACTTTCATAAAGTGACACTTTTCATTTTGGTCCGTCCCAAATTCATCTTCACACTTTAATTTCAAATTTTTCATCACCTTTTTAACACACATAACATACTTTATCATTTATTTATTACCCAAAAATACCATACTACCCCCAAAAGTAAGTCAAAAAGTGATTTTTCTTAAAATCCGTATTTACAGTAAACACGAAGTTGAATTTGGGACGGAGGGAGTAATTATTATATTAATATGTATAATTATCATTATATAATACTTCTTATTAATATTATTAATTATTATTATTATTATTATTATTATTATCATCATCATCATCATCATCGAGCCTTATCGAGCCGAACTCGACTTGATAACGTAATGATTATTTAGATGAGCTCGAACTCGATTCTGAATAGTCACGAGAAGAGTCGAGTCGAACTCGAGCTTTATTCAGTCAAGTTGAGTCGAGTCAAGCTATCGAGCAACTCGTTTATTTTAATAGTTCTAAAGGGTAATGATATTAAATTTTTCTTGGGATGAAAAGATAATCAAAGTTATAAGATTGAATTAGTTTTTATCCACATAAAAAGTGAGTACTTGCTGATCTTGATCAAATGTCACTAAAAATACTAGTTTTTTACAAATTAGTTTTTTTTTGTTGGTAAAAAAGTCATAATTTAATTGTTAAACTGGTTTACTAACAGATTAACAATAAAATTCATTAATAAAATGGTGGTTGGTAAATTTTTACCAACAAAATTCTATTTTGTTTTGGCTAATTATACTGTGCACAAATAAATACATATATAATTATGAACAAAAATGTATACAATTTAATTATTAGTTTTTTAATAAAAAATTGAGTGTAAGAAAATATACAATTATTAAAAAACATGTATACACTATTGAATAAAAAATTATACACATATGGATGCTAGTTTTTTTAATGAAAAACTTAGTATGAAAAAAATATACAATTATTAAGAAACATGTATACAAAATAGAATAACATGTATACAAAATAAAATAACAAATTATACACATATGGGTGCACCCTTGCACCCGGGTGCACCAAATATCAACTCTTTTGTTTTATAGGTAATTCGTTGGTATAATAGTTTTGTTGGCAATTTATATTATGATTCTGTTGATAAATAAAAAAGATATTATATATCCGTTGTATTTCGTTATAAAGAAAATTGTCCTCCCTCCATTCCATAATACACTTCACATTTACGGTTCCACGTTGTTTAAGAAAAGTTGCATTTTTTGATCAATTTTATTGACTTTAGAGGATATTGTAATATTTTTAGATAATAAAAATGTAACTTGAAATTAAAGTGATGGTATGTGTGTGAAAAAGAAGTGACAAATTTGAAATTAAAGTAACTTTTGAGGTTGTTGGATAAAGTGATTTTTCATTTTTTGGGGTGTGAATGATATTGTGGGACAAACAAATGAGAAAAGTGCGAAGAATTTTGTGGACGGAGGGAGTAATTTTTATTAACAATATGTTAATAATTACTAAAGAAATTCAATCCTCTGTTAAATTATTATTATTTTTTTTATTTTTATTTTTTTTAGCGTATGAACTAATCACTTTGGTCTTAGTTTAAAATACTAACATTTTCTTCTTTGTGATATAAAAACCAAAAGTTTGAATTCGTACAATATATTGTCGTACGACGGCGGTCTAATCACGATACCCAATGACCTTAGTAACTTCGTTTGGTTGGAACCAAGACCAGACTTTAGATGATGAGTAGATTTTCTTTTAGAATTCCTTATAATTTTTAAATTTTTTTTTTGTGTGTAAGTTTTAATTCAATGAGGCGCTTATAAATTCTTATAGGCGTGATTGGTATAATTAATAAAATCATTTGAAAATTAGGAATGAAATGAAGATGGAAAAAACATATTATAAAATGAAAATTGGTATTGCATGAAAATAAATTTAATTATGGATAATATATATTTTTTATTTTTTTATTCTTTGAGAAATACAATGGGTGTGGATGAATTCCAAATCCATTTCTTAAAGAACTACTTATTACTCAACTAATCAAGATTTCCTGTTTAAAAAAAAAGACTAATGATTAAGATTTCAATCTATTTAATGTATGTATGTATCAATTGTAAAAATGATGATGAAATTAGGAATTATGAGTTTATTCTGAAGTTATTATGTTATAGTAATAATGTGATTATATAAAAAAACATCATCAATGAAATTTAGGAGTATACATGACTTATCTGTCAAATCGAGTATCAAAACTCGATTTGAACTTAATTTTAGAATTCAAGCTCAACTAAAAAAATCATACTCATCTTTATAATTTACATAAATTTTGCTCGAAAATTACTCGAGTAGTTCGAATTCGACTTGACTTGATCATATTCAAGTGAATTTTAGTTTTTTTAATCGAGCATGAGTAATTCGCCAACTGACACGACTCACCTACACTCCTAGTCGTATTTTTATCAAAAAAATAAAATAAAATAAAATTTCATTGATTATTCATTAATTTACGTAATTGATTCACATTAGAGCTGTTATATCGAACGAGCAGCTCGAAAACTCGGCTCGAAAAGCTCGAACTCGGCTCGACTCGTTTTCTATTCGAGCTCATTTATATACTCGTTTAATTAATGAGCCGAGCTCGACTCGGCTCGTTAAAGCTCAAAAATAATAATTAATAATATTAATAATTATTCTTATTTAATTATAATAATATATAATAAAATAAATATTTAAATATAATAAAAAATAAAAAATATATTAATTAATATTGGCTCAACTCGACTCGACTCGGCTCAAAAACTCAACTTTTTTTCTTAACGAGCCGAGCTCGAGCTCGCTCGAATATTTTTCGAATCGAGCCGAGCTCGTATATAAACTCGTTTCCTTAAATTAATATTATTGGTCCTAACATCTTAATAATTTTAAATTAGTATGTGTAATCAATGGGTATTGATAAAAAAGTTTGGAACGGTATTAAATTATTTTCTTCATTATTAATAATTTTGAATTAATAATATTAGTCCTAACATCTTAATAATATTAAATGGATATGTATATGTAATTATTTGTTCCATGATCTATGGGTCTACTTGGAATGTAATTAAATTATTTTATATTTTTTATTGAAACGGGTACGAAAATGAGTTGGATATTGATAAACGGGTTTGGATACCCTTGAAAGCGGTATGAGGAGTATATTTTTTTAATAAAATGATTTAAAAATATTAATTTTTAGATGATATTTATTTACACACCGGATCTTTTGTGCCATTTTCGTGCATCATCTCTTGTGCCACGCGTTAAGTGATTGACACGTAAGAGGGAAATTAAATTCAATTATTCCCTCTAGAGTTTAAGGATTAGGGTATAGTTTGCTCTTTCCTACATTTTCCCTCTTATTTATTTCAACAAAATTTAATTTATTATTTATGATACTAACAATTAAGTTTATATTATAATTTATTTTTATAATTATAATTTTAATAATGTATTTTTTGAAACTAAAATGTAGTTTAAAACTATATTGTAGTTTTAGCAAACGTTTTTCTCTTATTTATTTCATCAATTTTAAATGAGTATGTGTAATCAACGGGTATTGATAGAAAATTTTGGAACGGTATTAAATTATTTTCTTCATTATTAACAATTTTGAATTAATATTATTAGTCCTAATATCTTAATAATATTAAATGGGTATGTATGCGTAATTATTTGTTCCATGATCTATGGGTCTACTTGGAATGGAATTAAATTATTTTATATTTTTTATTGAAACGGGTACGAATATGAATAGTTGGATATTAATAAACGGGTTTGGATACCCTTGAAAGCGGTATGAAGAGTATATTTTTTTTAATAAAACGACTTAAAAATATTAATTTTTAGATGATATTTATTTACACACCGGATCTTCTGCGTCATTTTTGTGTATCATCTCTTATGTCACGCGTTAAGTGATTGACACGTAAGAGGGAAATTAAATTCAATTATTCTCTCTAGAGTTTAAGGATTAGGGTATAGTTTGCTCTCTCCTACGTTTTCTCTCTTATTTATTTCAACAAAATTTAATTTATTATTTATGGTACTAACAATTAAGTTTATATTATAATTTATTTTTGTAATCATAATTATAATAATGTATCTTTTGAAACTAAAATGTAGTTTGAAACTATATTGTAGTTTTAGCAAACGTTTTCTCTCTTATTTATTTCAACAATTTTAAATGAGTAGGTGTAATCAACATGTATTGATAAAAAAATTTGGAACGGTATTAAATTATTTTCTTCATTATTAATAATTTTGAATTAATATTATTAGTCCTAACATCTTAATAATATTAAATGGGTATGTATGTGTAATTATTTGTTCCATGATCTATGGGTCTACTTGGAATGGAATTAAATTATTTTATATTTTTTTATTGAAATGGGTATGAATATGAGTAGTTGGATATTGATAAACGGGTTTGGATACTTTTGAAAGCGGACGAATGGAGTAATTTTGAATTAATATTATTAGTCCTAACATCTTAATAATTTTAAATGAGTATGTATGTGTAATCAACAGGTATTGATAAATGGATTTGAAACGGAATTAAATTATTTTATATTTTTTTAATGAAACATGTATGAATATGAGTAGTTGGGTATTAATAAACGGGTTTGGGACTGATATGAGGAGTATATTTTTTTAATAAAACGACCTAAAAATATTAATTTTTAAATGATATTTATTTACACACCGGATCTTCTGTGCTATTTTTGTGCATTTAAATTCAATCATTCCCCCTAGGGTTTAAGGACTTTGCAAAAGTCAAAATTGAGCCAATTTTTAATTTACACCCTTGGATTTGATTACGATAAGCCATTTGAATCTCATCCACTCATCACATTATTGAATCTCATCCATTCATCTCATTATTGAATCTTATCCATTCATCACAATTATGAGATTAGATCTTGATCATTGATTTGATATTTTATTTAAAATATACCTTATTTAATTTTTGTCATAATGATACCATATTTAATTAATTTTAATTTTAATTTTAAGATTTTAAATTTCTCTCTTATTTATTGTAAAAAAATTTAATTTATTATTTATGGTACTAATAATAAAGTTTACATTATGATTTATTTTTGTAATTATAATTATAATAATGTATTTTTTGAAACAAAAATGTAGTTTGAAACTATATTGTAGTTTTAGCAATTAATTTATTATCAAATTATTTTCTTCTTTATTAATCATTTTGAATTAATATTATTGATCCTAACATCTTAATAATTTTAAATAAGTATGTGTAATCAATGGGTATTGATAAAAAAATTTGAAACGGTATTAAATTATTTTCTTCATTATTAATAATTTTGAATTAATAATATTAGTCCTAATATCTTAATAATATTAAATGGATATGTATGTGTAATTATTTGTTCCATGATCTATGGATCTACTTGGAATGGAGTTAAATTATTTTATAATTTTATTAAAGCGGGTACGAATATGAGTAGTTGGATATTGATATACGGGTTTGGTTACTGTTGAGAGTGGAATTTCACGTATTTTAGGTCTCACATTACACCATTTTTGATAGAATGTGGCCATGATTTTGTATAGAATGGTATGGTTTTCATATCTTGCATAATTAAGATGCTACTAAGGTGTTTTGTTGAGTTTTGAAGGGTAAAACATGATCAAAAGTTCAAAGTTGGAATGAGGAGTGAAAGTGAGAAGGAATGCTGAAAAATACAGTCCACGTTGCACAAATTTTCTGTATTCTTATAGAAGTCCAAATTGATCATGTGATATATGGTTGGAAAGACACAGAAGAGAGGGTCGTTTTGACGTAAAGAACACTCCAATTGGATTCCAAACGAGAAAGTTATGATCAAAGTGCTAACGTCGCACATGCTGCACCGAGGAGCCACTTTGCATGACTTTTTACATATTCAAATGTTGGAGTTTCTAAGAGCTCTTTATATGGATAGAAAGCCAAGGAAGAGAGGAACGCGTGAGTGTAAAAATCACTCAAATCAGAGTCCGTATGAAGAAGTTATACTCAAAACGGTGAGATCGCGCAGTGCAGTTTCTGCAGCTCGGCGGGTAGCGAGCGGCGAGCGGCCCTTCCACGTGGCCAAAAGCTGCCGAGTTGGGGTCCCTCAGAGCCCACACGACGGCCCCATTCCAACCATATGCTGCTCGGCTGGTTTGGGGGCCGCTCGGCCATGAGCTCGGCTCGAGCAAGGTGCCGAGCGGCCCAAAATCGAGCCCAGTCGGGGCCTGTTCGATGCAGCAGTGTATATATACCCTCAAATCGCGATTCTGAAGCAGAGTCGTCGCGAAAACAGCCCTGCATCCATCTTAGAAACAATTAGGGAGATCGAGACGTCAATCGGAGAGAGCCCAGCCATAAACCATCATCAATCCACACTCCTTTCATACCCATATCAGATTACAACCTGATTTCGCCATCCATCCAATTCCACAAGGGTTCCAAGTGCTAATCGAGGGAGAATCAAGCAATTGAAGAGACGGAGAAGGAACGTGAGATTGCTCCTACACTAGGGTTTCACAATTCTTATCTATTACTTTGATTATTGTTATGAATTGCTTAGCCATGAGGATTGCTTGTAATCTCATGGGCTAATTTCCTATACAGTTCTAGGGTTTGATGGATTGATTTAATTGATTTGGGGATTTAGACCAAAGATTGGGATTTTATGCAGTTGAGCTTTTGATTTTACTTATTTTACTAAGACATGTTAATCTGCTTCGTAACGTCTTCATAATATATTCATGACATCCGCTATAATGCTTGGATTATTGTGTTAGCTTGTGTGCGTTCATGATTGGTATTGTCTATCTGTTAGAGATTAGAGTAGCTCCGCTATAAGCACTTTAATTTCATGAACTGGTTAATCAAATACTTGATTAGTTTAGTGGAACAATGCAATTAGACAATCAAGTAGGAAGTGAATAGAACCTTGTAGTAATTCCAGAAAATATCTTGTTAGTCGAACTTACCATCCGGAGGTATTGTTGTTCGCTGGATTAGTATCTAGGAATAAGGCTTGGTAATATTTGCGCACCTTAGGATTTAAACCAGGTTAAACTGTTAGCTTTGAATCGAATCATATTCGGTGGGATAACAGGGATATGTGGTGTATTTTCAGTAGAACTGCATGAATGAACAATCGTAAGTTTAATAACCCAAATTAATTGGTCAATACCTGATACCTTAGAACTGTTTGTTATATCTTGATTAGACACTTGCTTTTATTTTTCCTTGCTTTTAATTAATTCAGTTATTTAATATTTCGTTATTTAGATTAATTCAAAACAAAACATTGGAAATTGGTTACTCAATTCTGATTAATTAGTAATTTATAGAATAAATAAATAATTAGCTGTCTTAGCGGGATCGATAATTTAACTTGGGTACTTGTTGCTACAATTGACATCCTTATACTTGAGGATTAAATTATAGTGCATAGAAAAAGCCTATCAAGTTTTTGGCGCCGTTGTGCCGGGGACAGTTTTAATTATTTATTTTCTTGTATTACTTAGTTAATTAGAATATTTTCTTTGGAATTTAATTGTTTTACTTTGGATTTTTCTTGAAGTTGCATGCAAACTAGGTCAAAGACGAGAGCACAAGATCTTGAATTTGATCCGGAAATTGAAGCTTCTGCGAGGAAAAGAAGAGTAAAATCAAAGAATACCAAAGCACCTCCTAAAGCAATTTTAGAGGAGGAAGAAGTGCAGATTGAGAATCAGGCTATCCTAGAAGAGGCTGAATCGGAGTTTGAATCAGAATCTGAGACAGAACCTGAAACAGCATCAATGGGAGAAAGAGTCGATGAGGATGACATCGTCATCCGAGAAACATTCAAGTCCACCAATCTAGGAGGATCAGGCGTAGTTGGAGCCATTCAAGCTGATGAAACGAACGAATAATGCAGTTCCATATCCTCCTAATTTTGATCCTGGTGCTAAGACTGAAGAAGGGAAGTCCAGTATTGACGATGTATTAGCAAGATACATGAAGAAGAATGATGCCGACATAAACAAGATCAATAACTGCATTGTTCTCATGGACTCGAATATGACCAAACAGAATGAGGAAGTGAACAAGCAGTTGAAGAATTTGTCATATAACATAGGGCAGATCTCTACTACAG
Organism: Pogostemon cablin; assembly: GCA_023678885.1. Lineage (NCBI taxonomy): Eukaryota > Viridiplantae > Streptophyta > Magnoliopsida > Lamiales > Lamiaceae > Pogostemon > Pogostemon cablin. Next base: position 13,012,221 of record CM042965.1, on the reverse strand, counting down.
TATATCAGCAGCAAGTGCAGTTGCAGAAAGGAAAATTTCCTTCGGATACGGAAATCAACCCAAAGGAGAGTGTTAATGCGATCACTTTGAGATCCGGAAGGCATTACGAAGGTCCCAGAACTGATGCAGAATGATACAGAACAGAAGCAGGACGAAACAGGGACGGGACAGGGTCAATCTACCGCCGCTCGGCCACCCGCTCGGGCCGAGCCGCCTCCCGCCGATGCCGAGTCGCCGCCGAGTGGGGTTCCGACCGGTTCTGCTGAGTCCTCTGGTTTGGGAAGAACCCAGCTCGGCTCAGTTCTTCCACAGCTCGGCTCGAGCGAGCTAACGAGCTGTCCTCCGGGTTTTCCAGCGCGTCCGAATTCTGTACAGAGTCAGTCTGATCTGGAAATCGCTGATAAAAAGTGGCAGAAAGCAAAGAAACTGAGAGAAACAGAAGTGGTATTCAAGAAAGACAGTTTGGGATTACCGATCACAAAGGTACCAATTCCTTTCCCTCAGAAATTCTTGTCAAAAAGCTTGGATGAGAAGTTCAGAAAGTTTGCTGATGTAATGAGGAACATACAAATCAATATTCCTTTTTCTGAAGCTTTGGAGTCAATGCCATACTATGCAAGATTCATTAAAGAACTCATCTCCAGAAAGAGAAGCTTGAACAGTATGGAAACAGTGAACTTGACAGAAAATTGCAGCTCAGTGATTCAGAAGAAGTTACCTGAAAAGTTAAAGGATCCTGGAAGCTTCATCATACCTTGTGAGATTGGAAAAGGACAAGTGAGGAAAGCGTTATGTGATCTTGGAGCTAGTATAAATTTGATGCCCTTCTCGGTATTCAAGAAGCTTGGTTTGGGGGAGTTGAAGCCTACGTCTGTGGCTTTACAGTTAGCAGATAGATCATTGACATACCCCGAGGGAGTCATTGAGGATGTGTTAGTGAAGGTATCGAATTTGGTTTTTCCTGTGGATTTCCTGGTTCTTAACATGGAGGATGACAAGGATGGAACACCTTTGATCTTGGGACGTCCATTCCTTGCAACAGGAAGAGCTCTGATCGATGTGTTCAAAGGAGAGTTGAGGCTTAGAGTCAATGAACAAGAAATTGTCTTCTCCTTGAACAAGGCGATGCAGTGGCCAGCAGAAGAGCAGCAGTGCAAGTTTGTGGAAATAGTAGAGGAGATTATGGAGGATGATTTGCCTTTGATCCTATCTAAGGATCCTGTTGAAACATGCATCCGCGAATCTCTTACTTTACCTACTCCTAATGATATTTTACTTGATGATTTGTCTAATGAGCTTGCTATTGATTATCTTGAAACCTTACTCAATCTTGATGAGAGCAGGTACAAGCAAGAAGACTCAGCAATGGAGGAAGTTCTGTGGACAAAGCAATATTTGCCTCTACGTGTTGAAGGGGACAGTAGCAAGGAAGAGATCGAGCTCAAGCCACTTCCTGAACATCTCAAGTACGCTTATTTGGGGGAGAATAAAGCTTTTCCGGTAATAGTATCTTCTTCTCTATCTAAAGATGAACTTGATAAATTGTTAGTTGTTTTGAGAAAGCATAAGACTGCAATAGGGTGGACAATTGATGATTTGAAAGGGATTAATCCTACTTTTTGCATGCATAAGATAAGACTAGAAGATGAAAATAAATGTTCTGTGCAGCATCAGCGGAGGTTGAACCCTGCTATGCAAGAGGTTGTTAGGAAACAAGTGCTTACCTGGTTAGATGCAGGAATTATCTTTCCTATTAGTGATAGTACCTATGTGAGTCCATTGCATGTAGTCGCTAAGAAGGGGGGAATGACTGTTATATTGTCTGATGATGGTGAAGTGCTTGCTACTAGGGTACCTACGGGGTGGCGTGTCTGTGTTGATTATAGAAAATTGAATGAGAACACCCGTAAGGATCATTTTCCTTTGCCCTTTATGGATCAGATGTTGGATAGACTAGCAGGTTATGATTTTTATTGTTTCTTGGATGGATACTCTGGTTACAATCAGATAATGATTGCACCAGGAGATCAGGAAAAGACTACATTTACCTGCCCCTATGGCACTTTTGCCTTTAGAAAGTTGCCCTTTGGTTTATGTAATGCACCTGCGACTTTTCAAAGGTGTATGATGGCTATTTTTGAGGGTTTGATTGAAAGAGTCATGGAAGTATTTATGGATGATTTCTCTGTTTTCGGTTCTTCTTTTGACTCTTGTTTGTTTAACTTGTCTTTGGTCTTGGAGAGATGTGAAGAGACTAACCTCGTCTTGAATTGGGAAAAATGCCATTTCATGGTAAGAGACGGGATAGTTTTGGGCCATCATGTTTCTGCTGCAGGTCTTCAGGTTGATCGTGCTAAGGTCGTGGCAATTGAGAAGCTTCCACCGTCCACTAATGAAAGAGGAGTCCGGTCATTCTTGGGGCACGCGGGATTTTATAGGAGATTTATTAAAGATTTCTCCAAATATTCAAAACCACTGTCCAGGTTACTTGAGAAGGATGTGAAATTTGATTTTGATGAAGTTTGCTTACATGCTTTTCAGGTTCTTAAGGAAGCATTGATAACTGCTCCGATTCTTGTTACTCCGGATTGGACTCAGCCCTTTGTACTGGAGTGTGATGCTAGTGAAGCTGCTTTGGGAGTCGTGTTGGGGCAGATGAGAGAAAAGAAGTTTCATGCCATATACTATGCTAGTAAGACGTTCGATTCTGCTCAAAAGAATTACACTGTTACTGAGAAGGAATTTTTGGCGGTGGTGTATGCCTTCGATAAGTTTCGGCCTTACTTGGTGGGCATGAAAACTGTGGTGTACACTGATCACTCGGCTATTCGATATTTGATGGACAAGAAGGATGCAAAGCCAAGGATACTTAGATGGATTCTCTTGCTTCAGGAGTTTGACATGGAAATTCGTGATAAGAAGGGGAGTGAGAACGTCTTAGCCGACCACCTGTCGCGTTTAGAGACGAAGGAGCATTGTGATAATACTGCTGAGGTGATCAAAGACCATTTTCCTGATGAAAGGATATTAATGGTGGATATTCACAAGGTTTTCGTAGTCTCGAAGACTTATCCTGAGAAGGAGATGAAGGATGCTCCGTGGCATGCTAATTTTGTTAACTATATTGTCACGGGAGTGAAGCCTTATGGGTTGAGTAGACACCATATGGTCAAGTTTCTGCATGATGTTCAATTTATCTTATGGGAGGAGCCATGGGTCTACAAAATCTGCACGGATTCTATAATCCGTAGGTGTGTTCCTGAGGTTGAATGGGAGAGTGTCCTTGATTTCTGCCACTCGCAACCGAATGGGGGTCATTTTGGCGCCCAAAAGACTGCTCAAAATGTGCTTCAGTCTGGTTTGTTTTGGCCTACCCTGTTCAAAAGTTGTCAAGAGTATGTGGATACATGTGATAGATGCCAGCGGATGGGGAATATATCAAAGAGAGATGAGATGCCTTTGCAGCCTAGCATCGTAGTAGAGGTTTTTGATGTTTGGGGGATTGATTTTATGGGGCCGTTTCCCCCATCTAATGGATTCCTTTACATTCTGCTTGCAGTGGACTACGTTTCGAAATGGGTGGAAGCAATTCCAACCAGGACGAATGATGCTAGAGTGGTTCAAGAGTTCATCAAGAAAGACATTTTCAGCCCTTTTGCAGTACCTAAGGCGCTCATAAGCGATGGAGGAACCCATTTTGTTAATAAGATGTTGGAGAAGGTTCTTCGAGATTATGGAGTCAAGCATAGGGTTACTACACCCTATCATCCGCAAGCAAATGGGCAAGCCGAGGTTTCAAATCGACAGATTAAGCAAGTGTTGGAGAAGACAGTTGGAAGTACAAGGAAAGATTGGTCTGCGAAGCTTAATGATGCTTTGTGGGGATTCAGAACAGCTTTCAAGACTGTCTTGGGGATGTCGCCTTATCAGATTGTTTATGGAAAGTCTTGCCACCTTCCTGTGGAGATTGAGCATAAAGCTTATTGGGCTGTTAGACGTGTGAATTTGAGCATGGAGGATGCTAAGGATTTTCGAACAACTCAAATCAATGAGTTGGATGAATTTCGTGAGAAGGCTTATGAGAACTCAATGATCTTCAAAGCACGTATGAAGAGATGGCATGATGCGAAGATCAAATTCAAGGAGTTCAATGTTGGTGATGAGGTACTTCTTTTCAACTCTCGTCTTAAACTTTTTGCAGGTAAGCTGAAGTCCCGTTGGAGTGGACCGTTTGTCATACATAGAGCTTGTGGAGGGGGAAGCTTTGAGTTGAAAGGTAAGAATGGTGATATCATGGTAGCAAATGGCCAAAGATTGAAGCATTACAAGTCACCGCAGGATATCCAAGTACTCTCTTTTGAGTATTTGAGTTGAGGTTTGAATTCCGTCGTGACTCTCCGACGTTAAACATGAGCGCCTGTTGGGGGCTGTCCCTTCCGTTTTATTGCTTTTATATGTCTGTTTTGGTGTAGGAGTTTTATTAGGTGTTGCTTGACTACGGTATATACTTCTTTGCAAACTTAGTTTCTCACTTTGTTTGATCTAAGTTTGGGGGGAGGTTACGTACATACCTTGTCTTACGTACATACCTTGTCTTGTAGTACCGAAGTAAAATTTTTGCATTGTGTTGTTGCTTGGAGGGTCGATTTTTTGCGGATTTTTTATATTTTCAATTTATTTGATGATGTTGAGGGTTCGATTTTTTTGCGATTTTCCAGGTTTCGTGTTGTTTTTGTTTGTGTTTGTTTGTTTTGTGTTAATCCTAGTGTCGGTGTAGTCGATTTATGGTTCTCTAGGATGATTTCTGATTTTTTTATGGCACTTGATTATATGTGTGATTGTGTTTGAGAAGCAGTGTGAGATTGTGCTTGGATGTTGAGATGCTTGAAATTTGATTATGTACATGAAAGATTTGCTATGTAGCTTTATTAGGTTTGCTCGTTCATTCGTATAGCCATGTGAGATTTGAGCCTTTTGAAATCATGACAAGTTTCATGATTCAGTTTATTCTTGTGAGTGTCGTTCATACACACGTATTCTAGAACTTGGCTTTATATCTTGCTTGAAGCTACGTGTTTAATTAGATGATAGGAAATGATCTTAGGCCATCTTTGTTTTTTATTAGTCACTAGCCATATTATTTTCCTACCTATTGAAATTATTCGTAGTCAACCCTTTTGAGCCTAAAAGCCTTATTTGTTGGAAGCCTACGTGATTAGCCAATTGATCCCTTTTGCTAGCCTTTAAAAAATTCCTACCTAGTAGAGAGTTGAAGGAATCAAGTTGGTGTCTTGTGATGAAGTATATAAGGAGAAATAAGTTGGAAGTGATGAAATTTGTTGAAGAGAGTGGTTAAATTGTTGCATAAAGGGGTAGTGCCCGAAACTGGTACCCCATGAAAAGGGTAGTGCCTGAAACTGGTACCCTTATTTGAAAAAGAAAAAAAAAGAAAAGAAAAGAGAGAAGAAGAAAAAAAAATTTCAAGTAAGGATGTGGTGTTCAAAAGTGAAGGAGGAATGAAATTGCAAGAAGCATTGAAGAGCGATGAAGAAGAAAGAAGAAAGTAAAGCTGATTATTGAGAAGCTGTAAGTCTTCTTTGATTCTCTACTAGTGATTGAGTCACCTTATCCATATACTCCCTACCTTTACCAAAGATCCAACATTACAACCTAATGCAAGACCTTTGTGATCCTATTGTTGAAATTATCCCTTTAGTCGAGAGTTGAGATGATTGTCAAGCTTATGGTTACGCGTGTGTTTGAATTGACTTTGAGTGTAAATACCTTACCCTGAAGTGTATATCTCACACTTGAGCGATGAGCGTAAATACTACCCGTGAGAATGGTGGATGAGCATTCCGAAAAAGTGAAGTAGTTGATTTGAATTGTATGTTCTTAGATGGATGGTTGTCTTAGTATTTGAAGTATGATTTTTGAATTGTTAAATTTTCTTGGATGTGAAGTTGTGAAATTTCCTCTCAATTACTCTATTGGTTTTATATGTCGTTGCCTCGGGACGAGCAACAGGTAAGTTTGGAGGTTTGTTGAGAGTGGAATTTCACGTATTTTAGGTCTCACATTACACCATTTTTGATAGAATGTGGCCATGATTTTGTATAGAATGGTATGGTTTTCATATCTTGCATAATTAAGATGCTACTAAGGTGTTTTGTTGAGTTTTGAAGGGTAAAACATGATCAAAAGTTCAAAGTTGGAATGAGGAGTGAAAGTGAGAAGGAATGCTGAAAAATACAGTCCACGTTGCACAAATTTTCTGTATTCTTATAGAAGTCCAAATTGATCATGTGATATATGGTTGGAAAGAAACAGAAGAGAGGGTCGTTTTGACGTAAAGAACACTCCAATTGGATTCCAAACGAGAAAGTTATGATCAAAGTGCTAACGTCGCACATGCTGCACCGAGGAGCCACTTTGCATGACTTTTTACATATTCAAATGTTGGAGTTTCTAAGAGTTCTTTATATGGATAGAAAGCCAAGGAAGAGAGGAACGCGTGAGTGCAAAAATCACTCAAATCAGAGTCCGTATGAAGAAGTTATACTCAAAACGGTGAGATCGCGCAGTGCAGTTTCTGCAGCTCGGCGGGTAGCTCGCGGCGAGCGGCCCTTCCACGTGGCCAAAAGCTGCCGAGCTGGGGTCCCTCAGAGCCCACACGACGGCCCCATTCCAACCATATGCTGCTCGGCTGGTTTGGGGGCCGCTCGGCCATGAGCTCGGCTCGAGCAAGGTGCCGAGCGGCCCAAAATCGAGCCCAGTCGGGGCCTGTTCGATGCAGCAGTGTATATATACCCTCAAATCGCGATTCTGAAGCAGAGTCGTCGCGAAAACAGCCCTGCATCCATCTTAGAAACAATTAGGGAGATCGAGACGTCAATCGGAGAGAGCCCAGCCATAAACCATCATCAATCCACACTCCTTTCATACACATATCAGATTACAACCTGATTTCGCCATCCATCCAATTCCACAAGGGTTCCAAGTGCTAATCGAGGGAGAATCAAGCAATTGAAGAGACGGAGAAGGAACGTGAGATTGCTCCTACACTAGGGTTTCACAATTCTTATCTATTCATTTCTATTACTTTGATTATTGTTATGAATTGCTTAGCCATGAGGATTGCTTGTAATCTCATGGGCTAATTTCCTATACAGTTCTAGGGTTTGATGGATTGATTTAATTGATTTGGGGATTTAGACCAAAGATTGGGATTTTATGCAGTTGAGCTTTTGATTTTACTTATTTTACTAAGACATGTTAATCTGCTTCGTAACGTCTTCATAATATATTCATGACATCCGCTATAATGCTTGGATTATTGTGTTAGCTTGTGTGCGTTCATGATTGGTATTGTCTATCTGTTAGAGATTAGAGTAGCTCCGCTATAAGCACTTTAATTTCATGAACTGGTTAATCAAATACTTGATTAGTTTAGTGGAACAATGCAATTAGACAATCAAGTAGGAAGTGAATAGAACCTTGTAGTAATTCCAGAAAATATCTTGTTAGTCGAACTTACCATCCGGAGGTATTGTTGTTCGCTGGATTAGTATCTAGGAATAAGGCTTGGTAATATTTGCGCACCTTAGGATTTAAACCAGGTTAAACTGTTAGCTTTGAATCGAATCATATTCGGTGGGATAACAGGGATATGTGGTGTATTTTCAGTAGAACTGCATGAATGAACAATCGTAAGTTTAATAACCCAAATTAATTGGTCAATACCTGATACCTTAGAACTGTTTGTTATATCTTGATTAGACACTTGCTTTTATTTTTCCTTGCTTTTAATTAATTCAGTTATTTAATATTTCGTTATTTAGATTAATTCAAAACAAAACATTGGAAATTGGTTACTCAATTCTGATTAATTAGTAATTTATAGAATAAATAAATAATTAGCTGTCTTAGGGGATCGATAATTTAACTTGGGTACTTGTTGCTACAATTGACATCCTTATACTTGAGGATTAAATTATAGTGCATAGAAAAAGCCTATCAGATACCCTTGAAAGCGGTATGAGGAGTATATTTTTTTTAATAAAATGACTTAAAAATATTAATTTTTAGATGATATTTATTTACACACCGAATCTTTTGCACCAATTTCGTGCATCATCTCTTGTGCCACGCGTTAAGTGATTGACACGTAAGAGAAAAATTAAATTCAATCATTTCCCCTAGAGTTTAAGGATTAGGGTATAGTTTGCTCTCTCCTACGTTTTCTCTCTTATTTATTTCAACAAAATTTAATTTATTATTTATGGTATTAACAATTAAGTTTATATTATAATTATTTTTGTAATTATAATTATAATAATGTATTTTTTGAAACTAAAATGTAGTTTGAAACTATATTGTAGTTTTAGCAAATGTTTTCTCTCTTATTTATTTCAACAATTTTAAATGAGTATGTGTAATCAACGGATATTGATAAAAAAATTTGGAACAATATTAAATTATTTTCTTCATTATTAATAATTTTGAATTAATATTATTAGCCCTAACATCTTAATAATATTAAATGAGTATGTATGTGTAATTATTTGTTCCATGATCTATGGGTCTACTTGGAATGAAATTAAATTATTTTATATTTTTTTATTGAAATGGGTACGAATATGAGTAGTTGGATATTGATAAACGGGTTTGGATACCCTTGAAAGCGGACGAAGGGAGTAATTTTGAATTAATATTATTAGTCCTAACATCTTAATAATTTTAAATGAGTATGTATGTGTAATCAACGGGTATTGATAAATGAATTTGGAATGGAATTAAATTATTTTATATTTTTTTAATGAAACAGGTATGAATATGAGTAGTTGGGTATTGATAAACGGGTTTGAGACGGGTATGAGGAGTATATTTTTTTTTAATAAAACGACTTAAAAATATTATTTTTAGATGATATTTATTTACACACCGGATCTTCTGCGCCATTTTCGTGCATTTAAATTCAATCATTCCCCCTAGGGTTTAAGGATTAGGGTATAGTTTGTTCTCTCCTACATATTCTCTCTTATTTATTTCAACAAAATTTAATTTATTATTTATGGTACTAACGATTAAGTTTATATTATGATTTATTTTTGTAATTATAATTATAATAATGTATTTTTTGAAACTAAAATGTAGTTTGAAACTATATTGTTATATTCAAAAAATAGAATTATTTTATACAAACGCTCAATATTTACCATTACTATTTTTCAGTTATATATGTAAAATAAAATTTTCTTAATCTTTTTATTGCTAAAAAGTCATTGATCAATGGTTCTACAATAGTGATTTGCTAGAAAGCTCACATCATTCATATAACAGTATGAAATACAATTACACCAAATTACTACTTAATAAAAAATGTAATTAAAAAATAATTGAAAAAAAATCTTGGTAAGAAAGTGCAATGCAATCAGAATAACATCCAGAATTGTTGTTAGTTGCAATATGTGCTAATCAATGGAGAAATCAATAAAAAGGAAATCGTTTAACAAAAAATAAATAATATAAAATGAAATGGAAAGGAAAGGAAGAACAAATTACCAATTTTTTTTTGAAATGTATCTCAAGCTCTAACTGCAAAAGCGAGAATGACAACAAAGACAGTGGCAATTTATTCTTACCACAGATTGTAAATCCTACTAAAGATCAGGTAATAATCAAAATATTATAGGAATATATCATCAATATACAAAAAATTATAAAATAATATAAGATATTAAGAATAAAAAAAGCTCACTATCTCCTAATAGATTATACGTAGTATTAATCTAGAAAGTCTCGATATCAATAGATGATATTTATTTACATATCGGATTTTCTACGCTATTTTCGTGCATTTAAATTCAATCATTCCCCCTAGGGTTTAAGGATTAGGATATAATTTGTTCTCTCCTACGTTTTCTCTCTTATTTATTTCAACAAAATTTAATTTATTATTTATGGTACTAGCAATTAAGTTTATGTTATAATTTATTTTTGAAATTATAATTATAATAATGTATTTTTTGAAAGTAAAATGTAGTTTGAAACTATATTGTAGTTTTAGCAAACATTTTCTCTCTTATTTATTTCAACAAAATTTAATTTATTATTTATGGTACTGACGATTAAGTTTATATTATGATTTATTTTTGTAATTATAATTATAGCACGTTTAACACCTCTAATTCACATGAAACGTTGTACTTTATGTAGCAACTTTTTATCTCTAAATTTTAATATTTATTATTATGATTTAGTGTTAGTTTTAAGATGTAGATTGTAATTTTACCTTCAAGATTTAATTATTATCATCATAGTTTAATACTACTAATTTTAAAGTATAATGGTACTTTTATCTTTATAATTCACTAGCGTTTGAACCAGTGCGTTGTACGGGACTAAGGTGTTTTGATTTTTTTATGGGATAAAGTTAGTTGTTAATATAGTTAGTAGTTAATTCGCCAAGTCTCCATATACCCTTATTCTCCAAGTCTCTTTATAACTCCCATCCTATTTGTTCCCAATGAAAATCGAACCGGGGTCACTCACTTGTGTGAGGAACCCAGTGGCCAGGTGGGTGGGCTAGCCCACATAATTTAAGGTGTTCTGATGTTATTTAAACAATAGGAGGAGAAGATTAAAATATGTCTTTTAGATAAACATTCTATGTCTACGTTTTTATAAAATAAATATATCTTCACATAGAATTTATTTGAATTGGAATTTTTATATTATATACAATTCTCAATCCATGCTAGTATGTGTCTTTTTAGCAGTAATAAGATTAAGAAAAAATGTATTTTAAATATATAACGAAAGAAAGTAATGATAAATATTGAGCGTTTTTTAAAAATAATTATATATTTTTTAACATAATAAATATTTATGTTTATTAATTATGTAAGATACTTGCTTATTTCGTAATACTCGTACCCATGTGTAAATAAATAATTTCAAACCCGTTTATCAATACACATTGATTACACATACTCATTTAAAATTATTAAAATGTTAGGACCAATAATATTAATTCAAAATTATTAATAATGAAGAAAATAATTTAATAATTGTATCAGTCCCAAATTCTTTTATCAATACCCGTAAATTACTCATACCCATTTAACATTATTTTTTAAAGTACTTTTTTATTGATTAAAATTAATATTTTAAATCAACTTACACTGTTACTAATTAAATATAAAATAGATATAATATAATCCTATCACAAAAATATGATATAAAAATTTATAAATTTTGATTGAATATATAAAATATTTCTTAATATATAAAATATATTATGATACTCATACCCATCCCAAACTCGTTTATTACACATATCCATTTAAAATTATTAAGATGTTAGGACCAATAATATTAATATTCATACCCGTTTCATTAAAAAAATATTATGATACTCATATCCGTCCCAAACCATTTTCAATACCGGTTGATTACACATATCCATTTAAAATTATTATGATTAAGATGTTAGAACCAATAATATTAATTCAAAATTATTAATAATGAAGAAAATATGTGATGAAAAAAATGAAGAAAATAATTTAATAATAAATTAATTTTTAAAACATAAAACTACTTTATAGTTTAAAAAAATTCGTAAAGGAAATTTAATAAGATTGAAACTTAAAATGAAAAAATAATATTCAGCACATATATAAGGAATCATTTTTAATAAGGTATCATCTTAAATTAAATAAGGTATTATTATTATGACAAAAAAATTAATGACCAAGATCTATTTTATAAATGTGATGAATAAATAAGATTGAATAATGTGATGAATGGATGAGATTAAAAAAGAATTAGTAATCAAAATCAATGGTGTATATTAAAAATTGGTGCATGAATTTATCAGAATTGTAAATTTTATGTAATACAATCCATCAATCCATGCTAGTATGTTCCTTTTTAGCAGTAAAAATATTAAGAAAAAATTTATTTTAACTATGTAATTGAAAGAAAGTAATGGTAAATATTGAGCGTTTTTATAAAATAATTATATTTTTTTAATATAATAAATAATTATGTTTATTAATTATGTAAGATACTTGCTTATTTTGTAATACTCGTACTCATGTATGAATAAATAATTTCAAAACTGTTTATCAATACACGTTGATTACACATAACCATTTAAAATTATTAAGATGTTAGGACTAATAATATTAATTATTAATAATTTAATAATCAAGAAA